>JAOSBK010000003.1:20015972-20026470 GCA_027568895.1 Erythroxylum shatona
AAACAATAAAAAAATAAAAGTAAAGAAAGAATTAAACTAAGCATTAAACTAATGAGCTGCAAATTAAAGAATTTAGGCAAGACAAATAAACATAAAGCATTCGGATATGACAAAGGAAAAGCAAGCATTTATTCGAAAAACTAAAGCTATAGCAAACAACAAGTAAAAGGTGGTAGATGAACAGTGCAATAATTGAAATTAAATCTAAAAAGGTGGCTATGGATATGTTGCATCTCCTGGAAAGCATGGAAGGCTCCAAGCTCCAAGCTCCAAGCTCCAAGCCAAGAGCCTCCAAGTTGAAGTCATCACTTCTCAAGGCTCTCTCAAGCCTTGTTATAGCTGCAATTCTTGAGCACAAATGGAGAGCTTCTCTTAATTTTTCTTTAAATTCGTATCTCTCTCTTGGTCTTTTGTTATGCCATCAACTCTCCACACTCTTCAATATTTTTGGCTTGCTTCTATTTATATCTTACGGCTCCGTGAACTCCCAAAGCCAAGCCAGCTTCTCATGCCTCAATATGTTGTCGTTTTTGCTCTTTCCTCTTAGACGGTGCTACTATGTTTTGGACTAGATGAAGGCTCCATCAAATGCTGTGTTTTAAAGCCTCCTTGATGCTTTTCCAAGTGGCTATCATTTAGGACAGCCTAAGCCCTCTCTTGGCTACGTTTTGCAGCTCTCTCAATGTTTGAGTTGTGTCAAGTGCTATGTCGTTTAAAGGATTAAAGAAAGGTTGTCCATGTTGTCATATGCTACTCCACTTTAAGCTTTCTTCTGCTATGTGATTTCGCTCCTTTATCTTCCAATTCTTTATGCTTTCATCCAAATTTTATATTCCATCATTAAATCTACATGTAAAATCAATAGGAACATAAAATGAGCAATTAAACACAAAAATAGGAATGAATTCCAATGAAATAACATATAAAAATAACGAAATTCATTCCTATTAGATGGCATAAAAGGAGTGTGTTATACTTCTAAAATAAGGACTAATCGAACAGAAAAAATTAGGTTGAACATGTCAAGCTTTTTATATAGAAAAAAAGAGTATAAAAGAATAGTGGAAAAAAGGTTAGTTATTGATTATAGGACTCTAAATAATTTTCTTCAAGATGACAAGTTTCCTCTACCTAAGATAATTACGCTAGTGTTATTTTAGAAAGAGGCAAAAACATTCTCAAAGTTTGTTTTAAAAGCAACATTTTGGCAATTAGGTATTAGCCCAAAGGATTGACATAAGATAGCATTCTGCATTTTTAATGCTCAGTACTAGTGGATAGTCATTCTATTTAGGATAAAAGTTACCTTATCATTGTTTCAAAGAGTCATGAAAAGGATCTATGACAACAATTTATCTAGTGCTTTGATTTACATTAATGATATCCTACTTTATTCTTAGAATCAGCAAAAGCATCAAGCCTTACTAAAATAATTTTTAAATCTTACAAAGAAGTATGGGGTCATGCTTTTGGCCTATAAAAGCCAAATTGGATAAGCCCGTATAGAATTTCTGGGCATAAAGTTTCATAATGGTTTCTACCAGCTCAACCCATATATAGCTAGTGAATTATTAAACTTCCTAGATACAAATCTTATTGTTAAGCAAATCCAATAGTTTCTGAGATTTGTTAATTATATCAGGGACTTTATCCCTTATATGTCATATTGTGCAGACAGTTGTTAAAGCTACGAAAGAAAAAGTCATCACTATGGGGCCTTGACTAGGCAATAATGTAATTAATGCATATCAGTCAACATCCACCTTCACTAAAGATTCCTGATAAAGGAAAATGAAACTTACAGACTGACATTGGTGAAGATTTTTGGGGAATAGTATTAATAGCGCAAATAGAAGAAAAGAGGTTTTACTATAGACGTAGTAGCGAAAAATTTAAACCAGATGTTCTAATAGTCTTTGATGTGTTTAACTATGAATTTTTAGTGGGAGAACTAATCTCTTTAGTGAATTAACTGACTATTTAGCAATAGTCTTTTTTTGGATTTAGTATCATTTGGAAGGACATATTGTACCATTTTTAATTGCCAAAATCTCTTTGTAAATTACATGATAGTGCTTTTTTTAGGGTTTAAATTATCCACTAGCTTGTTCACAATAAAAACTCTTTCCTTCCATTTCCTTTATTAATACCGCTACCTAGAAATATTCACTGGAATCAGTTTGCAAGATTTATTCTTCTTTTTCAAAAATATTTAGTAGAGGTAGATGCTAACTGGTCTGCTTTAATTACCTTATCGATAATGTTAAAAGTTATTGCTTATAAAAGTGAAGAGGGGGACACCTAAATAATAATGAGTGAAGTTCCAACCTCATCAGTAGACCCTACTCATTTCTTTTTGGCCCTTTCTTTAGGACAACTCCCTTTTAACCCCTAAAAAAACTCTCTCCAATACATTGGAAAACCTTGTATAAAGTAACCATTTACCTAAAGATACTAAAATCTATGATACTCAACTACCTTCATTAACATATATAGTCTTTATCACAAGTCAAGCTCTTTTCCAAGTAGTATTTGCACCTTGATTTTGACACATAGACCTCAAGCTAAAGAATTGATCCAATGATCTATATTAGACCAATGTGACCTAAAATTCACTTTTATAGAACAATACGTAACTCTGGAGTTTCCCTCTAAACTAATCTCTTTATGGCTAGACTGTTTTACACTTATATCCATGTATGTGTTATTTGTATAGTCCTAACATTACATGGAAGAAAAGGAATTCCAGTAATAGCTAGAATTTACCTCTTAGATATGGTGCACACGTCTTACCAGAATGCTTTAATCGACACCCTTTTGACCAATCTCAACAATGAAAAGTGTCATCATGACTATTACTCTAGACTTTAACATCAAACTTGATGATTTGATTCGACTCACAAGACTGAAAGTCCATATTCAAATTCTTGGAGTTGAGTAAGATCTTACTACTTTCATGGCCACTCTATATCATCAGATCATTTACATATTGCAAAACCATACTCCAGATTTGAAATTTTCAAACTCTATAAAAGATGCCCTTTATATGGCAGCAGAATGAGAAAACAATCATCCATATTCCATGAAAATTGAAACCACAATAACTTGAAAGGGTTAATGCCTATAGAGTGGATCATAAATTTTGAGACAGAATTTCATACTCCTTATCAATGCTTTGTTCATACTACCATTCATTTGCTACCGAGAAGTTTAAAAGATCGAACAGTAAAGTCTACTTTTAGCAAGCCTGTAGAATAGAATCCAAAATGATCCAAAGCCTCTTCTGGGCCAATAATGATGATTACTCCATCATTTTCTCATGAAAAAATCATTAGTGGTCCTTCAGTCCACTATGTCCAGTCTGATGGACATAAGGTGTATGTCAGCCATGTCAATGGATATTTAATTTGAGATGTAGATCTATCTATGTGTGACTAACATTGTGAATTTTGGATGGATGAATATTCTAATAGTGACAATGAAGATTATATCCCAAGATTGAGAGATTTTCCTAGTAGAAAGTCAAGATATAATTATCAACTACAAAAGAAGATCTAACTCAAGCATGATAAAGATGATGGCTTGAGACCTCGAATTTATCCTAGGAATGTTAAGCCTAGGCCAATGGAGCTCTTTGAACCATTAAGAGTGCTTGGAAAGGAACACTGGATCCAACCAAGATGCTCAGTGCCATTAATTTCTCTCAATCCCTAAGGAGATCCCTAAATCATTTCCTTGAATGATGATAAAATTATATGAGGAAGATTTTCCATCTTTGGAATCTCATACTATGGCATCTGTGAGGCCATGTTCAAGATCAATAGGTATCGATCTATATGGCAATTATGTATCTTTTTTTTGGTAGAAGAAGTGCTCAATTGGCAAGTACAAAATACTATAGCATAAAACAATGTCCTTCATCGAATTGATTCAAAGCTTGATGGTCTATCCTAACAGATACAAGGATTAAATTCAAAGATTGATTATATATCTCCCCAAGTGTGACAACTACAACAACGACTACTTAATTAAGATACAAAACTAGATTATTATTTGAGAAGACATATTGACCGACATTATTGGGGACCATACTTCTCTAAGAAAAAAAAAGGAAACGTAAAAAGTTTAAAGAGATTAAAAAAAATTGAGTCAAACATGGCTAAAGATCTAGAGCTATATGACACATATTGACTATGAAAAAGTCTTCGAAATGTCTTATATGTTATTCAGGCAACCTTTTAAAATTCTCAATACCTTCTAAGCTAAACCCAACAAAAAAAGACATTCTATTAACTTCATATGCTCCTAAACATTTACAAATCAACACACCATTAACTTCTCCATATAAAGAAGACCTTCCCCTTATATGGACACAACAAAAGAACCCACGTCCAACTGAGAATTCATAGGTACCTTTCAATCAAGTCTAGATAGCTCTAAAAGTCAGAACGAAAGCCAAGATTATGATTCTTTTACAAAAAAACTTCAGATAGCTTGCAGATCTCACTCAAATATCTCAAATGACAATAAATGTTCTACACTCTTCTCAACCACACATAGAATTTGAACCAGACGTTAAAGGTGTGGAATTAATGACTAAACTAATTAGACCACATGCAACTCCTATCTATAAACTTATTTCAAGTCCATTGTTCACTTTTGATAATATCCCACCAACAAAATGAAGAGTTCAACCGCATGAGTTCAGTGCCTGGATAGATCTTTAAATGAAAAAGTCAAACATTTCTCTTAAAGAAATCTTGACAGAATTTGTCTTTAGAATGACAGGAACTTCAAGACAATGGTTCCAAAGCCTTTATGAATATAATCACATGCAAGTTTTACAATTGTTGTAAGCTAATTTCATTTTCAGATTGTTTCATAAAGAATTCATCGAAGATTTCCAGCTCATTGACTGACAAAGTAAATATGAGTACTTTGAAATAAAGTGCTACTCTATGAACAGGAAAGATTTGCAATAAAATTTTCAAAGAATTTCTAAAAAATATTATATGTTTAATAGCTTCAATGATATTAATCTTTGGTACATATTCATTGCCTCCTTTACTAACGAGTTAAAACCATAATTATAAACAACAATTAATTATCTTCACTAAGATATGTCTAAAATTTATCTCGGAGAAATCTACCAATTAGCTTTAATAACACTAGACAAATTATGTGAGCAACATAATTTTTTCAAAGTTATGCTAAAAGGTGAACCTCAAATCAAACAAGCATGCAAGAAGCCTTAAAGATTAAATAAAAAGACAGGAAAATGTGCATGTAACACTTAGAAGGAGAAACACTTTAAAAGAAAGTCATTCTAAGTTCATTCATATACTTTCAATAAAAAGAGGAAAATAAGATAAGATTTTTTAAACAACAAGCTTTTAAAACTTAAAAGTCAGACATATATCACCTACGTGGATAATATGTCATTATGCAAAAATGTGCCTTAAAAATACCAAAAAGGATATGAAAATCTTGCAATCCATTGAGGTTATGATGCCCGTAAGAGAAGGTAAAGACATTAACTCTATTTTTCATAAATGGTCCAACGAAGATGAAGAGACACCATTTGCACTACTTGTTTAATAATTTGATGATAATGAATTCTTTTCTCTTGATGAAGAAGATGAAGAACCAATGTAAAAAATGATTAAACAAGAAGGGTGTGTTATACCTTTGAAACAAGGAATGATTGAACCAACAAAATTAGATTAAGCATGTCAAGCTTTTTACTTAGAAAAAAGAGCTTTAAAGAACAGAGGAATAAAGTGGCTGGTTATTGATTAAAAGCCTCTAAATAATTTTCTTCAATATCAAAAGTTTCCTCTACCCAAGATAAATATGCATGTGTTTTTTCTAAAAGAGGAAAAAATATTCTTAAATTTTGTTTTAAAAGTGGGATTTTGGCAATTAGGTATTGACCCAAAAGATCAACATAAGACAACATTTAACAATCCTAATGCCTAGTACCAGTGGATAGTCATGTGACTTAGGCTAAAATTCACCCTCATCACTGTTTCAAATAGCTATGGCAAGGATATATAATGACATTCTATTAAGTGCTTTAATTTACATTGATAATATCCTGCTTTATTTTAAGACTCAACAAGAGCATCAAGCCTTATTATGACAATTTTTGGATCTTACAAAGAAGTAGAAACCATCATAAAACTTCATGCTTAGAAATTTTATATAGGTTGATCCAATTGTCTTTTGCGGGCTTAGAACATGATACTATACTTCTTTGTAAGATTCAAGTTTTATTTTAATAGTGCTTGATGCTCTTGCTAAATCTGAGAATAAAGTAGGATATCATCAATGTAAATCAAAGCACTCAATAGAATATCATCATAGGTCCTTGTTATGACCTTTTGAAATAGTGATGGGGTGAATTTTAGCCCAAATGACATGAATGCCCACTGATATTAGGCATTAGGAATGCAGAATGCTGCTTTATGCCGATCCTTTTGGTCAATACCCAATTTCCAAAACCCCATTTTAAATCAAACTTTGAGAATATTTTTCCCTCTTTCATAAATAACACTTGTGTATTTATCTTGGATAAAGGAAACTTGTCATCTTAAAGAAAATTATTCAGAGGCTTATAATCAGAATCTAACTTCTTTTTTCTTATATTCTTTTCTTCTCTTTTTTCTACGTAACAAGCTTGACATGTCTAATTTGATTTTAATGAGTTGATCGGCCATTGTTTCGAATGAGTTACCTTTATTGGATTAACGTCTTCATTCTTTCAAATGGCAATTGAACATAAAATTCTGAATTTTGCCATAATAGATGTTGGTTATCAAAATGATCTTAACTTTCTAGACAATATTGTAACAGTTTATCATTGATATATTCATATCCATAAGAACATGTTGTATCTCAAAGATGTTATGGTCTTTAATGTATCTACGAAGATCTTGTTTGTAACAAAATCCTTTTGATAATATTTTTGGCTTCTCTACTTAGAAATAGACATCCATCCCAATAAGTATGTCAAGACTAGGAATATTGTTTCCTAATAGTTTTACCCAAATGATACAACTTAGGTTAAGTCATAAAAGGAAATCAAGTGAACCAATACTAGTACAGGACAAATTGCAAATGTCAAGAGAAACAAACCAATACAAGCTTACAATTGAAGCATAGTTAAAGATATAAGGGCTATAATTAGAAGAATATGTTTACACTCTCTAAAAGGAGTTGAGAAATTACTGGTCCAACTCCTTATGCTTATGGATGATGATGTGAGTTCTTATCAACTACATTAGATGAGTGTTGGATTGCTTAGTGGGAAGGCATTTGTCATAAAAAAATTCGATTGTTCATTTAATCCTATGCAGTTGTATTTAGAAAGGATAGAGAATTGCAAAAAAAAAAAAAACATTTGATAGTTTTGTTTTAGAATCTTATATTAGGACACCAAACCTTAATTTGACTTAAGTCCTCTAGAAACTCACTAATCAAGCATTTCTGCAGCTTTTTAAGTGACAATAACATAGTTACAATTAAAGAAGAGATGATTTGAAGTCTCTTTAGCTCTTTTATAGAGAGTAAACTAGTTAGTAAAGTGTATGAATCTTGCAATCATATCAACAGTTGGTAGGTTATTTAACATAACAAGCCAAACAGTTGTAGATACTCGAGAATGTCGATGATCAAACCAGACTATGCTTGTCTGTGGAAGATCACCAACTTCTAGTTTGACAATTGGTTATCAGTAGGTCCCTTGGATAAATTGGAGGAAGTTGTTGCTCTAAAACCTCTTATATGATAACAAGATACAGTGGTTCAAGCTCTTACAAGAAGGGATCAAATCAAGCTTGCTCGAATTCCAACTCCACTAAAGACTGAAATTATGTAGGCTTGTATTAACTCGAATAATGACATCATCATATGGAAACACACTTCAAATGGTAAGTTCACCTATTAGTCCTGCAAATAAGTAATTGCAAACAACTTGCTAACCATCCTAGCCCTTATCTTCATAATAAGGTCTATCTTGAAGAATTTGTCGTTAGTTGTCATAAAATATTCTTCATAAAATTATCATTCCTTTGCAGGAAGATTATGCAATTTCATAACACTCCTACAAGAGCTCTTATCTATGTAATCTGATGTCCCCATTATTGATGAATAGCAGTTGGAGAAATTTTTTAAAAACAACTAATAATTTTAATATTACAAAATATTGTTAGAAAATTTTACTATACATATATTTTTAAAAATAAATAAAACGACAATTTTTAATATATTTTACACATAATTTCTTTTATAATTCCAAGTTGGAGAAGGGTTTCAATAAAAAAAATAGTATATTAAAAATCAAGAAAAATAAAATTATCTTTATTAATTATTTGAAAATTGTTTGGTTATATAATAATATCAATGCATTAATTTTGTTGTTATCTTTTTGCATGCGTAAGTACAAAAGACTAAATTTACTCAACATTGATATTTAAAAAAAAAACTCTCAACATTGGTATTATAAAATTCAAAGATTAGTTTTATTATGATTTAATGGAATTCATCACATTCAAGTTTATTTCTCTTCCAAATGTTAAAGAAATTCAAATTAATTTCCAGAGCATTGAAAATGCAACGGTAAAGCTAGAAAAATTAAAATTTAATTCAGCTTCTGGGTATGTTAGGACACCAACATAACTTTTCTAAATTTAATCCACCACCTTGGAGCTGGAAAATTCCAGTGGTCCACTTATAATTTCAGTACAATGATTTGAATTGATTCCGCGGCTTCTTGTCGGTATTGACGGAAGTGTCCACATTAAGATAAAGAAAACAAAGAGGCGTGCATTATTAAAATTTTGTCCAATATTGTGTTGTGGAACTGTTTCCAACTGGACAGCCCCACGTAGCACTTAGAGATAAGTCTATCTTTGCAACGTTTTGCACGTTGCACGGTGGAATGTCATATCAGAATATTTTGTCACTAAATTTTGAATAACTAAAAAAATATATACCATACAAGTGTTTGACATTATATCCGATCTATAATTATACAATATAAAATTAAAGCTCATGTTAAATCCTTGCAAAATCTTTTTCTTCTTACAAAGCATAATTTCTTATTCATATTCGAATCTTTTAACTGAAATCAATGTTGTTCCAAATGCAATACTTAAGAATTTTTTTCAAAGAAACGAGAATGCATTAATAAGAAATTGTTATAACCAAAGAGCATAAGCCACACGTAATGCAAGTTTCAACACATAATCCTAAGTTCTCACCAAAAGTCCAACTTATAATTAACTTACAATGGTTAGAAAGTCTTCAACTAACACGCAAGTTATTGACATTCCACTAGTGGGACAACATATCACTCATTTTTTCCTGGTGTTCTGAGCTACAGTTAATTGAATGACTGCTGGACATTTTGTAAATATCTCAGGTTCTTAAACACCACAACTGATAATAAGCTTTAAAACTTATTGACAAATTGAAGCCAATTGATTCTATTGTATTTTAACTAACATAACTAAAGAGGATGGCTATAAAAGATTATGGAGAAGTTACAGGTTGAAAACATATGGTTTGTGGTTTCCTCAATTGAGTTGTAGAATTTGCATAAGGCATTGGAGATGGATATACCCGTCAGTTTATCCATGGTTCTCAATCCTTGCTTAATGGCTAACCATAAAATGAGGAAGCCTTAGGAAAATTGATAGGAAACCACACTAGTCTCCACAAGAGATTTTCTAAGTAGAAGTCCTGAATAAGCTCAAGCATGATTTGTTAGAGAACTTATGGAGTTATGAGCTCTCCATATAAGTTTATCTTCTACCTCCATATTGGGATTATAGTTAGTTATATATTTCTTAGCCAAAGGGATTCCCCAATATTTGTAATTCGATGTGTCATCAATGATTACCAAACTAACTTTGGCATAAATAAGAACTTGAAGTTTTAAGTTCTCTAGTTTTAGAATGGTATGAAGGGGCTAAACCATTGCAATTACCATACCAGAACCAAGTTCTTTCATTGTTCCTTATTATGCTCTTGATTTCTTGGGACATTTGACTTTTGAGTTTCAAAATTTAAATAAGAGTCTAGGACAAATTTTACTTGCATTTGTTGTAACTGAGGCTTTGGTTCTTTTAATATTTAGCCATGCGTCCGTATTAACACATTGAATCTAAATTTATGAGGGGCTTCTAGATCCACGTTGCTAAAAGAATCTTGTTTGTGCTTCTTATGGGCTTGATGTTGAGGCCTCCTTCATCCTTTAGGATGCAAATTTCTAACCACCGGACCTTGCATCCATATGCTTGATGAGAACAATGTTATGAATATCGTATCGGGCTCGATATTGAATTAAGTTTTGGAACGAAATTGTACCGGTATCGGTTGGTATCGGATATTGTTTCGGAAATTTTTTTAAATTTATGAAATAGTTCCTAAAATTTTTAAAAATTGCAAAATAGTCCATATTGGTATATTATACAGTTGTACTGTATACTTTACT
>JAOSBK010000003.1:20043612-20061694 GCA_027568895.1 Erythroxylum shatona
ACTGCTTACAATAATTTTCTTACTGAAGATTAGATTAGATATATGTACTCATATTGATATATTAAACACTTATGACGCATTGTTTATGTTAATTAATGTATTATAACATGCTTGGGAATTACTTTAAATAATAAATTTTCTGCACAATATGAAATTCTTTTCATACATGAATAGTCATTAAAATTAATGATATATTAAAAAAATTGAAGAATTATTAAATTTATTAATAATATTGAATAATTATTAAATAAATAAGATTTTAAAAAATTAGTTATTTAAAAATAATTATTAAAATTTAAAAATTATTAAATTAATATAATTTTCAAAAACTGAAAAAATAATAAAAACGTCTCGGAAGACATTTCGCGACGTTTTTAAAAACGTCGCGGAAGATAATCAGTGACGTTTAAAAATAAACGTCACGGATTCCTTCACATTCTGCGACATTTTAAAAACGTCGTGAAAACTGTAACAATCCGCGAGGTTTTCCTAAAACATCGCGGATTGACCAACTTTTTTGTGACGTTTTACAAAACGTCGCGGAAAACATTTACCTACATCACATTCCGCGACATTTTTTGTAACGTTTTTTAAAACGTCGCAAATGCTCTTCTGCGACGTTTTTAGGACCTTTTGTGACGTTTTTAAAACGACGCAAAAGGGCTTGTTTTCTTGTAGTGCCATTTCACACTTCTTATGAAGTCTTATAATCATTTGCAAAGGTAGGGAGCCTATTAACTAGATCGGCTACTGTCTTAATAGCCTCTTCCCATAATATGGTGAGTAACCTGAAGAGAGTAGCATACTCCTAGTCTTTTCTAGGAATGTCCTATTAAGTCTCTCTACTACACCATTCTGCTGGGGTGTAGCTCTTACAGTTTTATACCTTAGGATACCATTTTTGCTATAATAGTCTTCAAACTCTTTATTACAGTACTCTAGTCTGTGGTTAGTCCTTATGCATTCTAGCTTCTTCCTAGTCTGATTTTCCATAAGTGTATGCCTTTTTATGAAACATTATAATGCTTCATCTTTTTTCTTCATCCGATGTACCCATCATTTTCTAGATTTTTCATCTATGATGACATAAAATATAGGTTCCTTCTTGCAGTAGATACTTAGGCTGGCCCCCAGAGATCATTGTGAGCATATTCTATGATCTCTGTGGCCCTCTGTGATCCCTTTTGAAAACTGGATCTATGATGTTTTCCTAGCACACATAATTCTCATAACTTCAGCTTCTTTAGATCTTGTTCAGGAATCACTCCTTGTTTAGAGAGGTGAAACATACTTTGTTCCCTGTTGGCCTAATCTTGAATGTCATTTCTTAGTTAAGTCATGATTTTTCTTCTTACTAACCTGATTGACTTCAGTAGAGCCAATAACATAGTACAACCCACCGCTTTCAACTCTTATAATAATGACTCTACCATCCTTTAGGATTTATCTAAGTCCATCTTTTGATCTGATCTGAAAACCTCGTTTATCAAACATGCTTTTAGAAATCAAATTCCTTCTTACTCCAGGCACAAATCTGACATTAGTGAGGATTCTCTTCTTCTCATCAAACATGTTGATGGAGACATTCGCAATCCCTTCCACCCTTTTCTGCCCCAAATCTACCATTTTTACTTTAATAGTGACTGATTCAAATGTTGTAAACCAGTCTCTATGTGGAGTCACATAAATGGTACAACCTGAGTCAAAAATCCATTCTCTACTTAAGTCTTCACTCTCTTCAGTGACTACCAAAATCTCATCACCACTTGAATCTTCTAGTTTCTCCACATTTGTTACATTTCCACTTTGTGCAGCTTTATCCCTTTTCTTCTTTCTGCAGTTCTTTGCAAAATGTCCCCCCTTATCACAGTAGAAACACTTCTTACCTTTTCCCTTTTTCATCTTTTCCTCACCTTCCTTGGTATGCTTATCCTTTCCAATTCCCTTTTGCCAATTCCCTTTGTTGCTATTCTTCTTATGTGACTTCTTGTCATGATTGTTTTCTACAAACATCACTTCTGTCTCTTTCTTGAATAGATTATCATCCACTATTTCTTCCAATAGTCAGTCTAATATCCTCTTGATAGTGAGGAATTCTCCACTAGCATGTTTAATCACCTTCTTGAATGCATATAATTCAGAAGGTAGAGCCTTTAGATTTACTACAGCTTGATGCTCCTAAGAGATCTTTTTATCTGTAGCTTCTAAGTCTTGTACTAACTTAAAGAAATAGTCTAGGTTATCATCTAGGGAGACAGACGTGTTCATTTTGTAGTTAGCAAGATTGTGAGAAGAGTCATATTGTTAAGAAGACATCTCTTTGCATATATTTCATCAAGTTTAAGCCACAGCTTCTGTGCAGTGTTACAATTCTACACTTTTCTTATCACAACTGATGATAAGTGAAGCATTAACTTGCAATGTGCAAGTCTTTGCATCTTGAGTCTTTTTATCGAATCAGTTTCAACATCATACTGATCTTCGATAGCCCTATAGCAGCATAAGACTCAAGAAGGGCTTGAATCTGGAGTTTCCAGATGGTGAAGTCTTCCTTACAAGTGAAGACATCCATTTCTTTTCCTACTATCTTGTCTTTAGTCTAAAGAAATAAAAGATGATTTTACTTACAAAAAGTTTTTGATGATCCTTGATGCTTTGAGTAGCCAAGAAATGCCCAGGAGGTTTTGGATAGCTCTGATACCACTTCTGATAGGTTAAATGTGTTGCACTGTTGCCTTATAATATTGTAAGGACTGATAAAGATGTTGTATCTTGCAGGTATTATGAATTGCAGAAAATAAAGAACACAAGGATTTACTTAGTTTGATAGCTTAAAATGCTATCTACGTCCAAAGATCTCACTATAGTAGTTCTACTAGTATCAAGAAGAAGAGAAAGATTATAGAGATTGAGTGTTTTATAAAATACTTGCAAAAAGTCTATTTACTCTCCTAGTACCTACAGGTAAGTAGCCCAGTACACTTTGATAATTTTTCACCCTAATTCTTATACTCACTGAACTTTTGTTTACTATGTAATGAGAAATGTAATATGTCTGAAGCCTTGAAGTTTGTCTTATTTATAAATGTTGAATGCTTGGCTTTCGATTGAGCTTTGACTGAGTCAGATGACGACATGTGCCTGTCACATGTTTCATTAAAGTGTAATTCTGATGCTGTGCGTTTTATTTTGCTTCTGATGTATAGGATATGACTGTGTTTTGAACAATACGCTTCTGACTTAGTCTTCTCATGTGTATGTGTCTAAAGCTTAGTCATTTTGTTTCTGACTGATAAGAACATTCGAGAGTTTATTTCTCTTTCCCTCTTCGACATCTTCAGACATTTCTTCTTCTCATCTTCGATTCTTCATGTATTTTTGTTGTTTGATGTTTTTGAGTGTATATTGATAAAGTAAACGTGATTACAATGACTTGAGTATTATTTCTTGAACAAACATTATTACAAAGAAATAATATCTCAAATTTTTTGATTACATATACTCTATAATTTTTTACTCATATCATAATAAACATTTATTTATTCATGATAAGTATTTTTGATTTCTTAATTGTACATGTTTTTTACTCAAAAGAATTCATGGTATTTATTATTAATTATTTCCAAAAACAATTATTCGTATGATATGTTAATATTTATAATTTAATGTTAAGATACATTTTTAATTCAATGACAATTTATCTTTTTTGTTCTTTTTCTTTTTCATATACAATACTAGATCGTTTAGTTGAAGTTGAGAATGCAGCTACAATACCTCACTTAATTTGGCCAATTGACTATGGGCAAATTGTCACGTAATGCCCAAAAACTTTGACAAACACTGAACAGATGTTGCTCAAGTCATTGCTAACTTCTCAAGTTTGTAATGTTTGGCCAACGCAGGATCAACAAAATCCTAGCCTTGTACATTAACCAACTTAAGCTTTCTTAGTTTCACATAATCATGGCAGGAAATCCGTTAATGACTAGATCGAGATCTAATTTCTGTCATAATATATTTTCTGAAGACAATTATTAGCAATTCTCTTCTTTAGAATACGGACACTGACTCTTCGGAAGGCCTAAGATTACTCTGTTTCAATTATTTTACGTTAAATGCGTGTAGAAAGTTGAAAGTAGAGGTCACCTCTGTCGGCAGGCACATGTGCAAAGTCGTTTAAGTCAATGATCAGGGTGGGAAATCGAGAAAAGGAAACGTAAGGTCAAGTTCTGCTGCAACAAACATTATCTTTGTCATTGATTTAAGTTTAACTATTAAGCAAAAGGCCAAATGGATTTGAGAAAAGAAAGTTGTAGTATTCCTACTTTGTTTCAGTTTATATCTCAGTATTACACCTAAACTCTGTTACTTAAGTCCCCACATGGCCAATCTTAATAGGAAAAAAATTAGGATAACTATACAAAGAGTTCAAGACCGTGCGATTTTATGTCAAATTTCTTGTTTCTCTGTACCTAAAATAAGGGGGAGAGCAAAGATTTCCCTTAGTTCCTAACGAACATAATAAACCATATTCTAACTAATTAGAGAATTCAGGTACTTCGGGCAAGCACAGATTTGATGAGATATGGCTATTTGTCGCAGTTCCCTATCTTTTTCAGACGCCGCATTCACATTTCCTTCCTAAAAAGACTATCAGCTATACATCCTTCTTCTTTGCTTCTCTGAAGCAAGAGGCACATGCGACATAACAAGTAATTACTTTGTGATAATGGATCTACACAACTTTATGTGAGCGGTGCTTAATTTATTTTGATATGAACTTTTATGTTAAATTATGCGCTCTAAGTATAAAACTTCCAGCTTCTTTACCTGAGATTATTGTCGTTATCCATATGTACACGGCAGGATTGCTCAAATTGTCAAACATTTCAACTGAACTGGAGCCCATGAAAAGGACGCAAGTTATAGAAAAACACTGCATAGTACTAAAAGCCGAAGGCTTTGGTGACGAGTACTGTGGACCACCTTGTGCACTATAAAAAGCCCTCAAGACCCTTCAAGATTTGCACCACCAAAGCAACAGCAATCGAATCAACAACATGTCTCTCAAACACTTGACGTTAGTCTTCTTGTTCCTAACTGGGACAGTGATCCTCTCCACTTCCCTATCTTTTGCTGATCCTGATCAAGAGCCTAATAGAGGCTACCCAATAAGACCACCACCAGAACACAGAGGAGAGAAACCACCACCAGAACACAGAGGAGAGAAACCACCTCCTGAACAGAGAGGAGAGAAACCCCCTCCTGAACATGAGGGAGAGAAACCACCTCCAGAACTCGAGGGAGGTCATGATAACCCATATGAACCTCCAAAGCATAAAGGAGATAAACCACCACCAAAAGATCAGCCTCCTCATGATCGCCACCTTTTGGCAGAGGACTTAGAAGGTTACCGTGGACCTCCAAGGGGCAAGGGAGAGAAGCCTCCACCAAAACATAAGCCCCCTCATGATCGCCACCTTTTGGAAGAGGACTTGGAAGGCTACCGTGGTCCTCCTAAAGGCAAGGGAGAGAAGCCTCCACCAAAAAATGGCGATAAACCCCCTCATCGACAACCCTATAAGCCTCCACACAAACCTCCGGCAGCTAACTGAGTCATCATCCCATATATGAATGGCTTAGTTAAAATGCCTATGATCTATACTTAAATAAGAGCTACATCTTGAGAGTGTTATGCTCTCCCGTACGTCTGAGCCTTATCTATGCTTTTGTTCGTAGACCTTGTACTTGGGTTGGCCAGTTATAGCTTATGAAAGTAGATGGATGTTCGTTATTCAGGTGATTCTTCTGTTTCCGTTTGAGAATTTAAGTTTGGCAAACCGTAGCCGCATGCAAATCCCAACTATTACGACGTAACTATCACAAGGCATAACTCTTAGCTGAGTCAAAAAATATTACGTCACCTAAAAAGCCAAAACCAAAGCCATGGTCGAAGTTCCCTTTTATTAAATAAAAAATAATTTTATAAAAATAATATTTTATTTTTTATGATATTAATTATTACTATATTCACCATTCTCTCTTGCTAACAAACTTTTTCTTCGTTTAGTTTATTCAGACATGGTGCCTTAAGTTTGTTGCCAACCATATATTCTAGTTGTGATAATAATAATAATATCACAATATTTGCGATATTGTGATAATAATAATATTAGATAAAAACTGAAAAACACGATATTGTGATAATGCAGAAAAAGGTTTAAATACATGTTCTACAAATGAGCCTCATTCTTATCACAGTGGGAAAACTCGATAATGACAGTTTTGAACTGTTTTTTGGTTAGAAACGTGTGCCTTTTTAAAAAGAGAAAGAAATAAAGGGATTCGGACTTCTAGGTATGAATTTCTGTTTCTTTTGCCTTTGAAGTGGAGCAAAGAATGGTTATTTCTGATCTTGAAAAAAGAGAACAAAAGCCGAAAGAATATATTCCTGCTTTGAAACAGCGTCACAGTTAAATGTTTTCAGATAGAAGAGACAAATCAAGGAGAGGCAAAAAGTTAGAGATCTTAGAGAGAGTGCTCAAGTTGGTGGGTAAAAATGAATGGATCCCATGAAAAAGAGCTGCTACAGTTATTGTCTGTTAGCTGACACTATAGAATTAGCAATTTCATGAGCGTTTGAAGTCACAAGCGGGACAGAGGACCACCGTTCTCTAGATGGAAATGTTGTCGCAGCAACTCTTTCAAAAATAATTAACTCTCTATTTGCAATCCTTTACAAAACTAATTTCATGTTTACAATATTATTAACGTCAATACATTTTATACCATAAAGATTACAACAAGATGAAAGTAAGTTAAACATATAAATTCATATTAACATTTATAAAAAATTAAATTAGATAATAAGTGTTATTTCCTAACATTAATATGTTAATAGAATAATTTTTAGTTCAACAGAATTTAGCAATAATATAAAAATAATAATTTTTATATGATGAAAATAATAACTTATTCTGTAGGCAATCGTGAGAGTCACAACAAAAAGAAAGAACTGAAGTAAATAATCTTTAGGCCCCAGAAGAACAAAAGGAGAACCCAGTACAACATTATCATCGTCGTTATTATTATACTAAAATTTTGTATTAAAGCGGAGTTTGAAAAAGTCTGATAGTACCCACCAAACTTCTTCGAGCTAATTATTTGATATGTCAATGTTTGGTGTTTATGTAAAATGTGGACACGTCATCGAAAAATTCTCCCATAATTTATATCTAAATTCTATTGATAATATAGGTGAGTTTTGAAAATTTTAGAGAATGAAATTTTAAGGTACCAAAATATTAAACTATATTAAAATAAAAAAGATAATTGATTGTTACAAAACAGAATTACTGGGTATATAAGAAAATTTGATAAATTCGTAAAATAAATAAAGCTAAAAATAATGACAAAATGTATTATAAAAAAATGATCGATCTCTTCAAAGACTGATTTTTATTGTAATGTGTTCATCTGAAGATTGTATTATCTTGAGTATGTTAAATATTGCCACGCTCTCCATAATCAAAATGCTGGTGATTTTATAAGTATGTCTATTAATATTCGACAATGAAATATTTGACTAGTATCAATAATGCTAATTTTCAGGCAAGAGAAAATTTTAGTGTATTTTTTTTTCATTTGAGTTAAGTAATTGATTAATTTGTTATATAATTTTAATTTATTAATTAGGTGACGGTCACATAAAGTAATAATAATATGAAAGATAATGAATATAGTAAAGAATGAGAATTAATATAATCATTATAATTATTATGACGGTTAGTTATGACAAACAAATAATTACCATTGCTAATGATAATTTGTTGAAAATCCTGAGAAATAAAATTTGTTAAAATTTTGATTTAAATCAAATTTTAATATATTCTAATTAATTATATTTAACATTAGGTCATTCCTTTGACTTTTGGCTAAGAGAAAACTACTGATAAATCAACAACGAGCGGCTCGTCATATCAACACGAAAAGTAGATGTCACTTTTGTGGGCACGAAGAGTCATCACTACATGCAGTACAGGATTGTCTGAGAGTGAAAGCTTTCTGGTGCCCCTGAGGTGATTGATACGGTCTTTTTTCAGCAAGACGAGGGGTCGTGGATGAAATCTAACCTTATGAAGCATTCGCAAGTAGCCTGCTGGTTCTTACGAAAATGGAGGAATAGTAGCCTTTTTTTAGGTTGACTTTGAATGGCCGGAAGATGGTACCAGAATTGTTATGGATTACGTAAGCTGGACAGCCCGAGCAAGAGTTATGGAAAATTGTGCGTTTCCAGCACAGGGCTTGCCTGTGAATAATTTAGTGGGTTGGACAAAACCGTTGGAGGGTTGGGTTAAATTAAATGCGGATGGTGCAGTTAAACAAGGGTCCAACATGGCTACCACTGGAGGATTACATAGGGATTGTCATGGGAAATAATGTGGTGGTTTCCAACAGCGTATTGGAAGGGGTTCACCATTAAATGCCGAACTTTGGGATGTTTTCTCAGGGCTTACATTGGCCTGAGAGCTTGGATATCGACGCGTTATTGTCGAAGTGGACTCCTTAGAGGTGATTTACATTCTTTCTTTCTCCTAAATAGTTATGTCTGAGGATAATTTTTTGGGTGGTAGGTACCTGTGGACTATTTCACTAAGCATGGGAGGTGCAAATTCAGCATATCTATCGCGAAGGGAATTAGTGCGTCGACAGCCTGGCGGTTCTAGCAATCTTATTAAGTCCAAGTCTGCATATCTTACAAGAGCCTCTGATGGTCATTATAGAGCTAATCCACCGAGATGCGCAAGGCACGTTATATTACAGAACATTGAGATAATGTCTTTTTCTTCTTTCCTTTGTAATAAAAAAATGATAAATTAAAATATGTAGAAAGAATGACACCTGCGTTGACTATATAGGGACTCAAAACTTAGTATAAAAAACGTTGATGGAGGTTTTTCATAACCACAAAGATCACAGCAATGTATCCCAAACACTTGGTTGTATTTCTCGTTGTAGTGCTACTACTCACCGAGGTCTCTCTCGTTGTTCCCTATAAGTCTAAAAAGGGCTCCCCTATTGGTAAACATCCTCGTCATCCTCACACTAAAGATGATTCCATAGATGCGGACTCGATCAGCGAAGCAGCTGGTGTTGGAGATGGGTCCCTATCACATGGAGGGACTCCATCCTTCCAAGGTGACGGCTCCATTCCAATGTTGCGGCTGCTTTCGGTGCCGCAACATACTGTTTTTGTTGAATAAATGGAAGCCGCCTACAGCATTTATTGAAAAGAAGAAAAAGAGACAGCTGCAAGCACGCGGTAGAGTGCCAATATAAGGCACTCTCCGCTTTAAAAGAAACACAACAAAACAGACAGAAAAACAGAGAGAAACCAGATAATTGTTTTTGCTCTGAAGTTAGGAAATATATTCCTAAAGGGTTGGTGAGTGTCAAAATAGTGAGATTAGTATTTTTTAGGTTGGGAAACATCTTGTAAGCCATTATTTTGAGTTTATCTCTGTATACCTACTATTTGTAATAGTGGAAGAAATATTCTGAGTTTTGTCCGTGGATGTAGCTCAAAGTTAAGGGTGAACCACGTTAAATTTCCTGTGTCCATCTTGCTCAATTTATTTTTTCTTTTCACAAAATACACCTGCTGCGCCTAACAAATGCTTCCACTTATTCCACATGCGTACTTTGCAATAAGAAAAAGAAAGCACTTGACCATCCCTATTTCAACAGTGAATACACTTACATCCAATGGAAACTAATTCTTGCAATGTGTAACTTGATCCACAATATATGCAATTGGATAAATATAGTTATTTGAGCAAGCAAAACCCGGTATCAAGAAAACTGGTCAGCATGCCTTTGGACAAAACAATCAATTGGACATGGGAAAACTTATTGGCAACTGGTCTCTAACAATATGAGCCCAACAACCAGAGAGAATTAAACATTCAGACAGAGAGAGTGCAACCCAGCAAAGAAAGCAAAAGATTTAAATTTTACTTATGAAACGGAATCTACTCCAAAAGTCATAGCAAAACTAAAGGCACGGAAGAGCAATATTTCCGCTGACGACAACCTTACTGCTTAAACTCTACTACCAATCATCCAGAGGACTCTGAGCTTCGAGTTCTAGATCGTTTGCCTTTGTCAATAACAATGTTTATCGTTGTTAAGATTTAATTGCAAGCCTTGCTGTTAGGCCTCCTGCATGATCTCTTTTTTGATTAACTATAATAATGTAATCTCTTGTCTACCCATTAATTCAATTTAACTTTAGATGATAACTTTAGCCATTACATTTGTGAATCCATCAAAAAAGGGCGTTGTCCTGGAGTGTGCATAAGTTGGGATGATGAGATGACAAAGTAGAAATCGGCGAATACTAGACTGTAAAATTCAACATTTAACTATTGAGTTATAATAACCAAGTCCATAAAAATACAAAATTTGTCTAAGGGCAGCCCCAAATTTACAACTTGAAGGCTCTTATTTGCCTCCAACTCTTCCTACAAACTCAACGATCAAATCCATTTTTATCTTCCGCGAGGGGGCACCCTGAGGGGAAAAATAGAATGCAAGTGGCAAATAGGAAAATTTGTTAATCTATGGGATTCAGTTCTGAGCTCGAGAGCTCCTGAATAAAAGGAGTCCTAAACCACCAATTGCCAGTGTGCATATAAGTGGAACTCTAATGAGGTCAGTATCAACTGGTGTACTTTTCTTGTTTCTTCTTACTTGTTGGTGCCCTTCTCCTAAGCTCTCCCGAAGAATATTGGTCAAGCTATCCAACTGATGCATGATCTGACGCTGTCCCCTTGTAATACTAGAAAGCTGCTTCAAATAAAATTGACAATACAGCAAGAGGCATAAAGTCAATTCTTTGGATTTGAAGAAGACAAAAGAAAAGAAACTTGAGGTAACATCTATCATTCTCAATCTCTATCTCTTATTTGCTATACTAGGAAAATTGGGCTTTTGTATCAAGGTTACAGTCACTTAGTCACCAAGGAACCCTTGTGCCACTGAACCTTTTTTGGTTTAGTCGTTCTGTTTATTCAACTGCACATCCCATTCCAAAAGCCTCTTCCCAAATGGTCCAGTCTGATAACCCAGCCCCTCATAACCATTACAAACAATTAGTTCAAGTAATTAAAACATAAATGGGGTTGGTCATATTACCTCCTCCATTAAAGGTGATTCCTTGCTCAACTGGGATGAAGATAAGGACTTGGACATTTTTGATCCAGTCAAGGAACCATTCTCTAAATTTGAGATGAAATAAGCAGTTGGGGCAGAGCCATTGCATGCTTCAGCTTGGAGGGCCATGTTATGTTGACTAGATGAAGTATTTGTCATAACTAACTTGGAATTTAGCTCTTCAATATGCGTAGTGAACTCATCCATTCTATCGTTTAGGGATGACATTTGTTCTGAAAGCTGATTAACCACTCCCTGCAGAACATATTGGGAAGAAGTGAAGGAGGAATTAACAGAAACAGGACTTCAAAATGCTAAAGGTTCATAGCAATTGAAAATTAGAAAACAACAAGCAACAAGGAATCTGACATGCCTGGTTTGCAGGAGCTGTTGGTGACTCGAAAATTCTGCCATTGTACCTTCGACCATTCACCCCGAGACCAGTAATCTTGGACAAGTTTTTGTCCCTTTGAGTTGAGTATGAATGTGACATTCCACTATAATGTGCAATTACTATTAAGGCACCATCTTGTACAGAAATAGAAAATGATGAAAAACAGAAAGTATAAGTAGAATATAAGCCACTGATCTAGCACTGCCTAGAGCTATGTGAGACTTGGATTAGTATATGGCACCTTTTGGCATTTGCAGTTCTCATGGAAATTCTATCTGCAGTGTCACGAAAAAATGGTTCCTTGGGGGTTGCAACCAAATCCTCATCTAGACTGAGTTTTGTTTTTAGGTCATCTGGCAAAGCCTGCATAATAATCATATCAGCGACCACCTCCACAAAGTAAGGCACCACATGCATTGTATGTTATCATACCATAACGTCATTCACAAGTTTTTCCAGTTGGATCTGTTCAATATAGGTTCGTGGGATGTATGACCCCTCCAAACCTAGCTGCTTAGCAATGTCTCTTACTACCAAGCGATCTTTTCCTTGCACCTTTCAAAGAAAAAGTAAGAACACAAGCTTGAAATCATTGCATAACAAGATAAACATTCGCAAAGAGCAAAGAGCAAAGAGCAATATTAGCAAGTACGGCCTGCATCTTCACATTGAGATCGTAAAAGCTCACAACATCCACCAAGTAATTCTTAGTTGCCACATATAAATATAACTTTACCAGTTATTAGGGATCGGATAAGCGCCCCATTCCAGGTTATGGCATAGGAAAGAAATAATCATTTCAAAAGAAGCAAAGAACAAATAGTTTTAGGGTACCTTTTTTTATCTTAAACAACCAATTCCTATGCAGGTTCAAGTGGGTTAACCAAACAGGAAAAACATACAAACTTTTTGCAAGTTTTAGTCATTAAAGAAAACATACCATAGCAAGAAATTTAGGCAACCACACTTGAAATATATGAGAAATAAAAACATGGGAAATTATCAATTACTCAAAAGTTGTCAGGTAACAATGATTTTGGCATAGTACCTGAATATACTGCCGACGTAACTGATCGAGCCAATCAATTTTCACACACACTCTATCATCAGAAAAAACATGGCTACTTCTTTTTAGGATGGTAGCGATTGTGTATCCCAGGGTCATTAGACCACCAAGAAGCCGGACACTGACTTCAAAAGTGATCCTTGGCGAGATGACAAACGGAGCATCTGTCACCCATTCCTACATTTGACAATTATAGCAAATCAAACAAAAGCAAGCACTATTAGGACTCTCCTGATGATGTTTCTACAGAAATACCTAAACCTTTTACGTGGTTGACAATACTTTTACAATTGAACTCTACCATTTTAGGGCCGGTTACCTAAAAGAACTTGCAGATTTAAATACATGTTATACGTATCTTCTAAGCAGCTGTGTCCAATTAATACAAGTCAAGATAACATGCTTGAAAAATGTTCCCATGTGCTTCCTAGTGGAAGAAAATTAGTTACGTAGACGTCAGTCATTTTGAGATGGAAGTGCCAACTAAAAGCTTGTCACTTTTAAATTAGCTGTACAGACAGGGACAACTGACCTTTTATGCATAATGAGTTCTTAAAAGTATTTCGACCATTTGGAAAAGCATGTAGCTACCATAGCTGTAATTTATAACAAATGAAATTCTGAGGCAAACCTCAAACATAAGATTGTACTTTCCATCTTTGTTTCGCATCCTCAGATAAGATTGACAGGACTCTGGATCTTCACCAGGTGGTAAAAGATATATATCATATGTCTCCTCTTTTGCCTCTTTATGTTCTTGAGATAGAACAGCCTTGATATGATCCACTGCTAATTTCCTTGCTGACTACATAAAAAGAAATACTCCTATGTCAAAAAAGACAAATTATGGAAGAAGCAATAATCAAAACCATCAAAATCATGAAGCAAAATGCTGTCCAAGAACAATAAGATAAAAACAAACCACTGGCAGATCAGAGTAACATATGACCTTTAATATATAAGTAGGACTTTGAAATCCTGTGAATGGATTAAACTTGTTTATGATTTTTATATGAGCTGTTTGCAGATCTGGCTCAATAAAAGCTTTGTACATAGGATACACCTGCACAAGAACATGAAGCTCAGCAGTAGAAAAACATGCAAAAGCACCCACAAGAACTTTGACAAATGATACAATTATAGTTAACTAACTGTTTCAGATATCTGCTGAATTATTTCCTCAGGTTCTTGACCAGCACGTTGGATATCACGTAAAACTCGCTTCACAAGGTCAAAATGAACACCCCCCATTACAGACACACGCAGATTTAGTAAAGGTCGCAACTTTTCACTCAAAGCATAGATTCCTTCTATAATCACTAGTCGAGAAGTTGGGACCTCAAGCGTTCTATCACAAAATTACATTATAATTAGATAAATTTCTGAAGGTAATGAAGCTACGAAAAAAAAATACAATTTCACAATTAAGAACATAAATAGGAGATGAAGCATTATGAAGAACAATAATCATGAAAAAAGATAACAGCATAAGAACTGGAGCAGGATTCAACCTGTATCCTATACGGGAGCTAGATTTGAAATCATAGATTGGAACCTCAACCGATTTTCCTTCCTTTAAATCCTGGACGTTCTTGAGCAATGTAACGTAGTCGGTCAATCGTGGATCTGTTTCAAAAGAACGTTAGAAGCAAATATCAAGAATAAGACAAAGTCCAGATCCACTTCGAACCATCAAACTGCCATGAAATACGATTCCAAACTTTTAAAGTACCTAGTAACAACTTAACAATCAGCTTTAAACATGCTCAGAACAGATAAAGCACCCATCTAGATAGCATGATTGAAGTACGTGATACATTTATAATAACTAAACCTGTAAATTTGTAAAGTCACATAACAGCAGAAAAAACTTAATCACAGATCTCATTGTAACGAAATGGCACATAATAGTCAGAAACAACCAGGCAGAAATATACATCAACTAGCATGAAAGTTTGTCATTGTCAAACATGTCCAATTTCTACTGGAGGGCAACAGTTTAGACATTACTTGGTCTCCCACTAAAGGAAGGCCAGAAGATAATGACGGTGGTGTGAATAAATCCAGAGGCAACAAACACAGCGATCATTTACTGCTTCTTGTGGTAAGAAAAAACATTTGAGAAAACAGTTGCACAACAGCAAAAATACCCAATAAATAAATAAAAGTTTCATCTATCACAAAGGCGCACAGAAAAATATAACAATTCAAAAGGAAGTGTCAAGTTAAAGTCAAGATTACCATCAAAATTGCCATCAACAATGCGACTAGAGTCATTATAGTCGTCCATTGAAATCACCGCAATGCTGGGCATGAAGTTGAGTATCTTTTCAGTGAAAATGGTTTTCCCAGCCCCTGAAGGACCAGCTAAACCGACTAATATTATTCCTTCATTCTTTTGGGCTAACAACTGACATGCACGGATAAACACAAAAAAACCCTTCTCAAATGACAAAGTATATTGAATTGGAACAATCTCATATTTATCAGAGTCCTTCCTTTTAACCAGCGTCACTTGGTCCTTTAGTAGACCCTGCCTCTTTGAATGTGCTTCAGCACTAGAAGTGTCTTGCGCCATCAATAAAATAATTGAATTCCTCTATAGAAAAAAAGAACCAACAAATATGAGAAACCAGAAACAATAGTCCCTGGGCTGACGGCAGCTGCAAAGTATCAGATATTCAGTTGAAATGACTGCTTTTCAATATGCATAGCATCCCTTCCTACAAAGCTCTGTTAAAAAAAGATACAGGGACACATTACATTGCAGGACAATTAGAAAAAGTACATCACTGATGGCAACATCCAACTTCTTGAAAATACAGAGGGTGCGAGCTAATTTAATAAATAGAGAACTTCGAATTCAAAAGTAAGCTTCCATCTTAAAACACTACCCCCTAACAAAAGCATTCTTTTTCTACAAGTGCCTGAGGATAAGTAGTTGATTGGCCAAAAACTGTAAACATCTTTTTGAAAAGAAAATAAGAAAAATAATCCATTGAACTGCCTATCTTAAGTAACGCTTATTTCACGAGTCAACTAGTGATGCATAGGAATTCATGATAACAAATCAAAACGCCTTCACAACACGAATACTCACAGATTAAACATCCACACAATATAGCACTACTGGCAGAAGAATAACTATAGAAACAATGAATTCATCTTGTGGTATCAAATTATGAGAACACAGAATTGTTGCGTCCGGATAAAATACACTTCAGTATCTGCTCCAATTACTTGCTTTTGCGCAATCTAAAACCGACTTCAAATAAGAATCATACCAGGGAATTCGCTATTAAAAGCACAATAAACTACCGACGATTTTGACACTTGGGACATAAAAAACTTGAAAAGCAAAAGAAGAAAAAAGAAATCGACAGAAGAATACATCGCATAAATAAGGATATGTCACAAGAAAATCAACATAAACACGAATGAGGAAGAAGTTAAATCCAGAAAACAGGGCGAGCACTTGAGCTGAAACCACTCGCACGGATCGAAAACAACAACAAAAGCCAAAAGGGACCGTGTTTCTCAAACAAGAAAACCCAATGATCAAAAGAAAAAGGACTCGGACGACAAAATGGAACGTAGAGCAATGCTCAGAAGCCAAAACCGATCAACATTACCAGAAGAACACCAAAGAGGGGATTAGGGGAGGACTAACCGAATGAGGGCGAGTTGAGAGTTACAAATGGGAACAGAATCAGAGTGGCGACTGCGATTGATAGACAGAAGAAGTATGTTATAGCGACTTGGAGCCAGGTCGGATTTCGATTATATATATTATATGGAAATAGATATTTTGTTTCCTTTTATGGTACGAGAAGGAAAGGAAAGTGACCTTTATTATTTAAACTATATAGGATATGGAGATAAAGTTGAGTTATTTTATCAATATCTTTTTTTTATTGTTTTTTGGTTTTGAAACTATGCCAATTTTGTATGTTGGAACGTAAAAGGGAAAGCTCAACTTTTCTTAATTCTATTTTAGATTGGCTTCATCAATTAAAAGACCAAAAGAGTGGTTGACTACACACGTAGTTATCTAAATTGATTGGAACAAGAATTAAAAAGGCAATCCCCCAGTACGGTAGTACCAATCACGCAGGTCCGTATTTCTCCTGACTGGGGACTGGATTGAAATTCTGTGCTTGTTTGGGTACGGTGGGGCTGACAAGAACCCAGTGCGGTCGCCCTTGCCCTTTCTTTTATTTTTTTTTAATTTTGTACTTTGGGCTAAGATATTTGGTTTCCCAACTCCCCATTTCATTTCATACAAGTTTGCCTTATCCCAATTAAACTATTGCATTTTGAATGTTTGTGAGGTTAGGCAATACAAGATAGGAACATTATACCTGATTGTGGTTGAGCCAAATTTTCAAAAGCAAGTTGCATGCCTTTCGGCTTTGGGACCTTATCTTGACAGCCACTGTTTTTAAAATATTTTATATATAGCTTCATGCGTGTGTGTGTGTACTAAGTATTAACCATAACCAGTGCACGCGGGTCAAGTGAGAAGAAAAATAGAACATGACCTTGTCTTACTTGGATTCCTAAGAACACATCAGATCCTCTGGCCACTTTCTAATTCCACATTTACTTATATTCATTTTAGTTACTTACGGAGGCCTTAACTTACTGACTCAGTGAAACTGAAATCCCCATATTTTTTATTTCTTAAAAAGTCCCATTTTTCAGTAATATTTTTGACTCAGTCTTAGCCTTTATAAGCATTATCTTTGCAATTCTCCTATTCCTTTGGCATCAGTATTTTAAATTTCTTTTAGGACGTTATCAGTGTATAATACTTTTTTGTTGACTTTTAATTTTAGTTTTTCAAATAATTCCAGACCAGTTCAATAAGAATAGAATGGTTGTTAACTGTAACCTAACCCCATGACCCTATTATTTGACTTATGAAAATGACAAGATAACAACCTTAATAATTATCGTATAATCACTATGTTGTTGTTTCCTTGTCTATTTCCTATTCTTTATCAGGAGACCATTTCTACGCCGCACTAGCTTTTCTTTTCTGTTTCTTTTCAGAACTTGTCTTGTTACACAACTTGTAAGTAGTAAAATAATATATAATGGTACAGAATTGGTTTCCTTGTGTTTTAGCAACTGAATTTACGATGTTCTGTTCTACTGTATATATCAAAAAATGTCAAGAATTCATAACGATTCAAATGTTTACACAAAATTAACCTGTGTTTGGTTACTATCTTTGTGAGTGGGGACAGTAGACAGGACCAAAAAATTTTACCCCCGTGAGCGTTTGGTTACTGTCTCTAAATTTTTGTCCACCGTCTCCGATAGACAAGGACAAGATTTATTGTCCCTCCCAAAAAGGGAGGACAGGGACACGTTGTCCCTGTCTCCCCATATCATAAGCAACG
>JAOSBK010000003.1:20109099-20128889 GCA_027568895.1 Erythroxylum shatona
TAGGTTGAAAAGCTGGAAATATGGATTTGTATATGTTTCATTGTTTTTGCCATAACTTTTTATATGGTTGTGCAATTGAGATGATTTTTGGCTTGAATTAAACTTGAGGTGTTTGGCTACAGTTATTGAATTTTTTTTTGTTATACATCTTTTCTTAGTAAGATTTGTTACTACGTGCAAGAGGTGAGTTTATATACTAAATTTCAAAATATGACACAAGTTTGAAATTTGTATTTGTATTTTTATTTTGTAAGCTCCAAGTGACTATATATCGTGGGCATCTTATGCATCTGAGCAAACATCATTCTTCGAGACAGCTTTTATTTGCTTATATCTTACTAGTTTATATTCATGTCCTTAAAAATCCTTGTTATCTACTTTGGGAACATTTAACATATTTATAAATATCTATATTTCAAAGTTATTCTTTATTATTCACATGTTCATTCTTTATGAATTGTTTAAAATATAATTGTGTAATATAGTCCTAGTAGGTTATGAAGATGTGTAATGGCAAATCGATCAATTGCTAAAATATGATTGTGTGATATAACACATACTTCTCTTTGTGAAGTTAAGTTACCAAATATGCACTTAACTATAATTTAGATTAAAAATCAGTCATAACATCCTTTCTTGTTTAGTTTTACATAGTTTACATTGAAAATTTTCTTTTTCTCTTGTAGATAATTATTAATGGCTACTATAATTAGTAAGGACATATTCTCAATTGGCAATCAATAACCCTGAAGTCATTTCTAACATCATAAACCAATATCTAGAACACAAAATAATATACCAATTTCCAAAACACAAATATAAAAATCTAACATCATATACCAATTTTCAAAAACATAAATATACCAATCTAATAAAATACACCAATTTCCAAACACAACATAATATACCAATTTCTAAAACAAAAATATACCAACGTAATGGTCACATCCTTAATTTCTAAATCACAACACAATGTTCAAATCCATGTCCAAATCATAACAAAAAGTTTAAATCCATATCCAAATCATAACATAATGTTGAAACACAGTTCATTTTGCTCCAGATTCACCATCATTAACTTGAGATTTTTTTGGAGTTGATTTTTTAGCCCTTAGTTTGAATCTTCTCCTGCTTGTGGTTGTTGTTTGAGCATTTGTACTTTAAGAAGCTTGACTTGGTTCAAAAAACTGAAATTGGCTTCCACTCATGTATAAAATATAATAAACAAAAAGTATAATATCGTTAATTAGGAATAAATGACAAAATAATCAGTTAAAATTTTGTAATTTGGTACCAAACCATAAAATAAGTGTTCCTACTAACTTCTCTAAACGTTATACCATATCATTGGATGGCCTATATAAATATTAAGATTTATGATATTTCAAAAAAGTTGTGGGAAATTGAAAATTAAAAGTGAATATTCACTCACCACCCTCTTCTCCCTTCTTAAGATAGACGTTACAGTATTAAATCCTGTAAATATTGATTTTCTATCTCATCTTCTTGCACCATTTTCAATGTTGGATGTATGTGCCAAATTGTTTGGTGGTCTTCCTCATTTTTGCTACATTATACATGTACAATTTGTACGAATATTTTGCTTATATGCAGTTATAAATAAATATATAATTACCTTAGCAATTTTGGGTTATCTTAGAGGTTGGTCCTTATTTTTGGATCCTTTTTTAGTGTGAACAACTTCAAAACAATATTGACATCTCATTAGTACTCTTACTTTGTTTAACTTGTTTAGATTATGTGGTTCTTTATTTTAACCTTTCTTTTTATCCCTTTTAGGCCTTTCATACACCTCCTTAATCAATAGAGGTAATATAGGCTAAAAGTTTTCAATCTTTGGAAAAATTTTTGGACCACTTATAAGTTTTATGATATACTGATAACTCTTTAAATAACATTTACATTTGCAGCATCGACTCACATACCTATTGATATCCTCCCTCTAATATGATATATAAGTAAACGAGTGCTTATATGGGATTCTTGTTAAATTCTAAAGTCTAGACTGGCATGTTCTTACCTGTAAATTAACAATAAACTTGTCTACAAAATGTGTTTAAACTTCAAACTTTCATTTGTCTTAGTGATACAATGGCTTACTTCTTATTGTGCAGTCTCTATCTTCTTTCTCGCCCTTGTATATATATCATTTGTGGATTTGATCATCATATCTCTTTTTTTCATGAATTCGAGTCATTAAAGCAACTTAAATATCCTTTAGCATATTGATCAAGCTTTTTGATCGGGCTGCACAAATGAATCTATTCAATGTCTCTAATGTTGTTGTGAACAATTTCACACTTTGGATCTTATGCTAACAAATGCTTTCACAAAAGTCTTGGAGTTCCTTACTTTGATCGTAGTAAGCCTTTTCTTAAACAATCTTCAACTCAACCATTATTTCATCAAATTTCATATCGATTATGCAATTAACCACTTACTAAAATAAGCTTCTATATGTCTGGCCTTTATGTAATTTAGACCAATTGGTATAGACATATCAGGCACATTTTCTATACTTAGCTTCTTAGAAGAGATTGTTTAATACATCCACTAAACCCTAAAAAAAGAGAATGCACAAAACAATATAATATAAATATGATAATTCAAAATATATATACAAGACATATCAGGCACCTTTTGTTGATCTCTTCAAAAAGTCTATGAATTCCCATTTATGCTTATATCTTCAACAAGAAGACTTAAAGGCAATGCCAAGATTCTCTCCCTCATTCACAGCTTAACATATAGGGTACATAAGATTATTTCCATTACGCCTAATTGTAATTAACGAAACACCCTTAAGAAATGTCGTTAAAAAATCCAACCATATTAATTTTCAGAAACCACCAAGGAAACCATACTTTAATGCACTAAATCCCACGTAAAACCTCTTAAACATTGGTTGTCTAGACTTTTCATCATGTTTATTTTGGATAATGAATTGGCCTTCTTTATTGGCCCTTCGCAATTCTTATCCATAAGATCATAATTTTGCGTAATGCCCTTTTATAAATCCTCGGAGCATTATAATAACTTCCCATTTAGCCTTATAACCTTAAGATTTAGTCACCTTTAATGCATACTTCCTTTGAAGATCATCTATCATCTTGCTAATCGGCCAATTCAGGTTCCTCCTGTACTTGTGTAAGAATTCATTTACTGTCCACTTCTTACTAGCTTGCTTATTTCTTTATACTTTCTCGCAAGTATGCTTGTTTTCCAATATCTTAATTACAAATACTGTCATTTCCAATGAAACTAGTATAAGCCCCAACGAGAAAATGTGGATCACAAACATGATCATATTCTTATATCAGATATTGTTATTAAAACATCATATCCATAATTTCTTATTGCCTCCTTAAACTAAAGCTCATCCATAAACTTCATGCCAACTTCAAATAGAAAATCTTTGATATTTACTTTTGGATTAAAAACAATATATTTCTTCCTTATGTTAGAGGCCTCACAACTACCATCATCACTATATATTGGTGATTAAATTTCAATATCACTATCCTTATATTCACTACATTAATAATGTGAACTCCCTGCTTCTCTTTATGAATTCTTTGAATAAGTTTGCTGTTCATGACTACATTTTTTTACTGATTCCAACCACATCCACAACATCATCAAATTCAAATCCACTGCCTACCTTCTTCCCATATTTCTTCTTGTTAGCTCTTACAATAATATATTCATCATCCCTTATATCATTTCAAATTCACTCATCTTGATAACAATAAAATCTTCATTATCATAGAAATAACTACTCTTCATTGCCGATATCAAAATCAATTTCTTCACCATCAGTTAAAGGATTATTATAATTATGCTCATAATAGATTTCAATGTTGCAGTTGTTCAATTCTTCCATGCATTAAAGCATTGACAACATATCCTTATAATGGTGTAAGCTCAACTCCTTCAAGCATCTCATTGACTCTTTTGGAAATTTGTAAAACATAAGTAAAAATTTTTCCTTTATCTTTCAATACTCCTTTAGTAATAATATAATAAGTTTGTCAACATCAATATCCTTATTCCTTTTGATCTTGCCCCTAACATATTTGCTCTCATCGTTTTTTTTCCAATACTCCACTATAATGAAATTTAAAATTTACCACCATCTACATTACAAGAGTTTTATTATTAGCTTTAAAATAGTAAGCACCTTAAGAAACCAAAACAACAAGCATAAGAAACAAGTTAGGCTACATTTTCATTAGCTATGAACTAAATATGAAGCCTATATTAGTTGTCATTAAACACAATGCAGAAAATAGTGATAAACTTTAGTGCATAACTAACTAATAATAACAGTTAAAACTTTATATATCTCTTCTTATCAATTTAATGTATGTTCCAATGCTTCATGATACATTTTAGATTGTCAAAATAGTTAAATGGATAAGAGAAAAGTAACGTGTTGCTTTCATCTTCATAACTTAAGATTTGTCTTGGACATTTTGTATAAAATAAAAAATTAAAAAGGTAGATTTCTTATTAATATTAATCAAAATATGATAGCTGTAGAATTGAAGTTTTATTGAAGCAGAATAATTAATTAAGTAAAAGGATTTGATCTATGTTTATGTTATAAATAGCGAAATATGGATCTTTTAATTGTATCCCAATATAGGAAAACATTTAGATAGTAATACCTGATCTGTCACTCAATTAAATCAAGAGAAGAGTGTAGATAATATATTAAACTAAATCAATATGAATTTTCGACGTATACCTTTAAATAAACTACTTAAACATGTGTGTCTGAATGGAAGTAGAAATATAATATGTCATAATTATTCACCTAATTTCAACCACGCAATTACAATACAATAGCAAAGTTGACAAAAGAGGCCAAAAATTCCATGTCTAATATAATTTGGTGTTTTTGTATATTTCTTTGGGTAACAATATAGAACTCATCTTCTAACAAGTCTATAAAATCATCCTTCTCAAGAGTGGTTTCAAGCTCATCGTTGGATGGTTTTTTATAGAGGTCTTCATTAAACAAAGACTTAATAAGCCATCTCTAATATGTAATCTTGTACAAATCTTATTATGTCCATAACCCACTAAAATTTTAACTTTATCAAACTTAATTTATTTCCTAGTGTAATAACTCCCTTTTCCTAAGTGAATTTATCTAATTAATAATTTTATTATTCTAATCTCTTGACCTAATCATTGAGGTAGTCAATATATTTCTGTAGACTTGATGTTTTATTAGATTATCACATGTCTGTATCCCTTAATTCACCTAACTCTTTAACCAACTTCTTAGTGCCTTTATGGGCATATCCTAATGACCAATATAGCTTTTAAAAGTCTAAGGTTACATGCTTATTACAAATAAATAAGGCCCTAAGACACTATAAAAGTAAGAAATAACATCAAAATTTCAAGACTTAGTAGAGAAAAGTCAATCAAGGAGAGATCGAGAGAAAGAACATACCTTTACTCTATAATGATGTAGGGGTAGCAACTTTAGAGCTAGTAGGTTTGATAAAGCAACAAATTTAGAGCTTAGAAGTGTAACTTTATTATATCACAATGAAGAAACTACACAATTGCAATCAAAGCCAGAGGAGCACAACAGTTAATAGGGAAGGGAAGCAAAAAATGTTATGGGGTAAAAGCATGTGGGTCACTGAGGAAGCAATTAAATTAGGTTTTGTGATTTATAATTTTATAAATAATAAATAATTGGTTAGAAAAAAAGGACATATGATACCCATATGACAATTACAAAAATTTACTGTTGGGCTATTTTCATAACAAATTAAAAGTTAAGGTATTTTTGCACAATTTTAAGGTTTGGCCCAATATTGTAAAACCAAAAAAAAGTTTGAGATTTTTTAATAATTTACCCTTGATATAAATATGATTGTTTTGTTATCTACCAAAATGCAACTGTGTTGTAACAAATTGATTATATTTTGGTTTGAAGCAAGCATTTTAAACCAGGAAAAGGTTAAACTTTTAAATTTTGTAAAAAAAAGGGGAAGGGAAAGAAAATGCAATGCAAGAAAGGAGTGGAGGTCACCCACAACAGAGGACTAAGAGGCAAATCTTTTGCTTTTTGACCCAAGCAAAGCTTAAGGTTTGTGTTCTAAATGTTGATTCGCAATAGAGGAGTGGGAGAGAAGTGAATTTATGATCTATGAAATTGGATATGTATTTTGATTTAACCTTTTAAGCATTTATCCTTTCATTTTATTTTACTAGTCTAACCTAACCTCTTAGGTCAAATTTGATATAACCAACATGATTTTTTTTATTAATTTTGGTGACATGTATTTTAGTCTAACCTGTTAAGGATTTATCATTCATTTAATTTCCCATGTTTAGTTTGAGATGACTACTTAAACTTAGTCCTTACTTTTTTACCAAACCTAAGAATTTAATTGTTTAGGTTAATATGAATACTTTAACTAAGCCTTTACTTTGTGTCACTTAAACTACTAATGTCTAACAAATGCAAAAAGCTTTTGTATACCTATAAAAAAGAGTACCAATGGACATCAAATGGTTAGATAACAATATATCACTTACTAGGAAGTATAATTGTAGAAGGGGAGTCTATGTAGTAGTTAGAACTAAAGACTAGTGTTTAGAAAAAGATTTAAGAGAATTATGGTTATGTTATTCATGTATGTGTAAAAGATGGGAATTGAGAGCAGTATCTATGTTATATAAAGTTTACCTTAAACCTTTATTTATAAATATGATGCTTTTATGTTTCACAAATTTTTGGTTGTTTCAATGTCATAAAATTTCAAATTTCAACTTCTTTTTTAATGTTATTTGAAGGAATGTAGAGGCTTTAATGTACATATTTCACAGAAGAGAAAAGAAAAAAAGAATAGCTACAGTATATGTTGATCTTAACTTGAAAAAAGCTAAGTGTTGTATATTAGAGTGCATTTATCATTTAGAAAATTAGAATGTATATTGAATTTTATAATGAAATGATATTGGCACAACTTTTTTTTCAATATTAGAGTGCATTGAAATGATATTGTTATTGATATGTCTAATTATGTGACACCATTAATATCTTATCAACATTAAATTTCTTGTTTTATTAGAATGTGAAATCCCTTTGAAAAAGGAATTATTTTCTATTATTAGAGAGAAATTTGAAAAAATAGAACTCATTTGAGTATACTGGTGGTAGCAAAATTTTAGTTGAAGGTATCGATGTAGATAAATTATGTCTATTTAGTATTGTAGAGATTGTAAAGCATAATTAGTTGATAGATTAAAAATTACAAAGTACAATTGGTATGAAGGTTAAGTAAAGTGTACTATACACACCCATATAAACATGAAGAAGGTGGATTGGTTGAGATTAAAGATATTCAAAAACAAGTGATTTAATCTCAATTATGTTTTTTGAAAAATTTGAATAAATTAAGCCTTGAAGGCAAGTCAAGAAGTCTTACAATACAATGAATAAGCCAAATCAAAAGATTTAACTATAATGCAGTCAAGTATAAAAGAGCTATTTGAGTGAATTGTTTAAAACCCTGCTTAGGTGAGATCCCTTGGCAACAACCCAAGTTTGAAGACAAGCTGAGTACGTTGTTCACTGTGGGAGCGACAAGAGGCAGGTGTAACATAGTAGCATACCTGTAATCGTCCTCAACTTATGTAATGGAGACTATGGCTATGTATGTGTCATGCATTCCTTTATGCAACACATGCAGAAGTTTATGTTTTTATGCACATATTTGGAGCCGAATGAGATGTAGTATTTGATTGTAAAAATGCTCTTGGGAGGTGATTTTATCTTAGAATGTTCTTAGATTTCTCTCGTCCCATATTACAATGATTATCGATGATAAGGTGATCCAGTAACACTTGTGCGCTGTGTTATTTCTATATTTTGAACATAGTGTGAGTAGACTTTCTAGATTGGTAATTACCCCATTTGGCAGGAACCTGTAGCATATCTCTATCCATATGTTGCTGATATAATCACATTTGAAGAATAAGTGTTCATATGATTCTTTTGTTTGTTTGCATAGATAACATCAATTTAGACGTTGGGTGTATTTGGCTAGTTTATCCACTATTTTTAATCTTCCCTTCATCGTAAGCCATACAGTGAATGATGCACGAGGTTGAAGGTAGTTAGTCCATACGTCTTTAGTCTATGCCAACCTGTGAAGATGTTTAAAGAATAATTCCATACAAGAGTGGTCCGAAACCTACCATCAGCTTTGTGCTTCCAAATGTGATTATCTGGTTCAGTGTTACAGTACACTTCATAAATTTCAGTAGCTGAGGAGGTGGGGATGAGAGCTCTCTTAATTATTCCTTTATATTGTAAGGTTATAGCTACTGTGACTTTTAAAGGTAATGAACTCTGAAGTGAATCGACTCCATTGTAATTAATCAATGGTCCTACCGAAAGTTAGTTGTCATACCAGAAATTGGTGGAGTTTCCATCACCTATAAGCACAATGAAGTTTGTTTGGTTCTGGCCTCTCAATTTTAGAATGACCTTAAGTATGGTAGATTGAACGCGGAAACAATCTATAGACTATAGGCTTTGATTTTTGATGAAATAATGGTGAATCCATCTACACCATAGAGATGGTTTGTCATCCATTATTCTCCATAGTCTTTTTGTAAGTAGTGTTGAATTCGTAAACTTGATAGACTTGATTCCCAAACCTCCACGGTCTCTAGGAGTGCAAAGATCTTTCCATTTCACCAAAGCCTTATGATTTGTTTCCTGATTTCCTATCCATAAGAAATTATTGAATAGTTTGTCAGTAGCTTTCAAAATGGAACCTAGAAAAGCAAAGTGGGTTTCCCAGAAGATATTGAGAGAGTTGAGGACAAATTTGATGAGTTGAGCTCGAGCTATACACGATAGGCTTTTAGAGCTCTATGAAGAAATTCTAGCTTGTATTTTATCTAATAACTTAGCGTAATCACTAGCTTTCAGTTTATGTGGAGAGATGGGAGTGCCTAAGCATTTCATTAGGAAGGTTTGTGATTGAATACCCGTTAAGGAAGTGATCAATGATTGTAGAGGGGATGCGCTCTTGGATAAAAAGATACTGCTTTTGTAATAATTTATTTGCAGACCTAAAGCTCATTGGAAGATTTTTAGGGCTTTCATAAAGATTGTGATTGAGGTGGCAACAGCTTTTGAGAGTACTACAAGTCATCTACAAAATAGAGATTGGTTAGTTTAAAATATAAAATAGTGGAGGTTTATTTTAAGGGTGAGTGTAATGCATAAAAAGCATTAAAAGAAGATAGTATGGATGATGGTGATGGTAATATGATTTTAAATAATAATAAAGGAGAAGAGAATAATTATAAAGAGGATAAATTAGTTGTTTTGGAAGTGACTAATACAAATGGTAGAGGCTATAATAAAGAAAATATTCTAATGTTAAAAAAGAATTTCTACAATGGTGTCATGTGGAAAAATCTACTAAATTATTAAGGTATAGTGAGGAAGTGAAGAATAAGAACTCATGTACAACATGGGCAATCAATACAATAACTAACATTGATGGTAAAAAGGTATTTACAAGATATTGTATTTTTAATACTTTTAAAAAGGAATAAATTAAAGGCTATAAACTAATAATAGGACTTAATGGATGTTTCTTAAAAGGGATATAGTTGTTGGTTGTTGTTGGAAAAGGATGGAAACAATTAAATGATTCCTATTACTTGGGATATGGTAGATTTTGAATGTATAGAGACATAAAGGTGGTTTTTAATGTCTTGTTTCAAACTGATAACTTAAAGATGATAATGGCTTCACATTCATATATGAGATGCAAAAGGTATGTTCTCATATTGTCCTCATATTATTAATTATATATATTTTCTTTTTTTGTTTATTCTAATTTGTTTTTACTGCTAATTAAAGATGATTTACTAAATGTTGAGCATAGAATGTATGCAAATCACATTAAGCTAATTAGAGATAAAGATCGAATAAAGATGATTTAAAATTTCAGTTCTGGAGGATAATCAAAGCCACCTTTGTCACTAATTTCAATAATCAGTTGCATGTTCTAAATGAATTAAGGCCAGATTATGTTGAAAATCTATTAGAATATCCTAAAGAGATAAAATACAAGGCATATGTCAGTATCAATGATAAATGTGGTTATGTGGATAATAATATAAGTGAGACCTACAATAGTTGGATTTTAAAGACTAAGAGTGAAGCCTGTTATTAGCATGATAGAGCATACTAAAAAGATGGCGATAAAAAGAAGAATAAGAGAGAAAATTTTAGTTGTTTTGTTAATTATAGTAGAGTTTATGGGAATGAAGTTTAAGCATAAATTAGACATATTTTGTGTGAGAATTAGCAATTATACTTATACTTGCAAATATTTAGACCTGGTAAGGATTTCATGTTCTCATATTATGGCTACCATTTATTATAGCCATGAAAATCTAGATAAATACATTGACATATGTTATAATAAGGAAGTGTTCATGCGAACATATAACTATTCCTTGGAGCTACTTGATGGACTAAGATTTTGGCCTAAATATGAAGTCATTGAACCACCAGTAATAAGGAAAATGTTTGGTTAGCATACAAAAAATAAAAATAAAAAGATATTTGAGCAACCTAAAATAGAAAAAGCTATTAGACATAAAAGGAGAATGAAATGCACTAAATATGGACAATAAAGGCATAACTAAAGATCATTAAAAAATTTAACAACATAAGAAGTTTCATATTAATTGTTAAATTAATATTGTTATTATAATTTTCTTACTAATCATTCAATGTTTGTAAAATATTTTTAGGTTTCATGATCATCCAACACCAATTAACTCATTACACTTTAATGAGTCAATTGGGTCAATTATGTACCACATACGTTAACTTAGACACAAAACTATGTTCTAATAGTATTTTATTTGAAATTATACAGTCTTACTAAATAATTGTTATTATTGTCATATATAAATAACGTAGAGAAAATGATTAGATATTTAAGCAAGATAGATCATAAAAATCCATCAGTATGGAATCTAATTTTCAAACTGAGATTAACTTCCAACATAAAGGATTGCAACAAAATGATGGGAATAACATCACTTCATCAATCTTATGTAAACAGGGAGACATAAAGATAAGGAGGACTATAAATTTAACCTTGAACTCAAGTCAAACTTAATTTTTAAACTTGTTATGAATTCTCTTATGGTTCCATTTTAGATTGTTATGCAATTGGATTGTTATAAGTTATGTTATAGATTAGGATTGTTATAATAGAAGTTTTTTTTGTAATTAGACTTAATTATCAAGTTATTTGTCATACTTTGGAGTTGGATAAATGGTACTTAACTATTATCAGAATTAGTTTACAACTAGAAGATGAAGTTGTTTAAATGGAAATTATTATTGGAATTACTTGTCATTGAAATTGACCTTTCATATATGATTAAAATGATAAATGATGATGATAACATATTTGAGATGGCTCACTAGATTTTTTGCAAATTTTGATGTCAATGTTGGAAATGAATATAGTTATTATCTTCTCTTTTCTCTTCTTCCCTTTTTATCAATGTTTTAAAAACTGAATTAGAAGTTAAACCGGTAAGATAAAAGATTTACGATTTAAAAGGTTCAATTGATAGTAGACCATCATAAAACTAGTTAAAGATTGAATAAAATTGAAGAATTTGAAATTTGATTGAAGTAGATTGTCCATATCCATCGAAGAATTTGAATTTGAATTTGAATTTAAAAAGATATTGTTAAATAAAAATTAATTGATTTATAAAACTAGATTAGTTTATGAAAATCAAACGATTGATTAATAAACTACTTGATTTTTAACTAGAAGACTTATTAAAGTAAATCAAATAAAAAAGTTAATTGATTCAAGGTTTAATGGTTAAACCGACTGAACCAATTTGATTTTTTAATCATTGCTTTTTATTACGAGAAGAATGGATAATTGATGAACCAAATGAGTAAGTCTAACAACTTTAGTAAATATTATCTTCTTATATGCTATGTATACAAAAGAAGTTTTCCATTAACTCTCACATTTCTTAGGCTTAAATAACCAAAAACATACAACTTACAAAATAAAGCATTCGCAATAAATTACAATAGTGCAATGCCAAAGTTTGCGAAGTTTATATTCTCTAAACCAAATCATCTTCTTGAAACTGTTATTGTGTTCTTTAAGCTTCATTTTCTCTATAACTCTTTTAATCCTCAATATATATTGATTAATGCATCTTATATTTCTTCTACATTTCATTTCTTGCTCTTTCCTTTACCATTTACAGTAACGGTAAGGGACCCCTACTCCTAGTTAGGTCTTTTTCTTCCACTTTAAGTAATATGACAACAACTTCAAGCCAAGCCCTTCTAAAAACTCCAAAGTCCTTTCTACCCCTCCCCCTCCCTATTCCTTCTCCAACAAATCTACCATTTCCACTAACTGATACTATCTGTAGCTCCTAAACTCCCAAATCGTATTCCCTTGTTGCTCAATCTACTCCTGGAGCAAGGTTGATCTAAGTTTTAAAGGATGGTTCGGAAAAATGGAAATCTTCTCTACTGGGTTTTTTTGTAGATAAAAGATCACCTTTCGTCCTTTTTGTTCTTGGACTTGCAAAAAATGGGAAAAATTTGGATTATTATATGTTCTCATGTTAGACAAACATAATTTTATCTTTAAATTTATATTTGAAGTTGAAGCTTAAAGAGTGTTGGATATTAATCCATGACACTTCAACAATTGGCCTATCTTTCTTCAAAAATGGTAGCTTGAATTACTTTCACATGATATTAAAAATAGAAGGATGCCTTTTTTAATAAATTTGTATGGCATTCCACTTAAATACTAGACTACTGATAAGCTTAGTTACATATCTAGTTTTACTAGAAAACCCATAGGATTGGATGAATCAGAAACAATTCTCAAAAGAATCCATTATGCTAGAATATATGTTTTAATAGAAGTGGCTCAAACTCTACTTAATTACTTTCTAATTATGAGACTAAATGAACAAGGGGAGCTTTATAAAGATGTAATCTAAGTCATTTGGCAATGGAGATCCATCCATTCACCTAAAGGACAAAGATGGAAGCCACCGGGAGAGTTTTCAAAACTGGTAGCTATTTGGAACTTATGAATCTTTATTGTCTTGAAAACACTAGTGGAAAGAATAAAAGTAAAAGTGAGGAAGAATTATTGTGGAATATGATCAATAGATACTAAGGATTCTAAGCACCATCTTATTTGACCATCTATTACATCTAAAGCTCCTATTGCACAATAATATCATTATCAATATCTCCTTCTTTTATGCTCTAACCATGCTTTCTAGATGAGTGATTTGTGGAACATATGAAGGGATATTCACTCTAATATAAGTTCTCCCTAATTGGTGGTAAGAGACTTTAATAGCACATTTTCTCTCTTGAAAGCTCAGGTAATGCAAATCTTCAAAATTTTAGAAATGATCTTACTAATTGTATTACAGCTATTGAGTTGACAGATCTCAATTATGAAGGCAAATTTTCTACTCTAAGTAATATACAGTAGGGAAATTGGTTCATCAAAAAACTAGATAGAGAAATGGCAAACTCCAATTGCTTGTCTTCTTTTCCACACTTCAAAGTAGTGTTTAGGGATTTGTACTTCTCTGAATATTCCCAATCTCAATTCACAATATGGATGATGGTAATACCTTGCACCATCCCTTGAAATTCAATAACTATATATTAAATAAGGAAAGGTATTAGGAGGTAGATAGAAAGGACTTACTACTAGTTTTAGTGGATCTCCCTCCTTTATTCGTAATAAGAAGCTCAAGAACATAAAACATGAACTTAAACTTAAGCTAGATATAGAAACCTTAATTATACCTTTTTCAAGACTAAAATATAAGCTAGATAAAGTTTAAGTACTTTTATACTTAGACCCTATGAATAGATCCTTTTAGGCTAAAGAGAAGTTTTCTTTGGCCAATCATTTAATAGTTGTTGAAGCTCATCACCATCTTATCAATTAGAGGTTAATAATTTAATGGTTCTCAAATATGAAAAAAATTATATTTTTTTTCATAATTCTCTATTATCTAGAAGGAACTTAAATAAAATATCCTCCTTGTAGACTAATGATAGCTCTTTAGTTACTTCTCAAAAGGAGCTTTTAAAGGTTGCTTTTAACAACTTTTCTGAGACGCTAGGCACATATAATCAAACTTCCTCTTTCGCCACTCTTCTCAATTCCTTTATGGTGGAGATAATTGCTCAACAAAGTTATAATGCCTAAATAGCCCCCATTTACCTCATCAGATGTTAAAAAAGTGGTATTTAACTTTAAGCCTAACAAAGCAACAAACTCTAACGATTTTAATGGCATGTTCTTTTAAATCATGACATCCAATCAAGGATAAAATAACTAAGGTAGTTCTAAGCTTCTTTAAAAAAGGGAATATGTTAAAAGAATTCAACAATACCTTTATGAATTTGATTCGTATGATCCTAAACCCTAGCTTCTTTAAAGAATTGAGGTCTTTTTTTCCAACTTTATATATAAAGTGATTTCCAATCTACTTGTAGATAAGCTCAAATAGGCTATTAAACCTCTAATTTATGGATCATAAAAAGCCTACATTAAGGATACGAATATTGGAGACCATATACTTATAGTTCAGGACCTCTTTAAGAATTATGGAAGGAAAGGATCCCGTAAATGTTGTGCAATTAAAGTTGAATTTCAAAAGGCCTTTGATAACCTAAATTGGAGGTTTATCATTCATACTCTAGAGGCATTGGGATTTCTTTCCACTTTTATAAACTGGATACAATAATGCATTTCAATAGTTTTCTATAGCATTCTAATTAATGGAATCCCTATTTAGTTATCCAAATGCGGGGAAAGGAGTTAGACAAGGAGACCAATTAACACTGTACTTATTTAAACTTACCGTATAGGTGCTCTTGAGATTCATTAGGTACACAATCATTTTAGAGAGACCTTTTAGGTTTCACAAGAAATATAAAAGGTTAAAGATAAGAGGACCTACTACTACTATTTTCAACTTATCCACACTTTATCAAAGATTTTAATGAATGCAACTAAAATCTTTAGAGGTCTTTCTAGTTTATTAATGAACAAACAGAATATCCACGTCTTCTTATCCTCATCAACTACTCAATTGTCTCTATAGATATCGTCACTCACTAAAATCAAAGAATACTTGCTCCCTTTTACATTTTTGGGCCTCCCTATCTCTTACAAGAGAACATCTTTTAGGCAATTATTAAACTTAATCGAAAGAATTAGAAAAAGAATTAAAATATAATGCAATCAGTCTCTATCTTTTGCAGGATGATGTGTTCAACTTATAAATGTTATGTTGAAATCCTTACGCACGCATTAAATAACTTATATTGATTTTCCTTGTGCTATCATTAAAACAATAGAGAGGATCCTAAAGAGGTTCATATAGTCTGGTGTGACCAAGGTAGCTTAGAAGACAATTTGCCTCTTAAAGGAAGAAAGGGGCTTTATATTATCTCCTTGAAACTAAGCAATACCACTCTTATAGTCAAGAGATTATAGAAGTTGATGACAGATAGTGAATCTTTATAGTTGAGATGGGTTCACTCTTATCGCTTAAACCACTCAAGTCTTTGGACTCATAAACCTAAATCTGACACCTCTTAAACTTTGCTTATCATTTTGAACATAAGGGATGAGGTTAGGGGCATGTTCAAAAATTCTTTAAGAGAAGGCTCAATGACTAAGTTCTAGACAGACTTGTGGACTCTTGCTAGTCATCTTCTAGGCAATGTCTGTTATTCCCATCTTAAACTATTCCTATTAAAGCTTTAGTTAGGAACTAATGGATTTAATATCAATTCTTGATATATGCTTAATTAATTATACATTTATCACACAACACTTGGTGATTAATGCTATGAAATGTTTAAGAAACTCATTTTGGTTCATATTTGGTTTTAGGTACAATTTGGAAGCATAAGAGCTAAAGTGATTTGAAAGCACATTCTTTGACCCATCTTATTGAGATTCACACTCAATTGTCTTCATCAACAAGAAGGAGAAGGATTAAAGTGAAGATGATACAAGAAAATTCCATAAAATGAAGAGTATAAGATGTCAGTGCAAAATGTACAGTTTTGACTGAAGATGTACAACCATGAACTTTCAAGATCTGGGCCAGAAACCTAATTTAAAGTATAAATAGGACATTTTGATGGAAAAAAAGAATGAATTGGTCATTTAGGAATCATTTTGGGAGAAAAATGAGGGGTAGGGCATGCATATTTTAGAGAGCTATAGAGGGTTAAGCTTCACCAACCCGATTCGAAGGTGAAATCGAAGCCAAAGAACATATTTGAGATTATCTACATTGCGTTTGTTGTTCTTTATCTCTTATGGATTGTTTATGTTATCTTGTGCTTATTGAATTGGATATTGTGTGAAAATGATTAAATGCTCTATATGATTGTTTTTATGTATACCCATTGCTAGAATCTTAAATACAATATGTAATTGTTGTGTTTGGATTCATTTGTAGCAACTAATGGTGCTAAATCATTAGGGATAGCGTAACCTTGGTTAAATGACCAGAGCTTATGTGGTTGTTGCCTTAATTAATCTATTTTTCTTATTCATAATGCAGCTGTCCAACTAAATCTAGAGAGTTTGTTCTAGATTGTTCAGTAGTTAGGTTTAATTAAAGAGCTTATTTTATAAACACAACCTAAGAGAAAACTGAAGTTAATAGAGCTTATTGTTAACCTATTATTAATACTTGCTAGGAGAGGTATAAGAATAACAATTTAATAAAGTAAGTTTAATTGTATGTAGGCCAAGATTGAACTAATAACCTAACCCCTAACACATTCATCACTTTTCTCATTTTTTATTATTTTCTTTAATTTGCTTTGTTAGTTTAATTTACTTTATTTTGTTATTCAAAACTAAAATCCCCCTAACCTAAACACTGATTCTTCTCATTTCAAAAGCTTTACATACTCTCTATGTGGGATCGACTTGGAATCATTACTAGTTATAGTTTTATGTCTATTTATTTTGTGTAATGTTACAACACGTTGCCAAATTTTGGCGTTGTTACTGGGAAGTGTGGTGCTTTAGTTTTTGTTCTTAATTTTAATTGGTGTTTGTACATATTTGTTTATAGTTAGTTTCTTTTCAGTTATTTCTTGATCTTTTCACTTTTTGTTTAATGTTGTGGGGAAAAAAAGACACATGGAAGTGAGTATGTCAATAATGGATATTATTAACGCTCTTAATTGAAAATTTTCCTATAACTCATGTTCTCAATCCTATGACCAAGTTTAGAGTGATCATACGAACTTTGGTTATGGATGGGATAGCTAGCAAAACTACTTCCTACATAAGCTGCAGGATGTATGACAATTCTTATATAGACCACAAACCTCTTATTACGACTTAGGTACAACTGTGGAAGACTTAGTTAATATTGTTGCCACTAATACTCTACATTTCCATTAGGATGTAAGGCAATTTTTGCAAGATACAAGGTTTAGCGTCCAAAATTTTAAGAGCCATCAAAGCTCATGTACATCTCTATAAGAATTAGTTAATGTTGTTGCTACTAATACTTTGCAATTTCATTAGGATTTAAAAAGGTTCCAACAAGATGCAATGTCTCGATTCCTAATGTCGGTAAGTCAAATGGGTCAGATGATAGGAACTATCAACCATCTGGAATCATAAAACAAAAAGGAGCAACCATCTCAGCCTGAGGTGTACCCAAGGAATGTTAATGCGGAAACCTTATAATGTGAAAAAGAGCTTGAGAATTTTGAGAGGACTACTCAAGGGATTGCTTGTGAAGAAGAAGTTGGGAAGGTGCTTGAAGGAGACAAGAATATATCATTTATCTCAAAGGTATTGAGTCCATAATTATTGTTAAAACTAACCCTTCACTTTTTTGTTGCAAGTAGTAATTTTTGCATCTTATCTATTTGAATTATTTTAATTTAAGGAGTTTGATACTTTTTCTTATGTAATTTTAGGTACATGAACATAAGAATCACAAGGAGATTGAGCAAAGTAAAGGATACATAAGCTTCAGACATCACCAAACAAAAGAGGGAGATTCAAAAAGCGAGATGCCAAGAAGTGATAGAAAGAAAACTGACAGAGGAACAAAATCAAGAAGAATAATAAAGAATAATTATTAATTTCATGAGGAAGGATTAAATGCAAATCAATAGGGGATAACGAGACCACTAGTGCAAACTAATATGTTCAAAAGCAAATTACACTACTGAATATACAGCACACCAATGTCTAATTTTATGAACTGGCTAATAAGGATCTGTTGGGCCTCGTTTCCAAAGCCCAACAATCGTTCCAAACATCATAAACATAAGACATGAGCATTTACCCTCATTATCCATTATCAGTTCATCCTGATTTTCATAATATCCCAAAAACTTCCTCACAATTTGTTCAATGGCGTGCCCATACCAAACAATCACCATAATCAAACTCATTTCCCAATTAGTGAACAGAATTTGGAAAACTTTAACCCAAAATTTCAATTTTAATTCTTTAAAAAAATCATAACTTTAAGTCTCTAGTTTTTTTTGAATAAAGAATCATCTCAATCGGAGCTCTATAGCTCAAGATATGCTTAAGAAGCTAAAGGGTGTTCATACACTAATCATGCTCTCCCAACCGATCCCTCATTTCCTTTCCATCAATATTTTTCAAATTAACTCCAAAAGATACAAATTTTCATGGGAAGATAAATACATGTCTTACGAATCTATTGTTTCAAGAATCACCTCGTTTGGAGATCAGACGAGGAAGTTATGACCAAAAGAATCCCATATGCTTGAATCCTCAATCATGCAGTAACATGGTTTGGCGCGATTGTCATAACTTTCACCATACATGTCAGATTGATTTCATTTTTCAATCCTTAGAAAGAAGACATCGAGATCTACAACTCTTATGAAGACCTCAAAGTGAGATTCAGCCTCTAAATTGGTCAAAATCGCAATTTACTGTAGCTAACCCGAGGATGTCCGTTAAACGGACATGCATGTCCGTTTAACGGACATAGACTGACTAAACAGCCCATTTTCGTCCGAGAAGGTCCGTTAAACGGACATCCATGTCCGTTTAACGGACATAAACTGGGCTGAGGGTCCTTTTTCACTCGAGAAGGTTCGCCTAACGGACATAGAGGTTCCCAAAACCCCTTCAAAGCCTCTCCAATGCTTCCTACATCCAACCTAACATCATATTCACTCATAATCTTCCCAATTTCACTTTTTCTAATGCAATAACACTTTTAAAACATTCAATTACCAATTTGGGTGCATCAAACTTCCAAAATTCAACTCAATTTACTCATCACAAGCACAAACTCTCATCATTCACCATGATTGTCATGTTTAAACTTCCTATGCAACATCATCGCTTATAATGCCCATATCTGTCAACCCCGATACCCAAATTTTTGCATACCTTATAGAATCGGAAAGCTAAGAGGATAAGTTACAACTTTCTAGAAGACATCTCTATCTAGTTCTATCTAGATTATTCTAGATTTTACCTAGAGTCAGTTCATAAAATTAACCCTTATGAAAATACTTGAAGTTTATCCCATCTTCACTTCCTATATTACACATCATTCATAACAATTCAACTACCAATTGGAATTCATCAAACTCTCAACCTCAATTT
>JAOSBK010000003.1:20140055-20150252 GCA_027568895.1 Erythroxylum shatona
ATAATATATTATTAACAAGTCATAATGTTAATACATGAATCACAAATATCCATTGGCCTAGGGCACACTACTAACAACAGGTTCATAAACTAAGGAAAACAAAATTATGGATCATTAGAATTACTCTTTTGTACCTAGTCAAAGGAGTTTAGGAGTAAAGGAATTGTCGCATGTTCTCTAAAAAATCAAACCAATGCAAAACCTTCATCGTGAGCATCTTTAATCTCATAAGAATGCACATCTGCACACACTCATTAAGTAGATTAATCACATACGAGGTGAAGCACACATGGGAAATCACCTGATCAAAAGAAGGAACCATCATCTCATCTAAGCTTCTAAGCTTCAAGAACTCTATGTATGTATTTGTGTATTTGTTATGGTTAATGATATCCCTTTTCTGATTTTTCAAAAAAAACTTAATACTATTAAAATTATATTGTAGTGTTGATATTATCTTAAATCCATATACGAGGAAATATTTTATTAATAAAAATAAAATACAAATTCAAAGTTTGCTTAAAATAAGTGAGTTTATAGCCAAGCTCAATTTTTTTCTCTAAGTTTTTAATTTACTAAATTTTTTATATGAATATTTTCTTTTTCTCAATAATAGTAATAAGTAATTATTTAATAAATTATCATATTAAAATTTTAAAGAGAAAAATAATAAGTCTTATATATAAATATAGAAAAGAAATTGGGCAAATTTGTGTCTAATGGGCTCACAAAAATAGTACAATAAAATATAGATGTCTCGACAAAATACAGACTCATATCTTTAATCAATTTTAAGTAAGCTATACGTATACACTCTATTTTTAGATGAATAAGTTCTAATGGTTTTCTAATCTTCTAGTATTGGAAATTAGGATGAATGATGTACACTTCCTTTATATTTTGATTCATTTTTTAAATATTTTAAAACCATGTTATTATTTTTTCCAAAATGAATAAACAAGTCTCTTATGATAGTATCTCCATGAAAAAATTGATAATATGATTTAAAATATGCCAAGAGTTAAGTCTATAAACTAATAGAAGGAGTGTGTATATTGAATAAAATATGATTTTAAAAAATATCAAATTATAGAAGTTTATTAAAAATGTGTCTAATTAATAAAGACACGTGTTTTTATCCTTACAAATTACAAAAATGTTTTTTTAAACTTACATTCACTAAAATTGGAGAATCTAACATATGGTTCTGAGTTTCACTTAAGAGAATGTTAGGATAATATTAACTAATTAAATTTTAAAATTAATTATTTGCATACTATTATATTTTAATGAATGAAAATTCACAATATAAAAAAATTAAGAAGATGAATAAGTTTCCTGTTTTCACTTCAATGTGAACTCAAAGCTTTATAATTACAAAGGATATAAAGGTTTAATTACAATAATTAATTTTCCTAAAAATAAAATAATAGTTTCTTTATGATTTTTTATTACCTAATTATGATATAATAGACTTGAATATGATATTTTCTCAATTTTCTCTGTTAAAGCTTTCTTATATGTTGAGCTATTAAGTTGACTCGAATTTATTACCTTTAACACTCCTTTATCTCTTAATGTCTCTCAATTGATATAAACAATATTATGTGGATCTACTTACCTTTCTAATAATTTTACATTTCTTTTTATCCCTCCATTTACTCCTATTATTTGTGTTGAGTTGGTTGACATTGATATCCAAACTTAAATGATATCAGATTATGAAGAAAAATAAGAGTATACTTTGATATGGATTTATTGAAGAGGTTTATAATTTGATTATTAAAGGAGACATGTTGAGTGGCAAGAAGTCCAAGTGTAACTAGTTCACTCATAATATAATTTATATTGTCTTCTTAGAGTATGAAATGCCATATTAATTGTCATATGAAGGGTATTATGGTTATGGCTAAACATATATTTTGTCCCCAAATGTTTAAGCTAAAATTTAGGTAAAAATGTTAAATTAAACCCTAATATTTTCTTTATATTTTAATTTAAACCTAATATTTTGACATGTTTAAAAAACACTTCAACCATAAATGTTCAATTTGAACTTCAACATATCTTTTTCATCAATCCTTCATTATAAGACGTTTTCTGTAAGTCCTTTGTCAGATATGTATACCACATGACTAATAAGACCTAAAAAATAAAAAATCCTCTTTCTCTCCTCTCATTCTTCTCTCTCCTGTCACCCCTCTGTCTCTTTCTTTCTTTCTCTTTAATTTACTTATCGTTTCTTCATTTTTTACCTCCAACTTGCTCATCTATTGCTTATTACTGTCAAATGCAACATTTCCCCATCTCCCTTAAATGCTAAGAATATAGTGGTTAAGAGTAGGACAGTTATAAATTGTCTTTTGTTACTAGAAGACATATCGATAGGTGTATTTTTACAAAAATTAAATGAAACTTCAACGTTTAAGCGTGTTTTATAAAATGTCGATGCAGATTTGAGTCTTGACCTTACTGATGTAGTGTTGTATAAAGGGAATTTAGGAGTTCATTTATGGTTATCCTCTTGAAATGGATGCTAAGCACCTTATGATACCTGATGACATTCATAACTTCTAAGTACTCATTAGCACTAGGTAAAGAAAATTTTATTGATTTTATGGTATATGTTATCAAATATTTAAAGACAAAAGTTCTTGATTTTATAGTACAAATTATGAAAAATTAAGGACAAAAGGTTTGAGTCCCAATTTAGATACATTATTAATTATAATGGATAGTTTAATTAGGGTTCATAGGGTGTACAAAGCTATCTATATGTTAGGAAACTCTAAGAGTTTGGAATTGAATTCAATAATGAGTCTTTGAATTTTTTTTTGTCATACCTATGTAAAAGATCACATGTAGTTCATCAAACTTGTACTTCAATTTAGTTTAAGGCAAGGTAAAATTTAATTGTATAATCTAGTTATCGGTGGGTGGGCAAAATGTGGTAGAATTAATGAAATTAAGAGAATTGTTAAAGCAATGGTGGAAGATGGCTTTAGTTCTAAATATTTGACTTTTTGTTATCTTTTAAAGGAATAAAGAGATCTCATAGGAGTGAACATAAAGCTTAGGTTTTCTAGAACATGAAGGAGATTGGCTATGTGTGAGACATTGGTGTTTACAATGAAATAGTTCATAATTTTATTTATATTAGAAATTTTGATGAGTGTATGACGTATGATGATTGCGATCCAAACATTGAAACTTATACCAATCTAATATTTGCTTTTATCAAATCCCAAAATGAGGTTGACACATTATAAATGTTTGATGAAATGTTAAATCAAGGAATAGTTTTGATAATAGAGACAATAAATTCTTTTATTGCCTATACGCATACTACAAATATGTGCATATATCTGAAAAGGAAACTCATCTATGTATGTGAAGTTATAGGTAATGAAGGGCTTTAAAAGAAGTAGAAGATGAAGATGAGTAGCGAAACAAAGATGAAAACAAAGAACTTGAAACTAGATATTGAGAATAAAATAATATTGAAAGAGAATAAGAAGTTAAGGAAAAGAGTTCTTCTTCTTCATAAAGAACCAAGCTATGTTACCTCAATAATATATTAGAAATACTATGAAGAAACATCAAGTAAATTGAAGAGAGAGAGAGAGAGGATTCTTTTTTATTTTTAGGTCATACTTGCCACGTAGGGTACACATATGACAATGTGTCCATAAAAAATGTCAAATATATATATTTTTGTAACAAAAAAGTTAAGTTAAGGTTCAAATTTAACCTTTGTGAAATATTAAGGTTCCTATTAATTGTGCTAAAATAATTAGGTCTAAATTGAATTTTAGTGAAAACGCCAGCGTCCAATTTGACCGTTTTGTTCCAAATTTTAACTTAGACTATAACATTTTACAACATACAAAAAAGACCATAACATTTCTAAAACACTTAAAATAGCCTTTTATTTGATAAAATCGTTAAGTTTCCATCAAATACCTTGACAAAAATTTTTGAAAAAGTTTTAGGGCCCACCTTAACCACATCAAGTGCCAATATAGACCCTAAAATTAAAACATAAATTAATTTATGGATTAAGGTAATAAAATCCTAATCTAAAAATTTCCTCTTATCTCTAGTGTGATAGCAGATATCACACTCTTTTTTTCCCTAGTTATTTTCACAAATAAATGTATCTATTTTGTCTGTACTATATATGTATATTTTTATCAAAAAGCGTATTAATATACAAATAAATGATGAAACTTGCATTTAAATGGAAAGGAAGAGGACCAAGAACTTAGAGACATATGATTGATTCCAGAATTGGTTTTCTTGGGTTAATAAGGTATCCAACTTTATCTTCTCCCTTCCAATTTAAAATGAAATAAATATATTTAACTATTTCATTCAATATAAGTGTTTCTATTCGACCCAATTCTTGGGCTATACTCCATTTCCTAGGTACGTGGCCTATATATATTCTCCTTTCTCTTTTACATTATATAAAGGAAAATATATCTAGTGTTTGGTCTATATCGCATACATACAACATCAACTAAAATGCAAGACATATGTTACATGCATACTAGTCATAGAGGTGTTTGAATTTCTTCTATCATCGTCTTCAATGTAGAATCTTTATCTTTTTCCCTCCTAAAGGATGTAATAAGGACAACCATAGCCTTTATTCTAAAAAGGGACAAAGAAAATGATAGTTCTTATGAAGATTCAAATCTAAATTTTTTGTGCCAGAGAGAAACCAATACATACTTGAAATGATGTTGATCCTAACAGAAGTAGACTAAACAATTCCATTTCCCACTTAAATGTTCTTGGATATCCTGCAAAGTTTGTCACTTAATTGTCATTTTTTTAAATTTCAGCTAATTCATTAACAAAACCATAAAGATAGGATACTTCTTTCTCTCTGTACATTTCTCTACTATTGTGCTAGATATAAGAGGAAATTTGGGTTTTATCCTAAATTTTGTTTTAATTTTGGTGTTTATATTAGCATTTGACGTTGTTAAAGTGGACCTCAAAAGGTTAGAAAAGAATCCATGTCAGTGTATTTGATGGAATCCTATCAATTTCGTCAATTGAAAGAATATTTTAAATATTTTTTAAAACATTATATTCTTTTTTTATGCAATGTGAAAACTCAAGGTAAAAGTTAAATTTTAACTGAAATGTTAAAGAGGAAAATATACCTTTAGCCTTAAGGTTATCATAATAGAGTACCAAAGGAGAAGCAAGTGGAATGCAATTATCTTTTAAAAAAATGTTAGTTAGAGTGTATGAAATTATATATGTTATTTCTTCACATACCATCTTATAAGATTACCTCTAAAGAAGTGTAATAATTGGTGGTAGAGTGCTTGTAGTTAGATAATTTGCCCAATTTACATATAAGAAAGTATATAAATCAAAAGTAATGATGGAAGTAAAGTGTAGACCTATATTAATAGTTCCTTTTGACAACTATATGATATGTAAAACCATTTTTAAATTCATAAAATTATAAGCATGCATAAACTAGGACACATAGCTAATTCTATATGAAAGATCTAGGCATTTGAACAAAAGGTATTATATAGCTCCTTCAAGACTTTAAAAGTAATTTGGATCTTTTAGAAGGGTGTCATTTGATGTGGTCTTGGTATTTTTTTTCAAGCAATGTGCTTATAGGATTATAGTATACTATATTATACATTGGCTCCTTTGAGTATAATAAGGGTATAATATGAATGGTACAAATGAAGAGATGTCAATACCAAGTATTGAGAAATATTCAACAAGAATAATAAAGAAAAAAAGAAAATAATTTAACAAGGTTCACCTAATTTATACTTACATCTTTGAGAGCAAAGTGATTAGATACCTAATAAAAACCCTAGTTCACCTAATTTATACTTACATCTTTGAGAGCAAAGTGATTAGATACCTAATAAAAACCCTAAAGACCATCAGCATCTATCATCCTTTAAATATGAAAACTATCATAGATATGATATGGGACATAATCATCTCCTGGATTATGGCTAGGACTACATTTACATAAATCTTTCTAGTTAGAAACATAAGCATAAAATATGAGCATAAACACATCTATTTTCTAAGTTGTGTACTTCTTGATACTTTCTTCTCGAGGAAGACAAGAGAATAGATAAGCACGTGTTTTAGGCCTTGTGCTCCTTTGTAATTACTTTATTTTATGTTATGCCTTTTAAGCTAACCATGTATCAAGATATGTCTCCACTTCGTCTTTTTAAAGAAGAACATGCCTTAGTATATAACTTTGTGTTAGGCATTCAAATAATTCCTCCAATATTACATGGCCATATATATGAATCATATACAATAATCTCTATCTTAGAAAATACACATCACATAGGTTACATAGTAGCCTTATCTAACATTTAGAGACATTGATCAAATCCCAGCAATAGTTAAACTTATCCGTTGTAAGCAAGTTTGTCAACATATGAACTGCATTCTCAAAAGCGTGAACCTTCTCTAACAAGATATGATACAATGCAATAAAATCCCTATTCATGTGAACATCACATTTGTATGATTAGGTCTAGTATGATATACTTGATTCTTTGCCAAATAAGTGATATTTTAGTTTTCATAGTACATTTAAACTCCACCTTATTTAACAACCATTTTCTTCACTAGCCTTATAAGTCATAGAGCTTCCTTAGTAGCTTTAGCTATCACCATATACTCTGCTTCTTTTGTAAATAAGATAACTATAGGATGAAATATTGATTCGCAACAAATAGGCCTTTATGTAAGAGTAAAAACATATCATGTGGTAATCCTTATGTTATTTACATACTTTGCATAGTCTCAATCTACATATCTAAAACAAAAAATCACCTTACTGAAAGCTAAATATAATTCCATAGTTTATAGTACCTCTTAAGTACCTAAAATTCCATTTGACTACTTCCCAATGATATCTTCAAGGTTTTTCTGTAAACTTGCTAATTTGACTAATAATATAAGTTAATCAAGCCTCGTGCAAATTATCATATATATAAATATCTAATAGCATTAGCGTATAAAACTGTAGACATATCTTCAATCTCTATGCATGTCTTTAGTCATTAATCGAGGAAACTTGTCAAGCCTCATTAGTTTATCATTGGTCATGCCAAATCTATCTAACACCTCAATATAATTGAATTAATAGAACCATAGTTTTCTAGATCTCTTATCCTTATGAATCTCTACTCTAAAAATCTCTTTGGCAACATCCAAATTCTTTATATTAAACTCTTATGCTAGTGAGGTTTTACGTTCATTCACATCATGCTTACTTTTGAAAGTAATTAATATATTATCTACATATAGCAGTAAAAATAAAAGAGCCATCAATAAGGCTCTTAACATATATAACAACCATACTCACATCTCATATAGCCAATTTATATCTAGTAAGAGTAAGACTATTTATAACATTACTGTGGAGAGTGCTTTAACCCATAAGGTAACTTCCTTAATTGACAAATCAAGTGCTCCCCTCTAAGTTGACTAAATCCTTTTGATTGTTCTATATAAATTTCCTCCTCTATTTCGTCATGAAGAAAAATTTTCTTCACGTCCATTTTCTCCAAGTTATGTCCAGAATAACTACTAATACTATCGTTATCTTGATGGAAGTATGTTTGACTATAGGAGAAAATCTCATCATAATCAATCCTTTTCTATTGTAAATACCCTTTTATCAATAAGTGAGGCATATGTTTTTCCCCCTTCTTTTTATATTACTATTGGATTCCTTTTGTACATTCGTCTGCAAGTTATAGACATTTAGGAAGCTAAATAGCTCTCGTATTTGGTGATTATCTAATGACTTCATTTCCTTTCCTCTATAATAGCATCCATCCTTGTTTCTTCCTCTTGGCTTTTCACAACCTCCTAAAAAGTAGTTAGATCTTCATTATTGATATCAATACAAAGGAGACTAAGTCTTCCTAACTATGTTAAAACATGATGATTTTGAGTATAATAGGATCCTCATAGATAATGATTTTGAAATTAAAACATGAGCCCATTAGTTTTAACTTATGATCTTATTTTAGAGGAGACTTATAATTATGAAAATTATTGAAGATATGACCTGATGATTGAATTATTTGAGTATAATAAATGTCATTCATTGAGTATAATATTTCATGGCAACTATTATCATATATCCCGCTTTCCAATTAAGCTATGAATGATTTTGTTGTTGGTTTTCATTATAGCTCTATCATCATCTTCTACGGTGATGTACTTCAGGAACATTTCTCTGTGTTTTGATTGAGGTCAGTGCTTATGTTTTTGTTACAGTTTTTTGCTCTTTATTTATGTGATTGCGAATGAACTTCTCATAGCATCTTCCTGAATCTTTTATTGATATGTCTTGCACGATGTGAAACTTGGCAAGAGATATGTAGTATGGAGACCCAATTTGCGTTGTGGTTACTGGTTGATATAAAAATGTGTATTTATTGCAGGGGACCCTTATTTCATAAGGGGGATATTCGTATTATAGGGGAAATGCTGCCAAAATTTCAATAGGATCCTCGTAGATGATGATTTTGAAATTAAAACATGAGCTCATTAGTTTTAACTTATGATCTTATTTTGGAGGAGACTTATAATTATGGAAATTATTGAGGATATGACCTGATGGTTGAATTATTTGAGTATAATAAATGTCATTCATTGAGTATAATATTTCATGGCAACTATTTTCATATATCTCGCTTTCCAATTAAGTTATGAATGATTTTGTTGTTGGTTTTCATTATAGCTCTATCATCATCTTCTACGGTGACGTACTTCAGGAATATTTCTCTACATTTCGATTGAGGTCAGTGCTTATGTTTTTGTTACAGTTTTTTGCTCTTTATTCATGTGTTTGCGGATGAACTTTCCATAGCATCTTCCTGAATCTTTTATTGATATGTCTTGCACGATGTGAAACTTGATTGCAGTATAAATTCCAGTTATGTATTAATTTATACATGACGAGGTTAACTTATGTAATTGTTCCAGTTACCTTAATTAATTGAAGCCATAATTTGATGGATGCTCTTTAAAATGGCATTTTTTTACTTGTTATGTGGACATAATTTGATATGTTTATGTGAAATTGTATATGTTCAACGAATTGATTAAAATAGGTTTTTACAATAATATTCATATTTGTATGAATACTTATTTAGCAAATGTTTGATATTTAATATCCATTAAATCTTATGACATATATGATTACAAACATATATGTTGGATATTCAGTTTAAATATTGTAGGAGCCTAGCTAGGATTCAGAATAAGAAAACATGATGTTTAATCACACGTCTTATCTGATATGTTTTGTTATATGTGGCTAACATAGTAGACTAACTTTGGATTTGATGTTTTAAAATAATAGTCCTCCAGATATGAGTTTCTGCGATAAATCTTGGATGTATAGACATTTAACCGCTGATGATTTAATCCTGAATTTGTTGAGGGAGTTGATGAGTTCATTCATTATACAACTCCGCAACCTGCATATATGGATGGGTTAAAGATCAAATGTCCATCTAAAAAGTGCAAACACAAATGCTTCCTTACTATTGATGAAGTTATCTTGCATTTGCTGAGAAAATGGTTTGTTCCCAATTATTTTGAGTGGACCCGACATGGGGAACCCTTGATTGTTAGCACCTCAAGGAGAACTGAAGCACATTCGTCTATCAACTTAAATAAGTATGACGGGGAGGATGGATTTAGAAGAAATTATGTTGATGGACTTGAAAACTCGTACAGGCAAATGGTATACGATGGGGTCGGTTATACATTTAAGCCAAATGGGGAAAATGTTGAAGAAGAACTTAACCCACAAGCAAAACATTTTTTTGACTTACTACAATCAACTGACCGAGAATTGTGGCCAAATTTTGAGACAATGACCCAATTGTCATCAATTGCTCGAATATTGAACATAAAGAGTGAAGGTCGTATTTCGGATCGCAGTTTTGATAAAATTCTGGAGTGGTACAATAAATCATTGCCTGCTGATCATACCATGGTTGATAGTTTTTACAACATGAAGAAACTTATTCGTAGTCTTGGTTTGCCTGTGGAAAAGATTGACTATTGTTGAATGGGATGTATGTTGTATTGGGGAGATGATATGAACTTAGACCAGTGCAAATTTTGTGGTCAACCTAGGTTTAAGCCCAG
>JAOSBK010000003.1:20153632-20175980 GCA_027568895.1 Erythroxylum shatona
ATTATTTTAAATTTGATTTGTTAATTTCATATTAGATCGAATGGTATTTATTTAAACTCGCATCTCTTGGTAATCCACTAAGCATAATACTTTTCTTTTATATGTAACTTCACAAACTATATAATATAATACTTTTTTTTGGTGCTTACTAAGTTTGTTAGTGTTGAAGCTTGTGAACACGTATGGTAGAAGATTAATTGAATATAAATTAGATTAATTTCTAGAAAATATTTTAGATTAACAAACAATATTTGATTTAATTGAATTTATAGAAAGTTTACATTTAAAATTTAAAATCTTATATTTAAATTTGAATTTTAACTAAAAACACTTTTAAATTTTGGCGGTGGTCATTTTCTATTATTATTGGGCAATCATACCACAGAAATCCAATCCAATCTAATTCAACTCAACTTATTATTCTCACTTTGCTTCTTTGGTTCAACTTACTTTCTTATAAGAATTTTCTTCTATTCTTTGTTCTCTTATGTGTGATTATATATGTGCACAACAAACAATTTATGATGCAAAACAGTTTTGATCTTATTAATTATAATAAACTCTAATTATAGAGGTATATTAGCATAAGGATCATGAATGAGTTCCCAACTAATTTCAGTTACCCATTTCGAGTTGGATAGTTTCTTGTTACGATTATAAATTTGACGCTCCACTCGTGCTATCAATATCACACTGATTGTTGGGTTGTTTATTGAGGCTTGGTTCTTCTATGCATACGTTTTTCAATAATTTGGTGAGCACCTCTTCTTCTGGATCTTGGGATGCCCAAATGTAATAAGTAAACTTTTGATTGTACTGAGAGATAGAAAACGGTGGCAACGACCGAAGTCCGGTAACGTCCAAGATGAGCATCAGCTACAAATGCTCCCAAAATTGGGTTCATCCAAATGGTGCCAACCCAGTTGGTTCCATTGTTAGAGGATTTTACTGTGGCTTCGTAGAGCTTCTTTGTCAAGTAGATAACCAAATTGGTCGACATCCCATAATACGCCATTCGCTCGAAGACCTCGTACACTACATGTTATAAATTAATGAAACAACAAGTATTGCATTTTACTCTTACTAAAATTCCGCTTCAAGTTTTCAGTTTACTGATGTTGTTGGTGTTTTCGATTTATAAATATCAAGTGGATACCTGTTCTATTTCTAGCCAATAGGATTGGGTTTTAGATATTTGGCCCAATCACAAGTTTGTTCTACTAAATTAATACTAGCTGGCAGATGTGAAAAGAGATGCATATGTTAGGTAGGGAGGCAGGTAGGCCTTGTTTCGATGAGGTATTACAATTATGTCCAGTCATTTAATCTTATCGATATATTTGTGTAGATTCTAGATAAATATATGGATAGGATTTAATGAAATAAAGTAGTTATTGATTAACTGGAACAGAAAATCTGATCCGGACCCAGTCAAAACGACCCGTGGGCCGATCGGTCCATTCTTCAAGGGTCAGTCTCACATCTAATAACCATGCCAAGCCCAAGTCCATTCCACGCTCTCCTCAGCCCATCTGTATGTGAGAGACTCCCATGCAAACGCAAAGATCTACATACGTAAAGACCTAAAACCTAATATCCATTCCATATATAAGGTAATGTTCTGCCTTGATTCAAGTACGCAATCTTAACCTAACTTTCTCTGCATTCAGCTGCCTCACCTTCACCAAAAAGACTGACTTGAGCGTCGGAGGGGCTAATCGGGACACAACCCCCGACGTGCCTTCTTTGTGTTTGCAGAGATATTCACGTTGAACTTACCACAGCAAGCAACCGACTCCATGGATCCAAACGGCAACGTTCAGTTCCGCCAGAATCCGGCAGAACCACTTACTATCTTCAATAAGGTTTTCGTCACCCCTCTTACATTATCGTTTATATTAAGGATTTGTCTTAAGGAGCAAGATGTCATTGTTCCTTATTTTGCAACTAAACATTTCACCCATTCAAAAAGTTTGAATGAATCTATTTCACTTATAAAGATTCATCATCAATAAAAAAAAAAATTAGATGCATTTATATAGATCATTTTGTTCATCAGTCTAATAGATTGCATGCCTAGCTCGCCTTCTTCCTTTGGCATATGAACATCCCTCCATTTTACTTTAGCTTTGGAAATATCTTTTATGTCACTAATCCATAAAATGTTTTTGATTTTCCTTTTCATAACTTTATGGGTTAATTATTAAAAAAGTCTCAAAATATACTCAATTTTGCAATACTAGCCCAAACTTAAAAAATGACAGTAAAATATCCAAATTTTCAATTTGTTGTGAAAATATCCCAACGTCAAGTTTTATGTTAACGTTGCTGACTTGGCTAACTGTGCTAGATTTTTGTACATACAACATGTTTCTTTTTTTTCAACTATTTAATTTTTTTATGAACAAAACCTAATTTCCTCTTATATTCTACTTCCCCTTAATTTCTGATTGCCTGACTCCTATCTCTACTACAAACCCATTTTTAACAATTGAGTACTAAATGCTGCAATGAATCCAGTAGCCACTCCACATGTAACAATACCTCTTTTGGTCTTGATCATTCTTGAAGAGTTGAAGCCATTTCCATATTTCTTCGATCTACCCTAACCAGTAATGATGTAACACATAGTCTAGTATCACCATGGGCCTTGTCTTTCCAACAATGAGAGACAATAATACCGTAGTTTTGCTCCTAATAATCAAACCAAGCAAAATAATATGCAATCTTCACTTGTCAGTCATGTAAGATAACATACTAAAAAAGACATGCACACCTCAACAATCTACAATATATAAGAAGCACTTGACTATTGGAATACAAAAAGCATTTGAGAAGACTTATTTGAAAAATTATTTACCTTTACAACCAAAGTCCTCAACAAGAAAATTCCCAAGCATCCACATCGTTTAGGTAAGCCTTAACTTCTGGAATACCTAAACTAAATGCATTTGGAGATATAAACATCGTGATGAGAGTCGTAAACAACTTTAAAACAAAATTATTAATAGATAATGTGGTAAATGTCATTCAAAATCTGTAAGTGAAAAAAGAAAAAAAAAATAACTCTAAAGCAATCAATAATAATAACAAAAAATTTAAACTAACTACCAAAAGAACATTAAAACTTGAAGCGGGCAGTTTGTACCTACGATGTTTATGGAATTGTTTATAAAAATTAATTACATCGTAAATATCCAGTTAAAAAGAATCACGTGGGAAACATGTATCATGTACAAAAATTTGACGTGATTAGCCATATCAGTGACATTAACAAAAAATTTAACAAAGGGTTATTTTGGTAATAGATTAAAAGTTTGAATATTTTAGCGTCATTTTTTTAAAGTTTGAATTAGGATGGTAAAATTAAGTAAAATTTGAGCTTTTCTTATATTTAAATTTAACTTTAACTATTACCATTCGAATGTTTATATGAATGAAGACTCTTAATTGCTAAACAGATAAGACAAAGTCTATTTATGTAAGTGAGTGATTTATTATTCCAATTACCCAATATTCTAACATCATATCCACAAGCATAAAACTTCTTTTGTGCCTTTTGAACTACCACTTGATGCTTTATACTTGTTGCTTTCAAAACTACTTTATAGATCTGTCCACAAATACAAGTAGGGTTGCTTATCCCTTATTTCTTTTAATAATTTTGAATCTTTTTATTCGTTCATTGACTCGTATAATTTGAATCAAGAAGAGTGAAACTAATAAATATTACACTTTAATAAATAATTAGAATAGTTTGACTCTAAATAAAGTCCAAAATTTTTAAAAAGTTTTAAGCACACCCTATCAAACAAATGAATTTTAGTTTTAGATAAAAATATTTCAAAATTATGTCTATTCCTTAAATACATATTTTAAAAATATTTTAATAATTATATAAAATGTATAAAAAAAGTATCAGTCACATATCAAATAAGTAAAATATTCATAAATTTATTTTTAAAAAATATAATTTATTATATTAATACAAGCAAAATAATAGTCATAATTCATAAAATTAAATTAAGTAAATGAATATAAAAGTTTATAATTTTAGTAAAATCTAAAACATTTATATGAAAATTAATTGAAGAGTTCTCCAATAGCACGATCTTTTTTCCTGCGCCACCATCACTCAAACACTCGTTTTAGCGTACTAAATGATTAACATTAAATAATTAGGTTTAGAAACATAAATAAAAAATTATGCAAATTAAATGATTTGACAAATTATTTTTCAACCATCAAACTTTTAAAAATAATAGAGAATTCTATTACATTTAATCTAACTGTGTTGTAAGAATTTAGTTAAATAAAATATAAATACTAAATTTGTTAAAACTACTTATAAATACCATCAGTCCAAAGTCGAAACCCATCTTATTTTTGGTTTTAGTCTTCAAATTTGAATTCTTTAAATTTGAACTTAAATTTGCAAAGAACTCCTAATTTCTTTTATCTTCTAAAAAGGAAAATCTGAAACGTGTCTCTTACGCCAGATGTGGTTCTTTCAACTTATCCGGCTCCTTTGATGCTAGAGAATTGTTTTCCTGAATCGTTAACAACTGCAGTGCTAGCAAGTCTTCTCATCACATTCCACAACTATCTGTTGAAGATATATATATATAAAAAGGGGGATGGAAATCTAGGCGTGCCAAGTCCACTTCAATGCTGCACAATGAAAAAGCCACCCGCCTTCTATACATTAAATGGTTTGACACCTGAAATGATGAAACATTAGCATTTTATAGGAAACCACGGTTTATGCACGGAAAGATTATTAGCACCTGAGAGTGTTGGAATTGGTTTTCTAATTGGCAGAGGCTGCAACTCCTTAATGTCAACCACCACAGCATTGGATATCAGAAATGTCTTAGCCACTGATGCAGCATTCTCCAAACAACATCTAACTACCTGCTGATTGAGAGCCATGACAATGTTTAAGTTCTGCTCTAAATAGAAAAAAAAAAAAAAAATGATCCAGAGATGCATGTTCAGATGCTCTTGTTCACTTTTCCTACAGTTTGTTATTGCCATAAAATGTTACTTACATATTTCTTCTGGCATACTTTTTCATCATCTTTGTATTTAATGAAGATGCATATGATTGATAATACCTTTGTTGGATCCATGATTCCCGCAGTCACGAGATCCTGATACCTGTCTGTTGCAGCATTGTAACCGTATCTTGCATCGCTATATGACAAAACCTACAAATTTCAGATAATCAGAGTTTGCACATTTTATCTTCTTATTGCAATTGGCTGATGATGAGATGAAATATCGCGTAAAGACCTTCTCCACAACAACGTTGCCATTTACACCTGCATTTTTGGCAATGAGTCTTGCTGGGTAGGTTAATGCTTTTCGAAAAATCTCAGCTCCAATCTGCCATTATATCTTATACTAACCGGTCAAGGAAGTTTTTCATGTCTTGATATACTTACTATAAGCAATAAAAATATTTTAAAAAATTAAATGACCTTTTGTTCTTCATTGTCCAGATGCTCTTTTATAGCATCCATTTTTGTGGATAGTCTCAAAAGGCAACACCCACCCCCGACTACTACTCCTTCCTCAACTGCTGCCTGCATATATATTACATTGTGCCAGAAGCTCGTTGTTGTTATCGGCTAATAACTCAAGTGAAAGACTCAGAAAATCAAGCAGCTACCTTAGTTGCATTCAAAGCATCCTCAACTCTCAGCTGTTTATCCTTCAACTCAACTTGAGTTTGTGCACCGACCTGTAATTCAACTTGTTAAATCGAAAGCAAAATCGAGCCTTACTTTCCAAATATATCAGTTACCTGAAGGATGGCGATTCCTCCTGATAATCTAGCTATTCTTTCCTTGAGTACTTTCTTTTGATATTTTTCTTGAGTATTCTGCAAAATGACAAAATGAAAAAGAAATTGAAGCTTGATAAAAACAAAAAGTTTACTTTTAATTTGTAAACTCTTTGCCGTTTCACTAAGCTCTAGGTTCCCAAGCAATTTACCAACATGTGTAACTCAGACTACTCAGTTCAGTTTGGGACGAAACTATTCTTTCCAATTAAAAGTACAATATTTCTTCATTACATCATGTGAAATATAAATGATGTAGTCTTATCTATGTTGTGAATGGAAGATGCACCTCAACAAGACCACGTATCTCAGAAACCCTCTTCTGAACAGCTGCTTGAGTGCTTCCATCAGTAACTATCATTGTAGAATCTTTTGTTATTACTACGCTTATAGCACTGCCTAAAACCTCCTTGCCAGCGCTTTCTAGGGTCAACCCCATTGCATCTCTGATTACAGTGGCTGCAATATAAGTGCTGCAGGGATAAATAGCAATGTAACAGCACTAAAACACTACATTTCTTTCTCAGTTTCTTTTATTGCTCATGAGGACTGCAAATAAGATTTATTAAGGATCAATTGAGCAAAAGTTTTGGTCCTCAAACTCCTCTAGTCAAACTCTTTGGTGTTAGCTATTATGTACAGTTTTAGGAACCTGGGGATAATTACTACGACTGTATGAACCTACTACTAGAAAACTTATGAGCTGCTACCTCCGGTCAAGATAGCGATATCATCCAAGTAATGGCTCTTGCTTTCACCAAAGGAAGGCGCCTTAATAGCAGCTGCCTTAAGCACACCCTTGAGTTTGTTCCTAATGACTGGAGACAGAGCTATGGGCTCAATTCCCTCTGCAACTATCACAATTGGGTACTTCTCTTGAACTGCATTGTCTAGTATTCTGAACAGCTCCTTTGGGTCTGTGATTTTTTTGTCAACCAGAAGTAACTGCAACCAAACATTTTTTGTATTACTCCAATCAATCCTATTCAGAAGCACCCCCAAAATGTTTAGAACGTAAAAGTACATCTAAACCTTGCAGTTATGAAGCTCCACTCTCATTTTCTGTCGATCAGTGACAAAATAAGGAGACAAATATCCACGATCAAATCTCATTCCTTCCACAATCTGTAAATAGTTCTCAATGCCCTTTCCTTTTTCTATCGTGACCGCACCCCTCCTTCCCACCTGTAGAAGAGCATGTGATATCATGTTTCCCACTGAATAATCATTCCCTGCACTAACTGCAGCAACATCTGCAAGTTCATCAACCTCAACCTGAAACACATTCCAAACATTATTAGTAATAAACGAGGCATATGCGAATGATCATTCCCCTATTTTTCTGAGCTTTAGGAGACATAATTTTTAAAGTGAAAGGAAGACAGAGAAAATTGCTGCATATTCAACCTCTCTGGACATCAATTTGAGTTCAGAAACAAGGGCTTTTGCAGTTTTCTCAATCCCACGAGCAATTTGGACAGGATTCATCCCAGATGCAATGACCTGAAAAGTTGTTACTCTTAGTGCCAGAGCTTGTAGAACTTTGCCAAGATGACCTTTTTATGCCTAATTACTGCCGATACCACCAAAAGGAGACAAACTTGCAGGTTTTTTTTTAAGCTTTACTACTCCAATATAAGTTCTAGGAAACATTCTCTTAGAAATATATGGTTATGGGATACATTTTCTCAAGTCACTAACAAAGGTATAACCCTGGAAAAAGTAAACAGTTTTGTTTCTCCTTTTTCAACAGAAGAAAATATATTAGAGTTAATGTTGAAGTGATAAATTTTCTGTCTCTATCAAAAAGATTTGTTCCTGTTCTTTTGGTTCTTTCTCTCTTACAATGTTACCTTGATAATTACCAAAGAACCCTACCCCCAACATGATGGTGCGGATTGCATTCACATAGTAATTCATTCTATTGAAGCTTGTTCAATCTTGAAATCAAAGGAAATCAAATCATGGTTCTGACCTTCAGACCCTCAGAAATCAAACCATGAGCAAGTATTACAGATGTTGTGGAGCCATCACCAGCCATGTCGTTTGTTCTAGCACCAGCTTGCCTCACCAATTTCACTCCAACATTCTCTAGTGGATCTTCCAATTCAATCTACATAATTAACATCAACCAACATTTTATCTTCTTAGAAATTAAAAATTCAAAAAATTTAGATTCTTTTAGACAAGCATTCGAAACAAAGAACTAAATTGACACCTAAGGAACCAGAAATTGGTTCTAGTTTAAAACCCAAAGAAAAAGAAGTAGAAACAAACAAATGGAATCAGTAACTGATTATTTGTAGGCGTGACCTGTTTCAGAACAGTTTCACCGTCGTTAACAATCTTAGGAGGTCCATACTTGTTCTCCAGCACCACATTCCTTCCCTTAGGACCCAAAGTTACTCCTACCAGGTGTGCCACCATTTCTGCTCCTGCCTGTAATATAGAAGCCACTCGTTATCAAGTCAAACCCCACACTCTCCCCATTTCCTGCCCCCAACCCAAGAAAGGCAGGAAGAAAGATGGAAAAGTCTATAGTTTCAGGAGCGACCAGAAGTTTCTTCATAGCTGAACTATCATGGTTGAAGTGAAGCTCCTTGGGAAAGGCTTTTGGGGTCAGCGCTGAAGTTACAAAGGCCCTCTTACGACTTCTTGAGCTGGTGAAAGATAATGCAGAGATTGAAGTTGGCGAGCACGCCATCGCTGTCCCACCTTGTCACCCAGTAGATACCTGTACTCCTGTAGATATGAACCTGTAGGACACGCTAGAGTTGTTTTAGGCTTTCCAACTTTGCCATGTTCTTCTCCTTTTCTTCTTCCACATATGTTTCATACATATATACATATACCCCCCCGAGGATAAGGAGTGAGTCGACGGAGATATAACTGAAAAATATCTACGGACAGTTGATTTTGGCAGTTCTCGTTTCGTTTCCTCTGTCACAACGTACACATAAGATATTCGATCACTTTTAATATTATTATTTTTAAAACTTAAATCCAAGTTTATTTATTTCACAATCTTCTTTTTTTTTTAGTGCTGATTTTAAAGTGTCTCATATTGTTAAGAGATGAAAATGTTAATGGGTTTATAAGTGATAAGGGTCAATCATCCAAACAACTAATTCTAGTTATTTGGACAATGGTTTACCCAAGCCCAATTCTTGTTAGTGGACTCTACACTCTGCCCATATTAAAATTTTAACAGCTGATCCGAACTCGAGAGTCTCATAAAGTAATTCTTCCAAAATTTGTTCATGACTTATTTTCAATAATATAAATGAGTTTTAGAAAACTTAAAAAATAATGTTATAAATTACTAAAATATGTTGAAATGAGATTTGAAGTAAAGAAAATAATTTTTGAAATAATAAAGACAAATTTACAATGTAAAGAAAGCTAAAAGATAACAGTATGTATTTATGAAATAAGTTGTTCCCTTTGTGGATTGATTTTGTTGTCTTGAGATTTTATTGGTTTGGAATTGTGTGTGTAGTCCTCCCTCGTTGTCTAAGCACTAGTAACGTTGTAATAATTTTATCCCTAATTAGTTTTTTTGCTATAACTAAGTACCAATTTCCCTTCATTTTAGCTAACTATTTCTCATTATCTCCTTAACTTTCATGTCCTAGAATTCAATCTCTAGTAACTTCTTTTCTATTCGTATAGGAATTTTGCTCCGATAGTAAACAGTTTGTATATAACCAACCTCATTATTCTAGGCAAACAGATATATTCTTTTACAATAAAAATATACAACTTAATAGAATTCCTTTTCTAAGGGCCATAAAAACTGAAGGTTTTGTTAAGAATTCATTGATACTATCAAACGCCACTTCCTCCCATTGGAATTCTTCATAAATCTTCAACCTTAAAACTCTTTTGTTTTTCTTGAGAGTGAAAGGCCTTACAACCCACTCAAATGTCCCAATTGATCTTGTACGTCCAAAAGTTGTTTTAGAAATACCATGTTTGACCATAAAATTTGGTTATAACCCGGAACAATGCATAAAGAAGAATAAAGAATGTACAGTTGTCGCATCTATTGATGAATCCGGCATTATATATGCTTCCTTAATGGCTGCATTTAATTCTTTAAAGTATACACAATTTCTTTTCTATTTTCATTCTTCTTGACTATGGGCACAATATTAATTAGCCAACTACTCAGTATATTTGGTTGGTCTAATAGAACTTGCCTTTTATAAATTTTCAAAAAAAATTGACCTTCAATTTAACTTCTTTTGGCCATCGCTTAGGAGATTGATAATGAGGGTTGAATTTTGGCTTTATTAAAAGTCTGTGTTCCACCAATGTTCTACTTAATCCTGACATCTTAGTTTAGTCCCAAGCTAAACAATATTTGAATTCTTTCAAGAGTTTTACTAATTCTAACTTTACCTTTAAGTCCAAGTCTTTGTTAACAAAGACTTTATGGAATTCTCTTGAATTTTCCAAATTCACTTCTTTTAAAGATTCTTGATTTTGATCCTCACAATCATCAAACTTCTCGATTCTTGATTCTGACCCTCACAATCATCAAACTTCTCAAGAGTGGATTTCTTTGAAACCTTTATCAATCATTTGTGTTTCCTCTTCTTCAAAAACCAATTCTATATTATGACATCTACTTATTTCTTCTTAATTCCCCGAGCTTTATTGCATTTGATATTTGATCTCTGCAGTTACAGTTACCTCTATTTCTTTTCCATAAGAATTCAGTCATTAAGTTCCTTTATAATAGGAATCTTTATTAGCAGGAAGCAAATAGTAGTTGTTTTTACGAATTTTTCTTCCTATGTCTTCATCTTTTCTTTTCCTTCCTTACACTAATATGATTTCTAAATTTGCGCCGAATTTACATGATCCTTATAAAATTTTACCTCCATCGCATCAACTTTAGCATGGAATGGCTACAAATCAGCCCAAATGACTTCTACTTCTTATCTTTTATACAAAAGTAAAAGTAAATCGAGAGACAATGGAAAGCAATAATTGGAGTGAATCCAATCTTACCTCAATAATTCTTGATAGCTAGAATGGATGTCAGCAACAAAGAATTCAGTTAATGAAGTCTTCCTTTCCACTATAATTTCTTTAGGGAGAATTCCCCATGCTCTAGTAGTTTCACCATTGAATGTAGCAACACATACTTTGGTAAAGATCAACTTAAAATCATCTTTTCCTAAAGCTATCTTCATTTAAGTTAGCATGATATTTGTTGTCGACCCATTATCCACAAAAACTCTTGAAGATGGCTTTTTGTTGATATGGCCCTGATATATAGAGGTTTTAAATGTTGTGTCATAACTTCAACTGAATTTTCTAATACCACATTCTTCGGAATTATTGGTGTGTTGTCAGTATTGACCCCCTATATTCTCCTTTCTCAGGAGGAGTTTTTACCCTTTTTACGCCAAATTTGCCAAATAATGTTGGGAGCTTTATAAAAGAAACAATATATAGAACTTGAATAGTAATTTCTCTAATTGTAACGAACTCATTGGAATCCTCTTATTGACTTTCAGAATGAGCTATTTTCTTATCTCACTTGTCACCAAAGACTTCTACCCTTTCCTTTCTGTTGATAGGATTTGTTGTACTTTCTTCAGAGAAAACATGTTTTAGACAAGATGACTTTCTTAAAGTTAGCTCCTCCAGCAATGTTGGCTTATTTTTCTCAACTTTGGTAGTGAATCTCAGTCGCTAAAGCCATCTTTTTTTAGTTCGAGTTAAAAGTATCAGATTCTTTAGATGTCTTACTTGTTGCTATTATCAAGATGATGGCACTCATGGTGCTACCACAAATCTAGGTTATCTGCACTGATAATTGGGAATTTGAGGTTCATACCTTTGACTACAAACTTGGTGAATTCTACTTGGTATTTATTCCCTAAAATTTTTACCTTTTATTAAAAATCTAAGAATTTGTTTCCTAAAACTGGTATTGTAATTAGGAACAAAAACACATGTTTCTAAATTCAACGTTAATGCTAAATAATCTTCTATAATTTTCAACTTCCTTTTGATATCTAACAATGGGTGAAAGTCAAATTCAATAGCATTAACAGTTGCTATTGGTGGGAACAGGTCTTCATATTGATGCTAACCAATCTCCTACAAGTTTTAACATCTTTTTGACATCTAATAATAGGTGTAAATCACATTTTAGTGGCATTAATAGTTTCCACTGGTAGGAACAAGTCTTCATCTATCAATATAGTCTATTTAGCCTCAGTGAATATCAAAATTCCTTTATTAATCTAGTCTTGGATCACATTCTTAAATCCCCAGTATTATTTTATCCAATGGCTCCAAGTATTACAATTTTTGTAATAATCTCTACATTTGAGTTCTTCTTTCATAGGAATTTTATACCTCTAAAGGTAAAGTAATAAAGTTTTCTTGCAATAGATAATAAAAAATTCCTTTGTTAGGTGTTAAAGGTGTACTGAACTTGATTTAATGAAGCTTGCATTTTCTTTTTAACTTCTAGGGATTTGCACTCCAAAAGGGGCAAACAAAAGTTACAAGGATATTGACTTCGACTATTCTTGAATCGTGAGAATTTGTCTTGAAAGCATAAGTTCCTAGCGAATTCTTGTTACAGTGATCTTCTTCCTTAATAAGGTTTTTGTATAGGAATTTTATGCTCTAAGGGTAAAGTGATAAATTTTTCTTGCAATAGATAATAAAAAATTCCTTTGTTAGGTGTTAAAGGTGTATCGAACTTGATTCAATGAAGCTTGCATTTTCTTTTTAACTTATAGGGATTTGCACTCCAAAAAGGGGCAAACAAAAGTTACAAGGATATTGACTTCGACTATTATTGAATCATGAGAATTTGTCTTGAAAGCATAAGTTCCTAGCAAATTCTTTTTACAATGATCTTCTTCCTTAAGAAGCTTTTTGTATCTGGAGACCTGTGTTGCCAAATTGATATAAGCCACAAAATTCCATGCCTTGGAATTTCTTTCACAATTCAATATCTAAGTCTCTTTGAACTACTTTCACATATTCAATTTTTTGAAGTGAGATGTCGCATCAACTTTTTTCATTTTATGACTAGTGATGAATATGTCCAAATTTTCACTGCTTTTCTAAGTGACCTTTGACAACTTAGATGTGCTAACTTTGTTCTAAATCCGAAAAAACTGAGTATAAAATAACCTTTCTATTTCAACCCAGCAAAAACTAGAATCTTGGGCAATAAAGCATAGCAAAAAAAGGAGTTGAATTTTTTATAATTAGCTAGTTCTCCACAATTTATGGTGAATTTAATGATGTGCTATATAGTGGATTGACCATCTTCACCAAAAAACAAGTTGAATTCAGGAATTATGTTGTCACGAGGATAAGGATTCTCCTAATTAAATTCATTTTGCATAAGAATTATAGAATTATAGACAACCAAGCTACTCAAACTAGACATGTATAATTTCTGAACTACTTCTCTAACTGCTTTCATATAAACTTAAAACCTCATTTGTGGTGGGAAAATAATGAGATTGTGGTTTATAGTTGCAATTTTACCTTCCAAACCATATTGTGATCCATTAACTTCAACCTCCCTATCAAACCCTTATTGTTAGGAATTTGAGGCCTAACTACATATTGACCATTACTAAGATTAAGGCATCATAGGGTATCAACTCTTTTGTGTGGAGGGACTATCTTTCATCTATAGTGGAAGCAGTTAGAAGGCAGGTGCATTATCTAATTTTTATTGCATTAAAAGTAAGATACCCCTCAAGTTCTTTTGAGATTTGCTTTGCTAAAACAGGTCAATTCTACCTAATAAATTGTATTAGAGCAACATACAATTAGGCAAACTTCTCTGTCAATATTTTTATTATGTTGACCATGTTAGACTTCAACTCTAAAATTTCAATTGTGTAAACAACGTCGTTCCATTGTGGCAATTTTGGTTTTTGCCTACAGGGAAGTAAGTTGAAGGTAAGGTTGCCTTCTGAAGAGTTTCTACCATCTATGATACAAAGCCTTCATTCCCTATGAATATAGGGCCTTTTTTCCTCCATAATTAGAGGCAAAGTGATTTATCTTTTATTCCACATCATTATCCCACTAGACGTTTCAAATTGATTGATATTAATTTGGAATTCGGGCGTGTTAAGGAGGAAATCTCCCAAAATTTGTACGAGACTTTTTCAGAAAGACATAAGTGAGCTTAAAAAAATTAGGGGTTATTTAGATCCATTTTTATTTTTCTATTGTAGTTTTTAGTTTTTATTTTAGTTTTCAATTTTTGTTTTTCCTTCAAATAAAAACAAAATCTGTTTGGTTATTAATGTTAATATAATTATATTTTTATTACTAATGATAATTACATATTAGATAAAACATAATGATAAATTATATTTAATTAAATAATTTTATTTTAATCTCCTATATAACATTTATTAACAAATTATTAGTAAAACTATTTTATTTTATTAAAATAAATAATTTATAAATTAAATTTTTATTTAAAAATTAATTTATTTTAATTATTAAATCACATTTTTTTGAAATTTATATATTTTGAAAATATTTTAAACTAAATTGTTGTTGGACCATGAAATTTTTTCTTTAAGTTAAGCATGATTTAAAATAATTTTGAGATTTTGATAAATTTAATTTTTGGAGTTATGATTATGTCAAAGTTAGTAGGATTTATTGAATGAGTAAGTGGAATTAAATTGTTAATGTAATAAGGATGTTCAAGGACATTTTGGGAGATCACTTAAGCATAAAAGAACATAAGCTTATAAAGAAGGGTAAAGTGGACTTTTGGACTCATTAAGGGTAGAAATGGAAGAAGACATGTTGTCTTGTTCTTTTAAGAAGAGAAAAACGTGAATTGAAGGGGGAGAAGAGTGAAAAACGAAAATAAGAGAGAAGGAGAGAGGTTTCCGTAAAAGAAGAAAAGAAGAGAAATCAAGTTTGTTAAGGTAGGTTAACCAACTTTCCTTCTTGCTTTATTAGAGAAATGGGTTATGTTGACGAAGAAGGAGTTAGAGAGAGAAAGGGGTTTGTGTAAAGAATGAAAGGTTTATATTGGAAGAAGATAAATTAAGAGAACCCAATTGATTTTAGGGTTTCTAAACTAGGTCTTAGGTTTTTTAACCTAGATGGACTACGGATAGGTTATATTTGAGCTTAATTTGTGTTTATTGCAATTTTTTATTTTTTAATTTTATGAATTTTATTGGAATGATGTTTTGAATGGAACCTTGGTTATTTTAGGAAGCCAAGGAAATCTTACCCAAGAGCAAGGGGAAAGGCAAGCTTGACTTGAATTTTCGCAAGCTAATTAGGTAGGTAATGTATTTATAGTTATTGTGTAATTGGGCAAGTTCTTGCTTATGTGTGTGTATGTTGATTTGCTGAATTTGATTTGCTTGAGATTGAAATCATTGTGAATGTTTGGAAATGCATGATGCATTATGATTGTGTTATACCTTGAAAGAGGTTATAACATTTTGAATTAGATGAAAAGAAAAAAAAAGCAAGAAAGTATGAGCATATGATTGAATTGTGCATAAATTTGCTTGTGATTGGGCAAGAGAGGTCCCATTTTGCTAGTCAAGTGCACGTTGACCTATAGCCTTCTCCTAACTGCCCGCTTGAAGCCACGAGATCTAGAGAATTCGGACTAGTTTTGTTCAAGGTGTAAACTTTTGTTTCTTCGTTTCATTCCATGAAACTCTTGAGACATTTGTTTGTGCATTGCATCTTTAAATTTTCGAGTATGGTGCATAATTGAGTGTTATGTTTAATGGCTGAAGTCTATGTTGTGTGTTATAAGTTTAAGTCAAATTGATTAAATGCTTAAATTGCTAGAACAGATTAAGAATGCTCGAATTGCTAGATATACATGTACATATGCTTGAATTTGTAGTCAATTGCCAATGGCTATAAATATATTGGTCACTGAGCTATATAGCTTATCCCACTATTCCCTCCTCAGGTGCAGAACGAGAAGGTTAGCAATCCTTGCAAGTCATCGGAAACTATAAGATATTAGAAACTTTTGTAACTAAGTTAGTTCGATCATTTTTTTGATAGCTTTATAAGCATATCAATCATTGAGCATCTACTGTATTTTGTATTTTGTGCTAAGCGTTTGATTATAATGTTAATATGTAATTAAAGCTATGTATGAACTTCATTTGATCTAGAAATGGATTACAAAGTTTCCAAAGTTTCCATCGTGTATGTGCTCATTTATCTTGTAGTGGTACATTTCATATTTCAAGTCTCTCATAGGGAAAAATTTCTGTTCGATGATCTAGGGTAAATTAGACAAATTTGTCTTCTAAAAAGTTGTAGCTTATCTTTCTAGCTTTCCAGCGATATATAGTATGAAACGTTTAGACATTAAAATCGAAAGTTATGATCCTTATAAGTAGAGATGCTCAGGAGTATAGACTGTATCTTCTGTGATGACGTGTATCTTCTGGTGATGACATGTATCTTCTGGTGATGATGTGTATCTTCTTATGATGACATGTATCTTATGGTGATAACGTGTATCTTCTGGTGATGACATGTATCTTCTGTGCACTGTTCATCTTACATCTTCTAGTCTAATTTTAACCCTCTAGATGACATAATCTATCTTCAAGGTCTTCATGAAAGTTGTAGATCTTGAAGTCCTCTTTCGAACCCTCTAAGAATGATCTTGATTTGATATCTCTAGAGAAAGTTATGCCAATTATTCCAAATAGATCTTAGATTGAAACTTCTTCTAGGTACTGTTCATCTTACATATTCTGGTCCAAGTTTGACCCTTTAGATAATAGAATCTATCTTCAAGGTCTTATATTTCTTTCTACATACTATCAGATCTTATATAATAGTGTTGATTCTAGTATGCCCTTATTTATCTACATTTATCTACGATGCGAAATTGAAATTCTTTGCATTTTTTTTAATCATTGAAAGTGGTTACTATTTGAGCCACAGAAGATGCTTTTTGACCAATATCTACATAAACACATATTACATTTTGCCCTTGTTGATTGAGAATCGTATCTGTCATGAAAGTTGTAGGGCTTGAAGTCCTCTTTCGAACCTCTGAGAATGATCTTGATATGATATCTCTAGAGAAAGTTATGTCAATTATTCCAAACAGGTCTTAGACTAAAACTTCTTCTGGGTACTATTCATCTTACATCTTCTGGTCCAAGTTTGACACTTTAGGTGATAGAATCCATCTTCAAGGTCTTTATAAAAGTTGTAAATCTCAAAGTCCTCTTTGAAACCGTCCTAAGATGACCTTAATTTGACATTTATGGAGAAATTTATGTCAATTATCCCGAAATAGGTTCAATATGATTGAGGACAAGTACTGTTTAAGTTTAATGACTCTGAATGCTGGGCTTCGGAAGAGGCGTCTAGCATTGTTTGGCATCAGAGCTTAGGTTTTTCCTAGGCTTATAATGCATAGTAGGATGAATTGTTATGCTATGTGATGACTTGTTGCATTGTGAATTGATTGAATTGTATGTCATGCATTCATGTAGGGACTAGGATTTTAAAATGAAATATAAGCTAATAGTTAGTGTTTACATTATAGGAGTAAGATGCCACCTCATTGAAGGACACGAGAAGTATTGCAAGGATCAATTGTACCTGACTCTCCACTAAGGGAGGAGAGTATTGATGAGTCAGTAGCCCTAGGAACTGCTGAGGCCTCTGTAGGGAGGTAGGGAGCCCGTTAGATCACAGATGCGAGAGTCTCCTCTTCCGCAGAAGCAAATGCCTACTCCATTAGATCTGGGGATGTTTTAGGCATTTGCTCAGGCCATAGGTCAGATGCCACAATCTTCTACTCCAGCTCTAGTCAAGAAGGAGAAATAGTTTGACAAGCTCAGAAAGTATGGGGCAGTAGATTTCTATGGAACAATAGATCTAGAAGAAGTCGAGACTTGGTTGAGAAAGACCGAGAGGATACTAGATCAGATGGATTCTAAGGATGATGAGAAAGTTATGTATACTACAAGCGTGCTACAGGAAGATGCTCTAAATTAGTGGGAGAGTGTGCCAGGGAGTCAGATGAGACCGCCAGTGCTAGCATGGAAGGACTTCTTAGCTGTTTATAAGAAGAAGTATCTGTCTGAGGTGTATATTCAGCAGAAGCAAAGAGAGTTTTTGAGTCTCACCTAGAGAGAAATGACGGTAAGTGAGTATGAGCGCCAGTTTATACAGCTATCCCGATATGCAGCGGAGATGATGATGAGTGAGGCAGCTAAGTGTTGTAGGTTTGAATTAGAGTTACATCTAGCTATTAGAGAAAAAGTGGTGGTGCATAATTTCTATGATTTTCAACAGCTGGTTAAATCAGCTTTGAGGGTTGAGAACATTGAGAACATAAAGAACATCATGAGTAAAAAGAGAAAGGGGAGAGAACAGTTCAAGAGGGGAGGTGGTACTTCTATACCTGAGAAGAGTGCCAGGACTTTCCCTGTGCAGTCTAAGGAGAGGAGTAGTGGCGCAAGTAGGTCTAAATCGATGAGAACTTCTACTGTTTCTCATCAAGCCTCTATAGTGGGAGGCAGCAGAAAGGGAGATGGGGATAAGCCACCCATTTTCAAATGTGAACACTGTGGAAGGTTTCATAGAGGAGAATGTTACCGATTGACAAGAGCATGATTCAGTTGTGGAGAGAAAGGACACATGGCAAGAGAGTGTCTGAAGTATGCAAGAAGAGAGGGAACACAGATGCAAGCTTCAAAGAGAACTGAGACAGTGGGGCACATGACTACAATGGAAGTGGGTAGCTCTAATGCAACTAGGAGGGTAAATCCTCCAGGAAGACCAAGGAGGCAAGCACCAGCTAGATTGTTTGCAATGACACAGGAGGACACAAAGACAGCTCCAGAAGTTGTAACTGGTATGATTAAATTATTTGATGATGATGTAATTGTTTTGATTCATCCGGGTTCTACCCATTCGTTTGTGTTATCAAGTAAAATTATGTATGGTAAAGAACTGAACCCATTGGACACCCCGTTAATGGTTAGTACTCCAATAGGCCACTATATTATGATTAGTCAAGTTTATAGAGATTATGAGATACATATTGGTGGGGTACACATAGTGGTGGATTTAATGCCATTAAAGATGGGGGATTAGATGTGATTTTGGGTATAGACATGTTAGAGAAATATAATGCCAACTTATATTGCAAACAGAAGATAGTGGAGTTTGAGTTTGATAATGGAAGAAAGGTGATGTTTATGGGAGATAAAAAATTTAGCTCACCGAGAATTGTTTCGGCTTTGATGGCATAGAAAATGATGAGGAAAGGGTAAGCGTTTTGGCCTATGTGCTAGACACGAAGGCAGAAAAAAGGAAAGTTAGATGATATACTAGTGATCATAAAATTCTCGGATGTCTTTCTTGAAGAGTTACTAGGACTACCACCACCTAAGGAAATTGAATTTCCAATTGATCTTCTTCCAGGCACAACGCCAATTTTGATTTTGTCTTATAGAATGGCTCCGACAAAATTGAAGAAGCTTAAGGAGAAATTGGAAGATTTATTAGAGAAAGATTACATTAGGTTGAGCTCTTCGCCTTGGGGAGCTCCGATCCTTTTTGTGAAGAAGAAAGATGGATCATTGCGAATGTGTGTGGATTCTAAGAAGCTTAACCATGTCACCATCAAGAACAGATATCCGCTTCTATGCATAAATGACTTGTTTGATCAGTTGCAAGGGTCAAAGGTCTTTTCTAAGATAGATTTGAGATCGGGTTACCACCAGTTGAGTATAAAGGAGTCTGATGTGTCAAAGACTACTTTTAGAACACAGTATGGCCATTTTGAGTTCTTAGTTTTTTAGATTGACAAATGCACCTGCAGCCTTCATGGATTTGATGAATAGAGTCTTCAAGCCTTTCTTAGACCAATTTTTTATTGTCTTTATTGATGATATCTTGGTCTATCTAAGAGTGATAAGGAGCATGAGGAACATTTAAGAATTTCTTTGGAGACATTGAGGAAGAATGAGTTGTATGCCAAATTCAACAAATGTGAGTTTTGGCTAAAGGAAATGACATTTCTTGGACATGTAATTTCAGAGCAAGGAGTACATATGGATCCAAGAAAGATAGAAGTAGTTATGAAATGGGAAGCACCCAAGAATATAGCTAAAGTGAGAAGTTTCTAGGGATTGGCCGGGTATTATAGAAGGTTTATGGAGGGCTTTTGTATGATAGCAGCTCCACTTTCTAAATTGACAAAGAAGAATCAAAAATTTGTATGGACAGAGGAGTGCCAGAGTAGTTTTGAGGAATTGAAGAACAGGCTTACAATTACACCGGTTTTGACTTTGCCTTCGAGTAGTGATGGATACACAGTGTATATTGATGCTTTAAGGAAGGGATTGGGTTGTGTGTTGATGCAAGGTGATAAAGTGATTGCTTATGCTTCTAGGCAATTAAAGCCCTATGAGATAAATTATCCTACACATGATTTGGAGTTAGCTACCATAATTTTTGCGTTGAAGGTATGGAGACACTACTTATATGGAGTCACCATCAGGGTATTTACAAGACTACAAGAGTCTTAAGTATCTGATGAGCCAAAAGGAGTTGAATTTGAGACAAAGAAGGTGGTTAGACTTGTTGAAAGATTATGACTTGATGATAGACTACCACCTGGGGAAATCTAATGTAGTAGCGAATGCGCTGAGTAAGAAGTCCACTATAGCACATATGGAGGCAGTATACCTTCCTTTGTTAAAGGAATTAGCCAAACTTAATATGACATTGAAGCAAGTTGAGTTTAATTGTGTATTGGCTAACTTTAGAGTGAGGCCAGTATTGAATGAGATGATTAAGGAATTGTAGGAACAAGATGAGTATTTGAGCAGGCTTCGAGAAGAGATTAAAAGTGGTAAACCTTCTGAAATAGAGATTAGAGAAGATGGATTGATGGTGGTAGATAACATATTATGTATTCCCAACATGTTAGAGTTGAAAGATGATATTCTTGATGAGGCACACAATGTGCCTTATGCTATGCACGTAGGAAGTACGAGAATGTATAGAGATTTGAAAGAGCATTTATGGTGAAAAGGAATGAAGAAAGAAGTTATAGAACATGCTAAAAGATACTTAGTGTGCTAATAAGTTAAAGATGAACACCAGGCATCTTCAGGCAAGCTTAAACCTCTGTCAATTCTGGAATGAAAATGGGAGAAGATTACGATGGATTTCTTGATGGGATTGTCGAGGACTAGTAGGAAGCATAATGCAATATGGGTGATTGTTGATAGGCTAACCAAGTCCGCACATTTCTTGTCAATTAAGCAAATAGATTTTTTGAATGCCTTGGCCAAGAAATATGTAAAGGAAATAATCTGACTTTATAGGATTCCAAGCTCTATAGTTTCGGATTGAGACCCTAGGTTCACATCCAAATTTTAGGAAAGCTTACAAAAGGCTTTAGGAACTAAGTTGCATTTTAGTACAGTTTTCCATCCACAAATTGATGGTCAATTAGAAAGGACAATATAGACATTGGAGGCAATGATAAGAGCTTATGTTATGGACTTCAAAGGTTTATAGGATGATCATTTACCTTTAATCAAGTTTGCGTACCATAATTCTTATCACTTAGGAATTCAAATGGCACCTTATGAAGCTTTGTATAGTAGAAGGTGTAAAACTCCTATTTGTTAGGATGAGGAAGGTGAAAGGAGACTTGTAGGACTTGATTTGGTACAAGTCATGGTTGATAAGATTAAATTGGTGAAGCAGAGACTTAAAGCAACTCAAGATAGAATAAAGAGCTATACTGATACACATAGAAAGGAGATACAATTTGAAGTTAGAGTCAAAGTGTTTCTTAGAGCTTCTCCATAGAAAGAAGTTTTGAGATTTGGTAAGAAGGGCAAGCTTAGTCCAAGATACATAGGCCCATATAAGATCATTAAGAAGATTGGGCCTTTAGCCTATAAGTTAGCTTTGCCACTAGAGTTGTCTAAGATTCACAATGTTTTCCATGTATCGATGTTAAGGAAGTATCGGTCAAATCCTTCACACATAGTTTAACCTTTAGAAGTTTAGTTAAGAGAGGATTTAACTTATGAAGAACAACCAGTGGAGATTTTAGATTCAAAGGAAAAGGTTTTGAGAAACAAGACTATGAAGCTGGTTAAGATTCTGTGGAAGAACCATTCTACGGCAGAGGCCATGTGGGAACCCTTGGAGGCCATGAAGGAGAAGTATCCACATCTTTTCAATGTCTTAGGTAAGAATTTCGAGGACAAAATTCATTAAGGGGGAGAGTTGTTGGACCCTAAAATTTTTTCTTTAAGTTATGCATGATTTAAAATAATTTTGAGGTTTTAATAGATTTAATTTTTGGAGTTATGATTATGTCAAAGTTAGTAGGATTTATTAAATGAGTAAGTGGAATTAAAGTGTTAATGTAATAAGGATGTTCAAGGACATTTTTGGGAGATCACTTAAGCATAAAAGAAC
>JAOSBK010000003.1:20200212-20219021 GCA_027568895.1 Erythroxylum shatona
ACATACCACCATCTTCAATTATTCTTTGAACACCATCTTCAATTAGATTTTAACTTAACACAGTGATTTTAATATGAAGAAATTTTTTTATCTTTGTAAAATAGACTTAGCAAAATCTACTAGTTCTAATATATTTATGGAATTTGATGGAACCAAGTTGGGAATGTGGCTGAGATTAATCAGATTAAGCCAGCACTCAATAAAATCAATAAACTCAACCATTATTTAGTTTAATTTATGTTTCTAATAAACTCAATAAAATCCATTATTTAGTTTAATTTCTAATTCTAATAAATAAAATAGAATTTATTGATATTAGGAGTATTTTAAGAACACAATTGATGGATTTATATATCAAAGTTTAATTTGTAGACAATTGGAAATTATAAAGTTTATTCTATTAATTAATTTTATTTGCTTATTATGGTGTAGTTTAATCATATTTTTATGTTTGTTATTGCTTTAATTTTAGTATTTTTATTTTCTTTCATGTTTTAATTTTATTAATGTTTAATTTTTCTTTTTAAAAAAAGGTAACATTAACAAAAATATAAAAATAAAATAAAAACAAAAATTAAAGTAAAACGAAATCTCTTAACATTACTCATGTTAACAAATTCATTACATTTTGCACTATAGCAGAATTACAGCTAATTTGTCTAGGAAGACGATCTTACATTTTCCGTGCAACTTTATTCATGTGAGGGATTTTGTAATTATTGGATCCTTTAACTTTCATAATTTCTTGCATACACAATTGTAAAGTCAAGAAAATACAATTTATCATTTTCGTTAGATATTCATCAAAAGAATTTTTAACTGCATGGATAAGTTCTTCCATTGTCCTTAGACATTCTTTATGTTGCAGTGTTTAAATGGCGGTAAAAAATCCGAGATCTAAAATATTTAAATCCGGTGAGTTTAGAGGTTGACACATTAATTTGATATCAAAACCATGTTGTGAAGCATCTTTTTGAAATTCCTTGTCACTTGGATCATCATGCATCCTTGCATTGTCTTGTTCAATAAGTATGATTTTTCTTAAATCCTCTTTGGGCCACTTAAGTTGAATTGTCGGTATAACATGTTCAATAAAAAACGTCTTTATTACTTCTCTCGTAACTGAGGTTATCGGTTTAATCTCTAATGTTCCGACATCTCTGTTTCAACTTCTTCTTTCAACTAGTTGTGAGGTAACAAATGGAAACACTCCTATTTTTCCCTAGAACACTTCATTTCCTTCATTGTCAAATCTTGGACGAGCCATAGCAACTAAAAACATTACCTTTTCAATGTAATTCTTACACTGCCATGTGCGCAAAGGTTCCTCTTCGATGGAAATAGATAATATTTTTTTGACTTCCTAGTCATATAGAACCATTTTTCATCAATATACACAATATTAAACATATCAACGAATTTTGGCTTATAAGGCAAGTTGTTTCGATCCAACATAGATAAACAAAATTGCAAATGCGCTTTTTTATTTTCTTCTCTTAAGTGTGGCTTAATGGCATTTGAATGATGTCGAATAAAACCTTGCTTTATACGTCTATATAATGACATATAGCTAACACTTGTACCGCTGGCCTTCAAAGATTCGGTAAGTGATATTATAGTCTTTTGTCGATATAAAGGAATTTGAAGAAGGTGATTTAAGTCAACTTGAACGCTCTTCCACCCACAATTTTTTGTTTTTTTTTGGGACACATCAACTGCTTCACCATTTGGAGTATCTTCTGCTCGTTTCCAAATCCTTTGGACTGTTTTTATATGAATTGAAAACAACTCTGCAACCTCTTTGATTGTAGTATCTCTTTTCAACTTTCCATTAACACTTTTTTCTAATAAAGTGTTGCCCATCTCTACTCATTTGTTAAAATTTTCTTTGTTTCCCTTACTATTCCCTCTTCCAGCAATGTATCTGTTTTTAAGAGAAAAAATTACATTCAATTTCTAAAATAACCAATACTGAAATAAAAACACAACCAATACAAATTGCATAAAACTGCTTAGTTCACTTCATAAACTATCCATAACCATAATGAAAAATAATGCCACAATAAAACATAAAATCAAAATTTACATATGAAATGAAACATTAAAAACAAATCTGTAAAAATAAAATGACACAAACATGAAAACAAATAAAATTGAAGATTTCATCTCCTAGTGCAGTGTTGTAAATAAATATTAAAAATATTGAAAAGGATTTGTAAAAGATTAAAAAAATGTTCTTAAAATATAAAACTAACTACTAGTGCAGTGTTGAAAATTTTAAAAGAAACAACATGCAAAAAAAATTACATTAAAAAATACAATAACTGCAGTACAGTAGAACATGAATAAGAAGAAACATCCAAACAAATTCATAATATTAGAAAGAACTATTCATTATAAAAAGAAAAATAAAAATAAAACTGAAGATTTTCTGTGTTTAAAAATAACCTAAATTGTGAGATAAGATTAATTCATCTTCCATACACATACGCCGTCGAAATCTGCATCTATTAACGGTGGCTCGAACTCTTGATTGGGTTCTAAATTTAAATCAAACATCATAGTGGGTGTGGTTAACGGATTTGATAACCTCAACAGTACGGTTTCATTACGATTTTCAGAAATTACCGGAGCAATAATCAAATCAATTGAAACTTCTCTCTTCATGTTACTTCAACATTCAAATCAATATTTTGTTTTCTAAATTGAAAGCCATGAATATATTTGATGTTGCTTTTAAAGTTCTTTTTATATATATATATAGCCATTGGAGTTTTTGGTTTTGGTTCCTTTACAAATTTTTAAAACATTTTGTAAATTTTTAGACTCTAAAATTTTCACACATTACTGTGCTTGGCTCTAAATTTGAATCAATCAATTTTCAAATTTTTCAACAATATTGAGATCAATATACAAGGTTAAAAAAAAATAGACATGGATGAATGTTAAGAAATAATGATAGAGTTTTTGAATTAAGTTTGTGTTTGGATAAAATTTTGAATAAATTAATTTAAAATATTTTTCTTATCTTTAAATCAATATCCAAAGTAGAAACAAAGAAACACAAATATGGAAAGCAATGATGATGAATTTTCTTATTTAAATTTGTGTTTGGCTCTAAATTTTGATTGAATTAACTTTAAAAAATTTTAGTGAAATCTCCTGATCATATATGGTGGAAATGAAAAGACGAAAGAAATGAAGAGACGATCATATACATGGTAGAAATGAAGATAATGCAAAACCAATAAAAAAATTTTAACTAAAAGTTGAAAACATCCAAACTATGATGTTTTAATGATTGCATTGTTAATATTAATAATAATAATAATAAAACAAAAGCATCATTATTGAGTAGTACCATTAATAAGTGTATATCAAATATTTCATTAGCTTTCTTAATAAGTGTACATCCTTTTTAAACCACTTTTGTTTTGGATAGAAGGGAGTAGTTTCCACATTTTAGCTAATCATTTATTATCATCTCCTTAACTTATTTCTTTCTACATACCTATTTTTTTTTGTCCAAGAAATTTTTAGCTAAATATTTTATTGAGCTTTTCATTTTTAGGCTAACTTGATGGCCTTATAGGCCACGTGGGCTTAGTTATATTAAACTATTAACAACTCTACATACAGCCAAACAATACATTTAAATTAATAAAACAAAATAAAAATTTGATAAGCTATAATGTTATAGATCATAATTTTCAAAATAAAAATATTTTTAATATTTTATAAAATAACTTTAGAAGTGATTATGTATTTAAAAGATATAAAAATGTTTCTTAAGATTTAAATTATCGTTTTTAAGGATAATGATACCACTCTGCTCTTCGTTGTTGTTGACCCACAACCCCAATGGTAAAACGAGTGAAGTGACAATTAAACATGATTAGCTAACGCTCAGGGCATTTACTCCTCTTGGTTACACCACATGCTCCCACTTGGAAGCTTATCGAAGATTTTTAACGGATCTAGAAATTTTTTTAAGTGGGCAAAATTTTAATGGAATAAAATTTTATTTTTAATGCGGACAAAATTTTAATACCAGTAAAATGTTAATTTTTTTATGAAATAAAACTTAACATAATATTTTTTTATATAAATTTTTTTGAAAACAATGGAGTACTTGCCTCCGATGTGGATCTGTCCATACCTGTAGCAGTACTCCTGTAATAGTTTCCGTGCATAACTTACGCGTCGCCATGTATGGTGCTTTCTTTCCTAAGGAATTGAAATGTGAGGTTCATTCAATATCTTGTTTGTCAATTATTTTTGTTTTCTCAGGACCAGGAGAAACAGAACATCAGTGGAAGATGAAGGCTTAATATTAGGTAATGAGGAGTGCTTGACTATGTCTATACACAATAGTTAAGTGGTCCATAATTCTAGTACAGTACTACGTTTGTTTTCAGTAGTGCAGTACATCAATGATTTGGTTTTGGGTTTTGGAATGGAAATTGTCAAAATCCTATCACCAGATTTTGTTCCCACTCCCACTCCCACTCCCACTCCTTCCTGGGAATGTCAACACTTTTTTGAGTTTGAAGTAAGAGTTTCAACTCTCCGTATTCTTCTTTTACTTCTTAGTTCGAAAAAGAAACAGGTTGTGTGGCCGTTGCAGGCCCAGACCCCAAGTTGGCGACAAAACAGACCGAATTGGCTGTGTTTATGCCATTACGAAAGGCGATAACAAGAAACAAACAGGCCCATTGGTAGGCCTTCTTAATGTGTAACCATAAATCGATGCCTCCGTCCAAGTCCAATACATTATTAGGTGACATTTTACACCAAAGTAAAGTAACATGTGTAATTATTTTAAGCTGGAAGAAGCCAGGTGAACTTTGTCTTGTCCGTACAAAATACAAAATCTGCAATTAAAAAAATATTTTACATTGACTTGATCGTTTCATCATTCCGTTTCCACTAATGCGAATTTTATGAACGGATAGTGTACCTTTTGTGCCTAACTGCGCAGGAACTTGCCTTTATGCTGCCACTTAATCTTCAGTTACCGCGTTTTTGCATATGTTAATGCAAAAATATTCTGATATTATGCCCTTATATCTCATCAATTGATGCCTCACCCAACCTTTGTGTGAGCTGCAACTTCGATTCGCCGGATTAACAAGCAGCATGTTGTACCCACTAACTTTACTTCTGAATAAGGATATACCAGAACGGCCCTCATATAATACAATGAGATATGCAATGCAACAATTAAGCATAGGGTCTTAGGCTTTATCTACTGCAAAACAAAAAGGAAACCCTTAGAAAAAGGCATATATTCACTGAGATTTACTTTAGAAAAAGATTTCATTCTGGAGTTTGATTATTTTTAGGAAAAACTTTGTCTTTCAACTTTTACATCAAGTGGCCGATTCACCTTAAATTACTTTTTTCCCCCCCTTTCAAATGAACCTCATACTTTTCTTAAACTGTATTTTAAACTAAATGATCCACACACGCGATTTTACGTTAATCTTGATAAGAAATTAAACTTTGTACTCTTAATAATATTTAAAAGAAAAGTTTAATTTTTTTTAAAAACTTTGTTCAAAAATGCAAATTTAATCTTGAGGTTAATATATTCTAAATTTATTATTTTATTCATTTTATTTTATAAAATAATCTAATTTGTTTTATAGATCAATTAAATTATATTTTATAAGAGTAAGTAAAATATCTTATGCCATCTATTTAATAACAAGGATGGGATATTATTAAAATTTAAAAATTACTGCATACCATGATTAAAAAGATAAAATACCCAAAGTAGCTCTTTTCGTTACTCCAATACTGCTTTTGGATGGTAATAGTATGTATTTGTTCAATTAACTCCAAATTACTCTTGAATGTGCATTTGTCAAACATGTTTGCAAAATTAATAAGTGATCCCATAGAGTAATTTTTCTTTTACATAATAAGACATTATAAAATGACAGCCAATGCTCCATAAGGAGCAACTCATTTGGTGTTAAAAAGTATCAAAGGAATATCAATCGGTTGTTTCTTTACCCAACTGTCCATGGACCGTACTATTTTTTTCCGCCGTAGTTACCCAATGACTCTGTTAAAGCTTCGAAAGTATTTAGCCACTGTATCAACGAATTATTTTACCTACCAAATGTATGCTAAGGGGTTGTTTTCACACTAAAGATATCAACTAGCTATTTTATGAAAACTATAATTAATAATTCCTAAAAATGTCCAACTTTTTGTTTTTTTTAAAAATTCAATAATCAAGCTTTTAAAATGTTCAAATGAGTTATTAATATTTTAAAACTTTAGCAGTTCAACTCAAAATATTAATTTCGTTGGTAATTTAGGTACATAAAAATTACTACTATATATTATTCAAATTAGTAAATTACTAACGGAACTAATATTTTAAAATCTTAATTGTTAAGATTTTAAAATATTGATAACTCAATTGAAAAATTTAAAAGCTTACATTGAATTGAAAACATCCTAAAAGGGTGGATACTGTAAGATTAATTATCTCTTAAAAGATCAAGCAAGAGTATGAAAATGTATCATTTGCTAACTATATTTTTAATATTCAGGCATAAATTCTCGGAATAATTTTAGATAGTTTTTGTGAGTAATAAATTATTGTATCTTCAACATGAAATTATGTATGCGGAGATGAAAAATATAATTAATAATTAAATTTAGGGAATAACTAATCTTAAAGTGCCCAACAATTTGAGATTTTTTTAATTCAATTTCCAATTTTTAAAATTTTAATTAAGTGATCAATCCTTTAAAAAATGTTGAATTGAACTATTATGGTTTTAAAAGGCTAATTATTAAGTTGAAAATTTTAAAAATTTGACTACTGAATTTAAAAAACTTAAAAAATTGAGCATTTAAAATTGATTATTACTTAAATATATTGGATTCAATTAATTCATAACACAAGAAATCGAGTTACCACTCTAATCTTCATGATTCGTCCTAATGAAGTTTGGGGTTATTATTTTTAAAACGGCCAAGTATTATATTTGTTTGATTGCTTAATATTTTGTACAAAGTTGCATTCATTTCTACCATTTACTTTCTCTGGAGGCGAAGAAACTCGCGGAGGTTTACTAACTAGGAAAGTATTAGTTCATTACTCTTTAACTAGGTTTTATGAGGTTGTTATAATTAGTTAATTTTCTTCTATTAGTATACTTGTTTGTATAGTTTTAAATGTTCTTTTAATTTTGTGTATAGTTAATCCAATATTCATTTTCAAAAAAAGAAAAAAAAAACATGTCAGTGGTGACTAAAAAGTTATATTTTATAAATAAAAATAAAAAGGTTTTGATACTACCCACTTCTTGGATGATAATTTAGCCTTTAATATGGAAACACTTGTAAAATTATGGTTCAATCAATGATGTTATGGTTCCAAAAAGGTTAAGGTTAGAATGCTGACAACTAATGGAAATTTTTGTTGCAGGCTGCAGCAGATGTTGAAGTGATTGAGACTCGCAAGTCAACCATGTAACTATTGCGTTACATACCCCGTCGTCCAAATCACCTGTGATATATTAATTGCGTGAAAATATTGTAATCTATAGGTACAGAACCAGATGTAGAAAAGAAATTCTGTCTAAAATCCAAGAACAGGCAAAAGAAAAAAGGAAAAAGGAAAGACGTAATAGTAATGCCTGCCAATGCCATGAACAGGGTGTTGCAGGTGCAGGTGCTGGCACACATTGACATGATTACTGAGAGCCACCATTGAAGCAAAAACACCTGAAGCAAAGGCTCCACATTTGATGCCATCACAATTGGTGAAACAATGCAAAACTCAGGATAACCAAATTGGATAGGCACAACATAGTCTGTGATGGGCTCACAGAAAAGCTAGAAAACAGTACTTAGAGAAGGTGTTTTAGTGGCCAGCCTTTTTAAGTGTGTTGTTTCATCTCTTATAGTAGCTATTTGCATGATACCACTACCACCAGCGCCTCCACCACCATTTGTCTTCTTGCCTCCTCTTTCTCTCTCTCTCTCTCCCCCCTATTATGAGCGTAAGCAGCATTAGTTGACTGGCTATGGGGCCTCTCTTGGTTTCAGTGCGAATGGAACCTGTTGATCAGACAACACAAGCTGATGCAAAAGGTTTGATTTCATCTTGACCATTTTTGGTACACCGGCGGAAAAGCAAAGTCTGTTTGCTTGCTTATGAACATTTTATCAACTTTTCTTGGTATTTCTTGGATTCCCTCAGTGACATGTGTAATTTACGTAAACTCTAACTGGTTTAAGTTGGTTGGAGGGTCTTCTAAGAAATGTTAAAAATTAAGATTTGACAGACAAATTTGAGGCTTACAATTTCGTATACGATGGACTAGATGTATCATTTTCACGTACTACTTTTCTATTAATCATATTTATCAAATGCAAGAGCACTTAATAGTTAAATGTCCTGGTTAGTGGAATTTGATTGTCTAGCCAATGTATGGGACGAGTAGATGAAGAAGAGGAGAGAAGAAAGCAGCTATTGCATTCCCTTCTGATCTCATAAAAAAAGATGGAATGAAGGCATAAACTAGTCAACCACACAACAAAACACCAGGAACATAGACACTAGATGCTATCGTGCTATAGGAAAGAGCGTCTCTCATTTTCAGTGAAGCAAGTCTACAGATGTAGCGATGGATTGGCTTGAAGACTCAGCTCGGAGGTGTGCAGTATTACAGGGGACCTCTTCAAGGTCTCTTAAAGCAGAGACAGTATAAGGGCTGCCAATTTGCAAGTCAGTAAGCATTTGCCGAAGATCAGAAGCCTCTTCCTTGAGTCTTGCATTCTCTTGAAGAACACGATCATGGCACTCAGATACGTGGTTCAACTTGTCCATCAGATTGTGGTTCTCAGTGCGTAGCCGAACAACCTGAGACCATAGCTCGTCTAGGTGTCTTTGTTTCCTCATCCTCGACCTTCGAGCTGACTCTCTATTCGAAATCATTCTTCGCTGCTTCCTTTCGTCAATGATGCTAAGTTGATGTTCCTGATCATGAGCTTCATCGGAAGTTGGTGATGAATTATTGCTGCTAAGACTTGAGGAGTGATGCAGAGTGAATTCGTGTGCTGATTGAGGAAAGGAAGAGGTCTGCAAGTTGGCTAATAATCTATTGAAATGGATGTAATTAGTTTCTGTGATTGCGCCAAATTTAGTTGGCAAAGGAATTGAATTGTCAGGTGATAGATAGTGAATTCCGGTTAGTTCACCTGGAAGCATGGCTCCAAATCAGGATGAAAGCAGTTTAGGGCTGTGTATTTGGTTTTTGTGGAAGGATAGAATCAGCATGAGGAGTGCAGGGGGTTATATAGGAGGGAAAAGGCAAATGAAGTGGGCCAAATTTCACCAAGAATACAAGAGTAACAGTATAATCACTAGGCGTTTACATGAGCAAGAACTTGAACAATTCTTGTGGATGACAATATATCCTATATGTATTCCCCTCGTGACTAGACATGCATATAAACAAACATACATATACGAATTACTATACGATATTTGAGTCTCTTTCCAAGACGGATAAGGGGATGTGCATACATGTACTTTTTACTGTTTATGTATGTTTTGAACAGATAATGTCATGCATGAGAACCACAAGAATGGAAGTTTAGTAATTTGGATAATCATTTTGGGTGTGTTTGATGATGAGGGGGAATGCAATTATTTAAAATGAGGACTAGTTTGGCAGTGGAAGAGAAGGAAAAGTTGGCGAATAAGAAATGTAGAAATATGATGTTAAAGTCAATGTCACGGGGGTGGTTTTCTTCAGGAGCCTGGACAAATTCAGAATCATATTAACACTTCAACCTCTATCAGCCAATAACACCTTGGGCTTCATGACGCAAGACAGTTCAGTTTAAAAGTTGTGTAAATCAAACATCGTTTTTATTACAATTTCGGTTTCGGTGACTCACCCAGCACTTGATGCTGGGATTGGAGGGGTCCATTAGATTGGAGTTATCAATTTAGTTAACATCCTGTACCTAAATCCCAACTATATATTTTAATAAACGTAACTAAAACAACCAAAATCGTATGCAGATTCCTAATTCATGTTGTATTCTTCAGTTAACAACATCTGCTAGCTGCTTATCCTTCGAGCCTTACCTTAATTACTGGGCTACCTTCCTAGGAAATCCCAATGGAATAAAGAGAAAAAGTAAAATATGCTTGGCGGGAAGAGTGAAGCAATGTCCAAGAACTCAAGCCATCTCACCGACATGCACATATATTAATGAAAATTGAACGACCTCTTGCCCCACCAAATTAATTGAGTTTTAAAGGTGTCTGTAACAGCTACTTCAGGAAGGATAGCATATAAATTATCAGCAGTGTACATTGGTTCACTTGCATAATTGTGTGTGTCAAGGAATAAGTGCTTTCTTCTAGATTAATTTACCAATTTCTTATATTCTACCACACGATACAGCAACAGCTACCTCTATATATAGTTAATCACCTAATTAAACTACCTTATCAGATACCGTCACATCAGGGACCAATACGTTGGAGTTCTGCTATCTCACTCAAACATGAACCAGTAATTTCTCATTAGAGATTGTTGCTTATCAGAATCGTTTATTGACCCACTTGCTAAAATATTAATTAACGTTATTAGTATAAAAAGAAGATTAGATCAAAAAAGTCCTGCCAAATCCTAGAGGCAGCAACTTGTGGACGCAAACGTTTTCGTTTTTTGTTTGAATATTCGACTATGTTCATGACTTTTAGCTTAGCATCCGTAATAAACTATGCTCCCGGTGTAGGTGATTCTCCACCATGGTATTTCCCTTGAGCACTTTATTTCTCTTGTGGATCTATAGATTTATTTTATGAGTTAGGGAAATTAAAGAATTAGATTCCACGACACTCACCTTTAACAATCTAATCTAAAACATGTGTTTGGGTTCATGATTATCACCTAGCAGACATAAATGTGTTTCTTTGCGCATCTTTTATGTGTGCGTAATACACAACAGCTGGTCTTGGGATGAAATATGAAATTACATTAGTCGATTAGCCATAAACCCGATATAACAAATTTAAGGATTAGTTTTAACACAACAAACTTAACAAATTTGAGGATTAGATTTATCACCCTCCATAGTTGGGCAGGTTTGTCAAAAACTGTTAACTTGAATCTCATATGCTGAAAATTGTACTTTGATGTAGGCCTTGTTAAGATCTCAACAATTTGATCATTGGTTGAAAGATATTGCATATGAAGTTCCCGGTCAGACACCTTACCGTGAACATAACAGAAATCAATTCTTGGAGTAGGAATGAAAAATTGACATAATTTTAAGATATGTGGTTGACAAATTATCACACTAAACAATAGGTCCAACTTCATAAATTGCTATTGCAATGGCTTGATACTTTGCCTATGTAGAGGAGCGAGCAACTTTCTTTTATTTTCTAGAGCTCCAAGTAATTACATTCGATTTAACACAAATCGCTAGGCCTATTGTTGATTTTTTATCATACTTATTACAACCCCAATTTGCTTCATAATAGGTGGTAACTTCAAATTTGTTTGTTGCTCGAAGAAATAACCCATCATTTATGGTCCCTCTGAGATATCTCAGGATTTGTTTGACATGCATCCAGTTACACTTTAATGGTTGATGCATTTACTGAGATATCTTGTTAATCAAATAACAAATACTGGAACGAGTCATGGAGAGATACTGGAGTCCACCACCATATTTTAAAATAGAGTGGGATGAAACTAATGATTTTTTTAACGAACAAAATATAGAAACAAGAATATTTGCTTTTTGTAATAATTCACAAATTTATTTAGAGAGAGAAAAACATGTGTCCTTATCGAAGAATCCTCCATACCGAGACAATAACTTAAATGTCCTAATTCTTTTCAAGGGAACTTAATTTGCAACTTGTGAATATTATGTTTAATGAATGATTTGTTGTTCCCTACAATCAAAATACCATGCACGTAAATGAGGAAAAAGGTTTGTTATGTGAGCATCTTTATAAAAAAAAAAGGAATTTTCTATTTTAGAGGCTTGAAAATAGTAGATAAATAATTATATAGTGAGACATTTATGCCACTGTCTTGAAGCTTGCTTAAGGTCATAAATAGATTCATTTAACTTGCAAATATAATATGGTAAATCAAGATGCTTGAAACCTTGTAACTGCTTTATAAACACATCTTTATAAGTTTCCTATACAAAAAAGCATTTAACACTTCATATTGATTAACATCTCAATTGTTTAGAATAATTAAAGTAAGAATTAATTGAATCATTGCTGGATTTATCATAAGACTGAAGGTCTCTTTATAATTAATGCTAGGTTGTTGATGAAACCCTTTGGCAATCAAACGTGCCTTACATAGATCAACATTACTAGTATTATCTAGCTTAATTTGAAAAAGACACTTATTTCTAATTAAATTTTGGTTTTGTGATGTAGGGACAAGGGTCCATGTGTTGGTGGTAAGCATAACATTGAATTCTTTTTGCATTGCCTTTTTTCATTGGGGGACTTTGAATAGCTTGGATATAACAACTAGGTTGAGGTATGAAATATTTTTAGTTTTAACTAGCTTACTTTTAACCTAGTCACCTTATAGTGAGTTTTTGTGGTTGTTAGGAACTTTTGTGTTATAGTTAAATAAGTAAACTTCCAAGGGAAGTCTAGGTGATATAGTGTGAGGAGATAAGTCATGAGTTAAACAAGTTATGTTGGGGGTGACTAAGGGATATTTGGATTATTTAGCATGCTAGATGGTGTTAGGTTGGATTTAGGTGTTTCAAGTTCATGTGTTGGAGCTGGGTTTTATACATTTGATATAGAAGTGTCAAATCTAAATGATTTAGTTATATTTGAGTAGGATTAGTATTTGTAAGTGAATGGGAAGAAAAAAATATAAGTAATGGTGGCAGGGCTAGTGTTGTTGAAGTAGGACTATGAAACCAAAGCAATAAATGAAACACCAACTTCAATTTGTTTGAAAGGGAATGCATGTTAATTAAACATCACATGTCGTGAGATAACAAATTTTTTGGTGAAACAATTCAAACAAATATAAACCTTGTGGATTTTTCTATACCATATAAAAACACAATTTTAGAACTAAGAGATAATTTATGAGGAGAATAAGGACACAATAATGGATAAGGAAGATAACCAAATGCATAAAGTGTATCATAACTAGGTTTTGCTGAAATAATTTATGTTAGGGATTGTCATTATTTAATGTGAGAGTGGGCATTCTATTGATTAGATACACTGCTATACCAAATGCATAATTCCAATATTCATATGGCACATATGAATGATATAACTAGGTCAAACTAGTCTCCACAATATGTCTATGTTTCCTTTTAGCACACCTATTTTGCTTAGAGGTTTTAGGATATTAAATCTTTAGGTAATACCATTATTAAGTAAATAGGAAGTCAAGGCTTGATATTCACCACCCCAATCTGCTTGAAAAGATTTGGTGGAACATTAGAATTTTTTTCAAAAAAATGTCAAATTTTAATAAAAACATCGAGAACTTCTTATTTGAATTTGGGAAAATAAATCTAAGTATATTTGCTATAATGATCATAAAACAAAACATAATAATAATACCCATCAAATACAAGCTATAGGATAAGGTCCCTATAAATCTGAACAAATTAACTCTAATGGACTTTGTGTAACATAATTGAACTTAGAAAGAGGTAACTTATGACTCTTATTAATAGAACATGAATGACGCAAACTAGAGACTTTATTGTTAACAAACGGAGATATATTATTATGTAAAATATTACCAATGATACACATATGAGAATGCTCAAGTCATGATTGCTAGGTAGAAAAAGTGCAAGAATGAGCACGAATAGGAGAGTTTGGTTAATGAATAAGTTCAAGTAGCATAGTGTATAACTCCACGATCATTCTAGCTTATATGTAACGATTCTTTTATATGGATATTCTTATTCACAAAATGGTTAGGAAAAAATTCAATAGATATATTATTAGTTTGGTACAATAATAAACAAAAAGAAAGTTATTGTAAGATTGTGGAACATATAAAATGTCACATAACTGAAAACCTCATTTAGAAAAGTGAAAATTAGAAGAGCCAATGTTAGAGAATGGGATTGTTTACCATTGTTAATTTGGATGTCATCAAAGACCTTGATACTTATGATGTGAAGGAAGATTTTCAATATTAGTTGTAAGATGATGGATTCCCCCAATATCCATAATATATTGATATTTTAGTAAGGGGTTGTTGTAGCCAAATTGGCATTCAACTTAAAGGTGAGTGCCTATTACTAATTGAACAATGAGGTTAGGCATTGTCTATCTAAATGACCGTGACTACCATTAGTATGATAGATCCAGGTTAATAAATTAGTTGATGATCCTTGTGAACTAAATAACTCCTTGATGATAATATTGTGTAAATGGAACACCATTAAGGTGAGCTAAATAGGTATTTAATTCTCGATCATGATTTTGATTACCATGACCTCCACATGTAGAATTTTAATATCTACAATTGGAATTAGAAGAAAAAGATTGTTGATTATTGGCATAATGGGTTGTTGGTTTCACAACTTCCTTTAATGATACATCATTAGACAAATTCTATTCTTCGCTTAATAATAACCTAAACAAATCATCAAAAGAAACATGATCAATTCACTACAATAAACTACTTAATGGGATGATATTTTTTGCTAAGGCAAGTAATTATCACTTGTACAAGATCATCTTCAGGTACCCTATGTTGGAAAGTTGTAAGTTAATCAAACATTCCCTTAGCTAGTTGCATATATTATGTTAAAGTTTTATTATTAAGTTTTAGAAGATAATAATAAAGCTTTTACATAATATATGCAACTAGCTAAGGGAATGTTTGATTAACTTACAACTAGATAAAATTTAGATTTAATGGTTCAAACTTGAGACTTGATGCCTATATGGTTGAAAGCTTTTTCCAAGCCTATTTGGTCATTGATGCACTTATAATTTATAGTACAAAGCTTTTCACCATTGATCTAAGGATCCATCTTAGTACCAATTGATACATTTGAAACCAGATTTTAAAAAGGGAGTTAGGATCATTGTTGATTGGTTTTGGTGGAGATATTTTTGTGTCATTAATGAGATGTGCAAATTGTAGCTATTTAGCAAAAGGAGGAGTTTTGTTTGCCAAAATAGATAATTATTTAAATTTAATTTAATATAAAGTTAACTAACAAAGTTGGGCAAGTATGTGATTGTCATTAAGCTGGAAGTGGTTGGAGTAAAGGTAGGAATTATAGCACCTTCATTAGCTATATTTGATCTAGAAGGCAGTTAAAGTTGACAATCATAATTTAGGAGATGGCCAATCGTTTTAGTGGAACAAAGGAAACTGGTGGTGGATAATAAATAAACGATAAAACTAGATGAACAATAAAAACTGGTTGTGGCTACTAGAATAAATAAGGAAAGAATAAGCAAGGAATAAAAAGCTAGTGGTGGCAATCATTTTAATTAGTTATAGGAATAAATAATCATGATAAAATTTTGGCAAATGAAAGATGAAGAAGCTAAGAAAAATCCTAACTACCATGGAGACTTCTAGGTGGGAGGAAAAAAAAGCTTTGATACCAAAATTGAACAATTATAACTTTTGGCTTAGAATAAAAGATGAAGAAGCCAAGAAAAATCCATATATACACACACACACACATATACAAAAAAAAGGTATTTTTTTATGGAGATAGGATTACAACAAATCATTTAAGTTATAGATGATAAGGATAAAAAAATATAACAAGCTAACAATCTTGAAGATTAGCTTTATGATAACAAACTTGAGGATTAGCTGTATCAAAACCTTGCAAGAATAAACAAGGATCATTTAGTACATTGACTTTTATGAATTTATTATATAAATAGTATCATGTGAATAAAAAAGTATCAAAGTTTCTACTTATGGTGTAATAGATTTATCTTAATATCAACCTTGTAACTTATTCATATGAAAAGACTACATAAGTAAAAATTGGGGTTGAGTGGATGAAACCTTTTCTTAAATCAAAATTAATGGATATAATATTAATAGGGATTTGACCTGATGGTTCAATGAATTTATTTCCATAATCTTTTCTAGAAAATATATATATCGCAATATGAGCTAACTAATTCAAACAAGCATCTTGCTAAATTTATAATAAATAAATAATGTCCTAATTTATTGTAATCTGAGCATCTCATTTTATAATATAAATAAATAAGTAATAACTTTATCAATAAAATTAACACATTAAAATTATACTTAAGTTTAAACAAGGCTTTATTAAGTTAATTATAAGTTGCAATAAGTTATAATTAAGAGTGTAAAATAGCAATTTTTTATCGAGTGTATCATAAGTTTGCATGTATACATACAAGCCATATTAAATAATAACATTAAGCACAACATGAAATTTCTAGTCATATAATATATTGAGGAGTGGAATGCAACAAATACAATTTCCTTGATTTTAAAAAGTTAGAATAAAATAATTATCATTGCATGATTTATACTTAAATAGAAATATTCGCAAAACTTAAGATTGTACATAAAATAAACACTATTAATATGGCAACATGAAGAAAATGAAAAAAAAAAGATAGGTTTTTTTAACCTTACTTTCTCATATAAAGAAAAATGTGAACCACGATTTTATCGAATTCTTGAAATATTTTGTTTTTCTCACACTTTGATAGAAAATCTTCTTTTCAGTTTTCATTCACAATTTGATGGTGCAATTTATTGTGAGGATGTAAAACGAAAAAATATATCAAACACATTATCATTTTTGGTAAAATTTGAACTCTTAATTATTAATTTTGTTTTCATTAGTATAATTACATTGAAATATAATAAGTAAACATTAATTAAATAATATTTTTAAATGAAAAATAATTAAGTAAGATGTATATTATTTTTTAAAATTGTCAAAATGTGTTCAAGAAGGATTGAGACGATCTTTTCCTTTCTCACTAAAACTTTTGTTATTATCATTTTCTTTTATTTTGAATAATTTTGCTTTTGAATTTTTAAGTTTTTAACTTTCCTTCCTTGGTTAATTTCTTAGGCAAGGGCCTTCTCACTTAAATTTTTAAAATATTTTATTTCCTAATGACTTATGAACTATTTCCAATAATCTTCCTCATAATTGTTGTCCTCTCATATACTCTTTGATATATCTACTTCAAATTCAACCATTCATCCTTCCAATGCTCACTTATTGAATATGGTTATAATAGTTTCTAGATAGCAAACTCTATTTTCCTTCCCCTTATTTCTATTATTCTAGTTAAACAATCTCTTTTTACTTCCTTACATTCTTTATTGTCTAATTCCACTTCCTTTTAGCCTAGTCCTCTTCTCTCAATTCCTTTAGGTCTCTCTATTCTCTTTCTAGTCACCTTTTTAGTTGGTGTTACTACTTATACTAAGACCCCACCTCCCTATGTTCTTAGTTAGTCATATCATTTAACCTATACAGGAAAAATAAAAAGATGGTGTCAAGTGGTTGCTGATTTGAGTCCATTAAAAAAACTTAGATACGTTCCTCTATTAGATGGTACTATTATAATCTTCTAACTAATGAAAATTCTTCAAGTTAGAGCCTTTAAATAGACTTCTTCACTAATTTTTTTTAAATAAAAGACAACCATTTTTGCTAGTGCAACTTTAAGCAAATAATAACTAGAAGAACATGAGTTTGAATGAAACTCTAAAAAATGAAAAATGATATATTCATATTCAAATTCAACAAAGAAGTAACTGTAACCAAGGTGTTTGAAGCATGCCACTATAAGATTGAGTTACCTAGAAAGTTCACTATGCAAATATATTTTCTCAATAAAAATACAGTTAAACTAAAGAGAGTTAGTTATGTGAGAATATGCATAGAGATCAATACTGACAAAATACTTCTTGAAACATTAAAAATAATGAAGATAGATGAAGATGGGAAGTAAGTAGATGATGAAATTATATTAACATTTAAGTGGAAACCTTAAGAATTAGAGTCACCAAAGGTATGGAAGGTTACAAGTAGGACTTTTTTTTTATTAAAGGGAAATGCTTGAGCAAATTACAAAATAGTTTAGGGGAAACAGATCCCTGACTGATCCTCAAAGAGGAAATGGTGGCACCCGGAAGGTGCAGTATCAAAAAAAGTAACCCCAATAGCGAAGTGGTCCGTCTGAGAGGCCAGCCAGTATGCGCATCGGTTTCTCTCTCGGTAGACGTGCCGATGAACAACAGACCAATTTTGGGAAAGTAACTCGTGGATGCCTATAACAATAGGGTTGGCCACCTGGGTACGATGAGCGATGGAGTTGAGCAGGTTGTGCACCGCAATCGAGTCCACCTCCAATTGGATGTGGAGGAAGCCTAGGCGTCAGGCGAAAGAGAGGCCGTGAAAACTCCCCAAAGTTCAGCAGACATCGGAGCACACCATCCGAGGTTCTGAGTGAAGCCTCCAAGCCAGTTGCCAGCATTGTCGAGGAAGAGGCCACCGGCTGCGGTTGTGCAGGTGTTGCGATTGCTAGCACCATCGGTGTTTAATTTGATCCAACCCAAAGGCGACTTGCTACAACTGATGTGGAGCTCGTGACGGGGCCGGACACGACTGTCAAGGCTCATGACGGGGCCGGACTCGACTGTCAAGGCTGTGGCACCGCTCGAACGACAAGCGGAGATGATCTGCATAAGACAAAATGAAAGAGTCAGGAGATGGGGGCCAAGTGAAGTGAGGATCAAATA
>JAOSBK010000003.1:20225712-20236380 GCA_027568895.1 Erythroxylum shatona
TTTTGTTGTTTAAAGAAATCTTTTCTTTTAAAGTCTTGTATTAAACTTAAAGTTTTATCAAAATCTTTATCTTGTATATGATAAAAAATCCGTGGATAAATATTAAATTTTAATTTCCCATATTGTAGGTTCTTCTTCACATATTTTTTGTCAAAAGCGATGTTGATGAGCACAGAGAGCTACCTAATCCTTCCAAATGTTAATTTTATTATTATTCGGCCAATCAAGTCAGTAAAATATTAATAGAGATATTCTTTTAAATTATCTAAATTTTAAAATTTTGGATATTTTAATTAAAAATTTTAAAAAGTTGTCAATAAGATATAAATACTAAAAAAAGTTTGACCCTTTCTACTTGTTACCACTAATTTATAATTATTACAACACCAAAACATTCTTCCAATAGAAACTAGTTTTTAATTCTATTAACTAATTTATAATTATTACAACACCAAAACATTCTTCCAATAGAAACTAGTTTTTAATTTAAATAAAATTTTTATATATCGTTTATTTTATCATTTTAAGTAGAAAATTAAAGTAATAAAATAGAGAAGAAAACTATACACGCAAATTCGGATAACTAAAAAGTCTCCGTGGACAAAAGTCAGAAGCGGCACAAAAGAAAACACGTGGCGTGCACATTGCTTAACGGATATGTCTGATTCTCATACTTATAAGGTCAAATTAATATGCAACAAAATAATTTTTTGATTGTTCGATGGAGAGAAGAACTTCTGACTCTGGGTCAAATGCGATAAACTTCAGAATTTGTATGCTTCTACATTTTCTGAAAAACCTTATCGAAAGCTCGTTTCTAGTTGCATATCATTCTTTTGGTTTACATCGCCTTTTCGTTTGTGCTTCTTTCTGAGTAAAAACTGGATTCATATTTTCAGGTTAGGGGTGTCTTTATATTTTTAGATATATTCAATTTAAAATTAAAATATTTATATTGAGGAATATGTTTTATTCATGACTTCCATTAGTGCTTCTATTGCCTGTAGCGTATTCTTATTTTGACTTGCCTTTATTCTTTTAAAGGTACCGATTAACCTGGTCATCACTTGAGAATATAACTTGTAAAAAGAGTGTAGGATACCACAGGGCACAAGCTAATCCATGAAAGCATGTTGTTGTGGAATTTTTTTTAGGCACTCCCATTTGCGATGATGGGGCTGCAAAGCTTTGTACCATCACATGTACCGTGTGTAGAACTGTCTGTCGCCACTTTGCCCCCACTCGAACAACCCCTACTTTCCCATTTTCTTTCCTTTCCTTGGTTGCAGTGATTGGGTGAAAGAGGATAAGCTCATTACCATTCTCATCTAATATCTTTCATCTTCTGCTAAAATTATTCCATGTGATCACCTCGCATCCATCAAACCTTCAAGACAAATCCATATTTTAATATCTTCTCATTTTGTTGTCAATGCCACATAGCTTGCTTTGTCCTATAATAATATTTATAATAATAATGTTCGGTGGGTGGTGCATTTGAGATTAATAGTAGTAGTGAATTGCACGCATGCTTGCTTTTCTTTGCTTACGTCTGTCCTTAAGGTCGTAATCCACTAGCTAATCTGCATATTAAAATGCATTGCAAACATCTCGTCACTAATTTATTGGTTGATTTACCACACGACCCTCCCAATCCATTAGTTAGGTCCGTCTCAGCGTGTCCACCATGGGAATGCCGGAAAATGATCTCCTATGGATTGCGGATCGTTGGATAATTATATAAGGTAAGGCTTCGTAATTCGTGGTACCACCATCATACAAGTCCCAGCGTAGCCAAACCCGCAACCAATGGACGTGCCACAGAATGATCTATCCCCATCTTGGGAAATTAATTCCCACCCAGATGATTTAAGGCCACATCTTATTTGAATTTTATATTTCTTTGTGATTGGCTTTAATTTGTTTCCCTAGTGATTCTCATGCCATCTGTCTCAAGAACAAATGGGCATTAAGAGGGTCGACAAGGAGTAATTGTCTATATATCTTCCCTGTTAATGTTCATATCTTGTAACGATGATTGGAATTCATAGACTGGGGACTTCCAATTTGATGAAGGTTCTCACAAGTACCAACAGCCACAAGCCCCTATGCCCCACCATTAATTAATAACATTAGACAATTCGCTAATGACACTAGTGCATGTACTCGATACGGGTAATGTGGAAAACCCACAATGCTCTACTTACCATCATTATCGTTTTCTTTGAACCTAACTTTATTGAACTGATGTAAGCATGTCAACCTCAAAGCTTTTACTCTCTCCATTAGCAGCGTTAATTGCATCACCTGAAGTTAAGACGAGTTCAAGAACAGCTGCTGTTCTGTTTCTACCATTCTATAAATGATTGTTCATTGGTTTTTGCCAGTCAAATTTGTTAGTTTACGTTCTTGCAGGAATTGATTGCAATTTTAATGTATAATAATAATAATATTATTTAATAAATAAAAGATATTTTTATCTTTATGTATTAAGTTAATTAAATTTGATGTTTTAATATTAAGGGTAAAATTTTTTATCTTTATATATTAAGCTAATTACATTTGATTTGATGTTTTAATATTAAAGGCAAAATTCCTAGAATAATTATTTTGTAATTGAAATTATGATAAGATCGTAATTATAAGATTTAATTTATATTTATGTATTATTTCTAAATATTTTTAATTGTAATTTTACCAATACAGGATATTGATGAAACGATAAAATTAGTACACATTATATTTCTTTATTATAAAAAAGTAATTGATATCATAAATTAAAGTATAAAATACTTGTATAAACTAATGTGTGATGCTTATTAGAGAATAAATTCCCTGAACTGACCCTACTACGAGGATTTTAAATGGAATATTACTTATACTTATGTTGATTTCCTCATAATGATGATTGTATAATCCTTATATTTGAGATTATCAATATATCTCATGTGAGAATTATTGTATTTTGATACTACTTATGAATTTTCCTAGGATAATTCAGTCAGTAGTACTTAGATAAAGTATAAACCATTTGGAGATAGTTGAGTAAGTCAATAAATGATTCATTCATACTCTAAAGTAATTAGAGAAAATGCTCTATTATTCTTGATTAGTAGTGATTTATAGAATGCTCTAACCAGAGTGAATTAACATTTAAAAAGGTATTTTCAAATATCTATTATTAATTAGCAAGAACGAACATGATTGGATACAAAAGAATAGATATTATATCCATACTCTGCCCAATTGAAACATTAGAAGACGAAAGGATTAAATTATACATCATCACTATCCATGGACAAGTTAAGTCAATCCACTTTGATGTTCCTAATATTTGGGTAATCATGACATGTTGCTAGATATTAATCTCGATTTATAATTATAAATTGTTTAATTGGATAATTAAAGACAAATTAAAAGAAATTTTAATTTATCTAATTCTAATTAACAATCATTTTAAATTATAATTTAACTCTAAATTAGAATTAGAATTATAATTTAAATGTTAGGATCAAATATAAGATATCTGATTTTATTAAATTAATATTTGATTTTAATAGAAATTAAAAAACCTATTTTTTAAAATAGAAATAAACATAAGGAAGTTAGCACTCCTGTTTAATTTCTCTCAAGAGTTAAGAAACCGCTCAATGGATGTTGTTAAAGGCTAGACGCGTAAACAACTGGTAGGTGAGATATCGAAAAAGTTTAGAAAACATTTTAACTGGAAAATTAAATCAGATACGATTTCATATTTTATGATTCTCCTTTAATTATTTAATTATTCGGATCTAATCATAAACTGTAATTTTTTTTTTCCGCCAGATAGTTTCTAACAAAATTATGAACATTTCTTTAAGGTAATGATATGAACATTTAATTGGAAAACAAAGCTAGACTATTACCCCATCTGGGTTTCAATTATTTACCTAGCAAGACCAAGAAATTTTTTTTCGAGTCATGTGGCAATTAGGTTGGTTAATTATCTTAAAGAAACTGCATGGGTTCTCTTTATCATAGAAAGATGAATAGTTTGTGCCTATATATAATTCCTATCGACGAAATGGTGCTGAAATGATTATGATCGAATAATCTGGCCCCAAAAGGAAAAAGAAATATCATCAGGCTTGAGGGAAGTGCAATTTTCACACAACAAACCAGAGCCATGAATTATGTATTATTTGGTCATAAGTGGTGATGATTGCAATGTTTGATAGCATTCTTGAGAATTGGGAACAATGAGAAGGGCCACTGGTGTCCCCAGTTTCATATAGGACAAGTCTATTCTTTGGACTTTTCCTCTCAAACATGCAGACAACTTACAATCACTAAATCATCATGCTTGACTTGTTCATATTTCTAAGATTTCTTGCTCCTTCCATGTCTTGTTGTGAGATCACAAATGCTAAGGGTCCGATCCATCTTCATATACTCTTATTATTTAAAACAACGTTGACCAGGAGGTCAGTGATTCTTAATTTCTCACTTGACCTTTCATTGTTCTTTCTGAGCACTTATTAACCTTTCGTAAGTCCAAGTCCTACAAATTTTTCTACTTCTGCCTTTTTAGGTACTAGTCATTAGTCAATTAGCTGTATTTCCACGACTTGCCTATAGTGTTACTATTTTTAATAAGGTACTCACCATGATTGTCAAATTTCAAGCAATATTAACGCTAGGTCATTTCCCCACGTGAATTTGTTTGTGCAGAAATTCGATTTTTATATTATGCAGAATTTACTCACTAGATTTTATTATCATCTTACGAAGACAAGATTATCGGAAATTTGTATGTGATATGTCAGAGCTTTCATGATATTTACATATTGTTATTAATTTGACACAGGTGCAGATAGACCCCATTGGCCCAACAGTCTTGTAATACACAGATATATCAAAGAGATTGTCCCTAGGCGTTGACTGTTGTTTTTCTTGGCAAAACTTGAGAGAGGATACGTTTAAGAAATTGTCCTCTCCTTTCTCTGGAATCATCACAAGATTAATGGTCATATTTTGGTGTCAAAAGTTGACGTTTATGAAAGGTACCTACCTGAAATGCACATCACTACCTACAAAATTTCGTGGGTAGAGCAGCTTAGATACCAAAATGTTGGTCTTAAGGTGTGTGCATTCAAGTTTCTTCGTTCTACTTATGGTGGACCTGAGAATTTCCTGGCAGAAGTGACAGGGGCACCGACCAAATAATATGCCATATTTGTTGTTCCCTTCAAATGCATACACATTTCTTTCCCTTTTCATAAATTCATTTCACGCACTACCACAATTAGTTAGAAAGGCAAATGCATATACGGCTGTTCCGGTTACTCTCAGCCAGAAATTCATTCCTAACCAAATACCATGTCCGCATGCTCAACACCTCGTGTCACCAAGCGCCTTCTATTATGGTTTTGTATACAGTAAAAAGCGGTAATGGTGTTCGGCTCCCCAAACTCGTAAAACAACTCCTCACGTTACTATTTTTCTTATCTTCCCACTACTTGTCAACTCGTAGGCGTTTCTCTTCTTCTTTTTTGATGAATATATTTTTACGAAGGTACCTAGTTAAAACTAAATATTTTTATGTCAAGTTTACAGAATCAAGAAGTATTGTTTTCTTTTGATAAATATGAATTTTACATTGTCAATGTCCTATGGGCTAAGGAAAGTATTTCGAAAGATCTGTCTAATTAAAAAGGCCCATGGAAGTAAAATAATTGGTCCTCCAAAACCGATCTAAGCAAGAAGAAATTATATTATAGACGGAGACTACTGACCAATTTTTAAATCTTTTACACTGTACAAGTGGTCATGTCATGGGATTCTGGCCTGTCAAGGCCTTATATTCTCATTAAAGAGGTAGGCCGGTTTGCTGCACTTTCGCACTTGAGCTTGAGATGGGCTAATCCACTACTTTAAGCCTAATAGGGGAAGTTTGGCGAACGCGGTTCAGCTTGCCGTATGGAATAAGTGTAGCAGTAGTTAATAATTTGAAAGAATGTTAATAGAACTTCAAGAAACGGTAATACTAAATTTAGAAACTAATCGAACTTACGATTTCTTTAATAAGTTCCACAATTTGAAACTCAATACATAATTGGGAAAAGACTTGAGGCACAATTTTCGTGGATTGAAAATTCAAATTGATAAAAGAGTATTAGTTACATATTAATGCAATTACATAATATCATATGAATATAATTTAGTTACCCAAATCAAAACATTATTTGCAGAATCTTGACCATATAATCCTCACATTATATTACGTAAATATTTACTTATAATATTTGTTGAAATTGACATGTCACAAATATCTTTATGACCAAATTGATTTCTTTCTCTTTACTCTTTACTCTTTTGTTTACCGATGTTTTGATAGATTAATTATTTCTTTTTAATATAAATCTTAGTGTAAAAATTATCTTGACCTAATCATAAGATAAACATAAAATTAAATAACATGACTTAAAGTGCACAAAAAATAAAATTTGAAAGTTCAATATAGCTAACTTTGTATGATAAAATAAAAAATGCGAGTTATGATGGTTATACATTATTTATGCAATATACTTCCTTCTATATAATGTAACAAACATTACTCACCATACTAGTTCTATAAATATGATATGAATAAATATGTCATGGTCTACAATTATGTCTCGTAACCTTTCCTATTAAAATATCAAAATATAAATATGTACACTATTATAAAACATGAAATCAATAATATAGAATCATAAATAAATAAACAAGTTCAAATTGCTAGCATCATCATAAACAAATGACTTTCACAAGTATAACCAAGACCCATCCTATGTAAATGTTTGGTTGTAAACCTTTAGTTCATAAATTTATTATTGTCATATCTCTACTAAAATGCTCGATAGATGCTCTTTGTTTTTGGACTTCCTCTTGATGGAAAAATACCTCAATTTTATATAATTGAGATCTTTTGAATATTTGTCATTTTAGGAAACAAAAAATTTATCACAATAAATTTTTAGTGGCTTGGAAATGGTGTTGACAACTCTAAGTCTTAAAATAAAATTACATATCCATAATATAAGAATTTGATGGCTTAGTAATGGTTTCGAGAACTCTTAAGCTTTGAAAAAAATTCTATACCAGAATAAATGAATTGTGAATTAAAAAAATGCCTTAAATTTACTTCCATAATGGACGAAGTAATAATAGATTGTTTGTTACACTTTCATGATATTGCACCATTCGTTAAATGAAGCATGTAACCTAATGTATTTATATTTTTTTTTTCTATTTTGACATATAGCAAAATCTAAATTCTAGTATCTTGAATACATAAGCATGTATTTTTTTGTTTCTTATAGGTACCTTAATACTTTCTTTGTAAATTTTCAATAAACAATTCCAAAGTTACTTTAATATTTGCCTAAAATTCTAACTGCAAAACTTATATTTTTACAAATACATTAAATTGCCTACAACTGATTCCGTCTCTTTTTATTCCATATTATTCTTTACATATTATATAAAAATAAAATTGTCCCTTTTCTAAATAACATGCCAAACACTTTTCCATATTAAATCTTTGAAGAATTATGTCAATATAAACTGAGATCATCCCAATAATCCTTGTGATCTATAACAAAAAATTTCAATTCCTATTATATAAAATACCCCTATCATATCTTTTATTTCAAAATTTTGAGAGATAAAATCTTTTATCTCATGTAACATACCCAAATCATTAGTAGAAAGTAAGATATTATTAATATATAAAGCTAGGAAAACAAACTTTCTTCCATGAATCTTTTGATATATACACCAATCAACAATGTGTTTTTTCTAAAATTCGGGAAGAAAATATAGTATAATTGAACTTAAGATACTATTATCGAGAACTTTATTTAAGTTCATATATTGACATTTTAGGTTTATGCACCATTTGAATTTTATTGAGAAACCTTCATATTAGTCATCCTCATTAAGTAATTTTATTTTAAGACATAGATTCCATTACAATCTTTAATGAGTCTTTCTTTGAAATAAGTGAAAATATCTCTTTATAATCAAGACCACCTTTGGCGATAAGTCTGACCTTATATCATTATATCATTTCTATTTGAGTCGTGTTTGATTTGGAGAACTCATTTACACTAAACTCTTAAAACCTTTTGGCAGTTCAACAAGATTCCAAACTTTGTTGTCTTCCTTAAATGTTAGTTTATCTTTCATGGCATCAATCTATTTTTAGACTCTACACATTCTATGACTTATGAAAATAAATTTAGATCTTATTGATTTTAATATCAACATCTGACTCTGAAGCTTGTAAATAAACCATGTAATTATTTGATTTAGCTGACCTTCTTTCTCTTTGAGATCTTCTCAAAGATATTATTTCTTAAGATTCATATACAATAGGTGGTTGTAAGTTAGTTTCTTGTTGGTTTATTCCTTCACTCAAATATTATTTATTATTGTTTAAAATTTTATAAATTAATAGAATAAGATTTTGAACAATTATGAATGAAGGAGCCTTCATGACTATAGGAACATTTACCCTTACTTTGATATATATACTTGATCATTCATTACTCTCTGAAAGGACCCATCCTGAAATGCCCCCTCTATAACCCGAGTGAAGCCCTCTCGAAATTCATTCGATTGGACTTATTTTTGATTTATTTCAGTATCATTAGACTTTAATACCTATTCTTGGTATTTTTCAAATTTTGGGAGTTAGTTCTATTGGACCCCAAATGTTTCATAGAAGTTAGAACTATTTGAGGAAGAAATTTTGGCAAGTAGTCATGAGTAAAGAGCAAATGAATGAAACTTCTTAAACCAAGAAATGGTAGGCAAGGGTAAAGTAGCGAATGAGAAATGTGAATATATCCAAGTTTTGCTTTGGTGTTTCTGGTGGATAAAAGATTTTGAAGTAAGAATAATTAAGGTGAAAGTTAGAAGTAGAATGAAAGCCAAATTTGAAGTTACATATGTGTAGTAAGTTGATGAGGAATATGCATATATGCTTATATTCTGTCACTGGTATTCATGATTAGTCAGGGATTATAAATTTCTTTATGGGTGATATTGATTTAAAATGGAGTTGAGAATGACGAGTCAATGAAGTAGAAAAGGTCGTCTTAGTATGATTTGTGTTAAGGAAAGAATATGAAACAAAATAGGTGGTTGATCTGGAAAATGTTTATTGAGTGTGCTTCGGTCTGTTAGCCACATCTTTTTCTCTAGTTATCCAAACGAGATGATTCTTAATTTGGATTAAACTAGAAACATATGGATACATTTCTTATGAAGATATCAAATTTCAATTCTATCTCTAAGAGTCTCAAAATTTGTCATGAAGTGAGAACTGAGTATAGCACATTGGTGGATGAATGTAAAAATTCATCTTCAGACTTTAGGAGAAAGTTGAGATTGATCTAGATAGATTGTGGCAAAGTTTCCTTCTTGAGAGTTCTAGATCTTTCTTTTAGCCTTCCAATGCTATATAGTATGGAATTTTTAGACTTTTAGGCCGAAAGTCATAATCCTTATAACGAAAGATGTGCATGAGAGGAGTAGCTTCTTATGTCTTTTGCTTCTTCTGTGATGATGTCATCTCCTTCTGTGTTTTGTATCGCCTGTGTTTTGCTATCATCTGTGTTTTGTATCATCTATGTTCTGCTGACGCGTTTTCTTCTGTGTTTTGCTAACGCGTCTTCCTTTGTGTTTTGCTGACGTGTCTTCTTTTGTGTTTTGCTGACGCGTCTTCTTCTGTGTTTTGCTGACACGTATTCCTTGGTGTTTTACTAACACGTCTTCTTCTGTGTTTTGCTGACACGTCTTCTTCTCTATTTTGTTGACACGTCTTCTTTTGTGTTTTGCTGACGTGTCTTCTTCTGTGTTTTTCGCTTCTTCTGCTTTGTTTCTTCTGGGTTATTGTTCATAAACTTTTTCTGGGTTACTGTTTATGAACTTCTTCTGTCTTTTACTATCTTCTTTGTTTTGTTGACTCGCTTCTTCTATCTTTTGCTTCTTCTGGGTTACTGTTCATAAACTTCTTCTGGGTTACTGTTTACTAACTTCTTCTGTCTTTTGCTTCTTCTGTCTTTTTGTTATCTTCTGGTTTATTTTTGACCCTTCAGACGATAGAATTTGTTTTCAAGGTCTTCATGAAATTTGTATATCTTGAAGTCCTTTTTCAAAATTGCGCCACGATAATCTAAATCCAACATCTCTAGTGAAAGTTTTGCCCTTGTTCCGAGACAAGTTCAATATGATTGAGGACCGAAATCTTGTTTGATTCTTCTGGCCATAATTTTGTTATCCGACCTCCAAATGAAATGATTCTTGAATCACTAGTTTTTTATCCCATTTTTCTATCCCTCCATAGATTTTGAGATATTTTGATATTGATGTGAAAAAGATGGATTGAATCAAGTAAGGGTGTCGTTTTGAAAAGAGAATGAATTAGATATTTCACTGAACATTACTTCAGTATTTTGAGTATATCTAGACCTGTAGGATTCCAAATGAGACGATTGTTGTTTTGGAAAGAGCTAGATATATAGGCCTACAAATTCTCTCAAGAAGTATAATTGTGATTCATTCTATAAGATATTTAAGTTCTAAACAGAAGTTGTGCATAGTACACTATTTTGCAATATGACAACCCGAAAATGTTTG
>JAOSBK010000003.1:20247915-20258145 GCA_027568895.1 Erythroxylum shatona
AGAAGCATTTTTTTAAGCCTCTCATAGATCACTCACATTTACTATTCTAACCCTCCCACAAGTAATGGGATGTTACACCTAAACTCACCAAATATGCCTTTGCTCTCTACCTTGTTTCCATTGGAATCACTCTTCACATCTCTTATCCTTATACACTAAACAAAATAGTCTTGTAGAATGCAAAGTTTGTCACATCACTAAAATTGATGTTACCCTCCTTCTTCATTCCTTCCTTCCTAAGTTTCTTTGGTATAAATTGTAGCACTCCACTCCCGCAAGACCCAAACCTGACATCGATGAGTGATATCCGAGTTCGTGCCCCGCGAGGGTGGTGTGCTAAGGCACTCAATCATTTTGAAATTGGTATAATTTTTTTTTGAACGACAAACACAATATGCAAAAAATGATACTCAATTTGGGTCCACATTCATTCATATGCAGTGCATATGAGACTCACTTTCCATTTGTTACTTTGTTGTGATCGAGTGCCTAAACTGTCTCGTATAGGGATTATTATTAACTGTCCCATATAGGACTCATTAAACGTTGAGCCTGAGACTCTGAATCACTTTTGAGCTTGAGGCTCTTTTTCACTCATTGAGCTTTAAGCTCTGATCGGTGGCTACTTTGGTCACAACTCATTTATGTTTCATGCATTTATGAAATGGAATGCATCACTCACATTTGCATAATCCCATTCATTCATATTCACATATCATCGGACCGTAGTCTGACATTCAACATTTATTTGAATGACACCTTATCATTCGTATGCAAATAATCATTCGGGACACATTTAACAATCACATTAAGTACATATAATTCATCCAATTCACATTTAGGTAACACTTCAATATCCAAATCAAACATCACAATCATCGAACCTTCTATCCGGAACCAACATAAGCAATCACATATGCATAATCATTCAATAGTCATATAATACAGAATTTCAAATAACGAACAATAAAGTGAGACCATCTCAATCTACTCATAGTACGCTCCAAATTAACATTTTCTTTCAAATTCTGGGAACGCCTGAATGCGGACACTTGACCTGCACAACCCATTTATGCAAGACACACATTGCAGACTCATCAATAATTGCACAGGTATAAACATTTATTTATACACAATTGTATAAATGGACTATGTACAATATATGCTCAATGACAATCCCGAGCATATGTTCTAAAACACATATTATTCTCATTCCTATTTCATAATTCATATATGTCTAATTTAATTTATCTTTACACTTCAGTTGTACATAATCTTTCTAAATTATCTTTTCAATCTTTACCCATTGCATTTGTCTAGCTTATTCATAAGCTTACACCTCAAGAACACTTGGTTACTTTATATCATAACTCAATTTCTTGTCATCTCTTTTCTAACCTCATATGATCTCAAAATATCCAAATTCTCATCCAATAGGAATCCAATTGAAAATCCCATAATGCAAAATCACTAAAATTGATTCTAGAATACTTAAACCCAAGCATTTTCTAAACTCCATGAACTAGAATCCTTCCAAAAATCCAAAAGATTCAAAATGATCTTACCTTGATTATTCACCAAATGAAGAGATCTTTAGCTCAAATGGAAGCTTGTTTCTTCCTCTTCCTTTTTCTCTTCATAGACAACTTCAAAATCTTCTTAAAGACTAAGAAGAATTAAAACCTAACCCACTCTCTTCTTTTCTTTCAAACCACCAAACTTTCTTTCTCTTTCTCTCTCTTTTTCATTGTTCTCTTCTGCTTATCCTTCCATTCACGTTTTTCTTCTTCATTTATAAATAAGACAACACTTCTTCTTCCAATTATGCCTTATGTCTTTTATACTTAAGTGTCTTGCCAATAGCACCCTTGAACATTCTAACATAATAATTTCTTCCAGAAGATGTCCCCCATTGTCTTAAGTTTCTAATGACATCAAAATCATTCAATTCGGTTTAGTGATTCGAAAGATATACTTCAAACATTTTTGGACTACTCTTGTCCAAATCAGTATACTATGCACAACTTCTATCTAAAATTTAAATATCTTAGAAATTGAATTAGACAATTTCTTCTTACCATTTGTAGATCCATGTCTCTATTCACCATAAATCAAGAATCATCTCATTTGTAGCTCTACCGATCAAAAAATCATCAAAATACTGAACTATGTTCAGTGGAATAACACTAGTTCATAGCATTTAAAAAACACACACTGTACCCATCCAACGTTTTTCACTCAATCTCTCTCATTTCATTTCTGATGGATACTATTGTTTTTGGATATGTATATAAATGTCTTACGAGTCCAATGGTTTAAGAATCAAGTCATTTGAGTGTCTAGAGAAGAAGTTATAGCCAAAAGAATCCAATCTGGTTTTATCCTTAATCAAATTGAACCTATCGTGGGACAATTAGTATAACTTTCTATAGAGATATCGAATTTAGGTTCTCTTTAGATTTTTTGAAAGAATACTTCAAGAGCTACAACTTTAATGAAGACCTTAGAGGAAAGTTACATCTTTTGAAGGATAAAAAATGGAACAGAATATGTGATATGAACAGTAACCCAGAAGAAGTTTATGAACAATAACATAGATGAAGCTTGCAATTGTCATAACTTCCTCTACAGATACCTAATTTAGGTTTTCTTTAGATTTTTTAAAAGAGGACTTCAAGAGCTAAAACTTTCATGAAGACCTCAAAGACAAATTTCATCTTCTGAAGGATAAAAAATGGAATAGAAGATGTGACATGAACAGTAACCCAGAATAAGTTTATGAATAGTAACATAGAAGAAGCTTGCAATTGTCATAACTTCCTCTACAGATATCGTATTTAGATGTTCTTTGGATGGTTTGAAATAGTACTTTAAGAGCTACAACTTTCATGAAGACCTAAAAGACAAATTCCATCTTATGAAGGATCAAAAATGGAATAAAAGATGTGATATGAACAGTAACCCAGAAGAAGTTTATGAATAGTAACATAGAAGAAGCTTGCAATTATCATAACTTCCTACACAGATATCTGATTTAGGTGTTATTTAGATAGTTTGGAAGAAGACTTCAATAGCTACAACTTTCATAAAGACCTTAAAGACAAATTCCATCTTTTGAAGGATCAAAAATGGAACAGAAGATGTGATATGAACAGTAACCCAGAAGAAGTTTATGAATTATAACATAGAAGAAACTTGCAATTAGCATAACTTCCTCTACAAAAAATCTGATTTAGGTGTTATTTATATGGTTTGAAAGAGAACTTCAATATCTATAACTTTTATGAAGACCTAGAAGATAAATTCCATCTCTTGAAGGATAAAAAATGCAGCAGAATATGTGATATGAACAGTAACCCAGAAGAAGTTTATGAACAGTAACATATAGGAAGCTTGCAATTGTCATAACTTCCTCTACAGATATCTAATTTAGATGTTCATTGGATAGTTTGAAAGAGGACTTAAATAGATACAACTTTTATGAAGACCTCGAAGACAAATTCCATCTCCTAAAGAATCAAAAATTGAACAGAAGATGTGATATGAACAATAACCCAGAAGAAGTTTATGAATAGTAACACAGAAGAAGTTTGCAGTTGTCATAACTTCCTCTAAAGATATCTGATTTAGGTTTTATTTGTATGGTTTAAAATAGAAATTCAAAAGACTCAACTTTCATGAAGACCTTAAAAACAAATTCCATCTCCTGAAGGATCAAAAAATGGAACAGAAGATGTGGTATGAACAATAATCCATAAGAAGTTTATGAACAGTAACACAAAAGAAGCTTTCAATTGTCATAACGTCCTCTACAGATATCTAATGTAGATGTTCTTTGGATTTTTTAAAAGAGGAATTCAATATCTACAACTTTTATGAAGGCCTTGAAGACAAATTCCATCTTTTGAAGGACCAAAAATGGGACAGAAGTTGTAAGGTGAACAGTAACCTAGAAGAAGTTTATGAACAGTAACACAGAAGATATTTTAGGAATGAGTTTCGACTCCAATGCCAAAAATTCTCATACTATATACCGTTGGAAAGATAACAGAATAATATAAAACTGTTAAGAAGGCAACTTGGCCAAAATCTATCTAGATCAATCCCAATTTTCCCTTAAAGTCCGAAGATGAATTTTACATTCTTCCACCAATGTACTACACTCAGTTCTCACTTCATGACAAATTTTGAGACTCTTAATGACAGAATTGAAATTTGATATCTCCATAATAAATGTAGCCATATGTTTCTAGTTTAATCCAAACAAAGAATCTTCTCATTTGGATAACTAGAGAAAAAGTTATGACTAAAAGACTGAAGTATACTCAGTGAACATTTTCCAGATCACTACCAATTTTGTTTCCAACTCTTTCCTTATCACAACTCATACCTAGATCACTGTTTCTACTCCCTCTACTTCTCATTTTTCACAAAAATCACATTTAACATCAATTATACTTGGAAGTTGTTAATGAATGCTTGTGCCACTTTTTTATGTGCAAAGATTCAATATTTATTTGTATATATGCTAACATTATGCATGAGCAAGAAAAATGTATTTTCTTAATCTCTCTTTGAGTTCACATATACTGAAATTTTGGGTCTTAACCTTTAATATGGGGACGGGATGTTACACTATGTCCAGTGGCAAACATTATGGGGGAGAAGTCCTCTACTATTTTTATTTTTTTTTTAATTTTCTTAAATTTAAATTTTCAAAAATTACCATTTTTAGTTTTATTTAAAAAAATTTATGCTTCTATTAAAAATAAAAAAGAAACACGCACGTAATGAATGTCATAGTTGTGCTAATCAATGTTGTTTATATGATGATATAATCTAACTTTTAAACTCGATATGAATTAACTAAATTCTCTCAAACTAATGATTTATTAACTAATTAAATTAGGTCAAATTTAATTAATTCTAATAAGATTTTATAGTTAAGTTGAATTACCATATTAGTGATATTTAATTAAACTATGTCTAATGTTTATATTACATGTGATCTAATGTCATATTTTTAATTAAAAACTAAGTGGAGGTTTTTTAAACTAAAAACTAAAATATTTTTCAAAAATTTTAAAATTTAAGTGGTAATTCTATGATTTCTAAATAAGCCACCATTGTAGTGGAAAGAGAATGCCGCAACTTATGGGAACAGTTGGCTTTTTTATTATATAATGGATAGTTGTTAGCCCTTTACCACATGAAAGCACTTCACAGCTAGCTAGAAATGGGCCTTTGGTCAAAGGTTAACTAGATTATACACATAAATGTGACATGTGAAAGCCCAAGGTAACTTAGCATGTTAGATGTAGTATGACACCAGTTTTTTTTAGAGGTTTTAGACCCTATGCAAACCAATTTGGCTAAAGCTAAGTTCTTAATGGACTAAAGACTTAGTATATGCTCAAATGAATAGACTACGACTAATGGGCTTGATATGGGAAGCATTAGGTCAGACCAGTGTGTTATGAAAAGCTTTGAGTTTCGATGACTCATCATCAATGGATAGAAATCATAATAAGAACTTGGATGATATGGCAGATAAGATCACAACAGATACACATTAGCTCCAAAAGATAAAGACCATATGGGAGGATCATCTAAAGATAGTGGAGATATTCATAGATATAAATGTATCATTCCTAGATAGATATAATCTCTTATCTTGTTAGTTCACTAAACTCTTACAATATCAAAACATTTCACATTAATAATGCCATGGAATATAATTTAAAGATCCTATCCAAATACCTCTTAACAAACTATTCGGATAGAACATAAACATAGGTGTAATCTTGATACTCTTGAGCCCTTCTCATATCCTTTTCCTATCTTAAAACCTTTTAGGGGGAAACAACTCTTACAGTTGTCTGCATTATCAATTATATTCCTTCTCTTGCCACAGATAACATCTCTCTTTATGAGTGCTTATTCAATTGTGCTTCTAATTATTAGTCACTTAATTTTTTTAGTTGTGCTTGATTTGTCTTCTACAACCTCATGAGTACGCCAAACTAGAACTAAGAGCATACTCATATTGTTTCCTTGCATATGATATAGAATACAAAGGGTCTAAATGTTAGGATCTCATATCTTAAAGACTCAATATCTCTCAATATGTAACTTTTAGGGAATATAAAATGTTATCCACACTTTCAATTTTTCGTGTCAAAGAACCTTCTTAATAGTTTTTCTCTAATCAGTTATATCTTTATTTCTTAACAATTCTCTTATGGGTCAAAATTACAGCCCTAAAAGTTTAACACGATTGAAACCTAATCCTATTGTATCTTCCTTAGCTATGGATCCTTCATCTTTGCCAAATGATTCTTCCCTACTACTTCTTTATCAAAACCTACTGAGTCTCAACAACTTATCTATTATTCTACTTAAGGAAGTCACTCCTATATTCATATTAAATAGTTCCATATTTATTCCACTATTGTCCTTTTATATGAACCTTTCACCTATTGTAAAGCTAGCTCTGACCCTTTATAGAAAAAAAAGGTGGAAAAACTATTGGCTCTTTCCACTACCATTATTTAGGACTTAATTAACTTACCTCTAATTAATTCTATTGTTGGTTATAAGTAGATCTATAAAACCTATACTCAAATTGATAGATCTATTACAAGATACAAATCCAAACTGGTTACTAAGGGGCTTACTCAGGAATGTAGAATTTATTATGAGACATCTATTTTTATAGCTCATTTAACTTTAGTCTGCAGTTTGATTATAGTTGTTACTAGTAAGCATTATGAACTATTCTAAATGGATGTAAAAAGAATGCCTTTTTCAATGATGATCTCACTAAATAAGTGTATATGCAAACTCCACTTATGTATGGTCATCCACCTAACAAAGTTTATCACTTTTATAAATATTCTATAGGCTTAAGCAAGCTACTTAATCCTAGTTTGCTGAATTCAACTCCATTATTGACTGCCTTGGCTTTAAATCCAGCTCATATGATTATACCTTATTCCTCTATAAAATAAATCAAGGATGCATTCTTCTTTTTCTTTACATTTTTTATATTAAAGTAACTAGCAATGACACTTAAGGCATCTCTATTCTCAAATCCTTTCTCCATAAATAATTTGAAATGAAAGACTTACGCAATTTTGAGTTATTTTTTGGTCTTGAAACATCACTTGATGAATCTAGTTACTATTTATCATAAGTAAAGTAAACCAATGATCTTATCTCTTTTGTTGTTGGTCTCATTGACAATGAGATTGTTAGTACTCCACTTGACTTTGGTGGTCATATTTCAGCTATTGTTGGGAATCTTCTTAGTGATGATACAATTTATCACCAATTAGTCAATAGTCCTATATATCTCACTAGCTTTTTTTTTCCAGACATTGCACATACTACTCACATTATGAGTCAATTTATGTCTACACCTCGTACCACTCACTTATAAGCTATTGTGTGTATACTTCAGTAAATTATAGGAAATTTATTACATGGGACTTTTTTTTTTGTCATTTGTCTTCACTAGACTTGTGTGCATACTTTAATGTTAATTGGGTTACAAACCCTATTAATCATCAATTCACTATTGCCTATCACTTATTTCTTTATAGATCTCTCATTTTTTAGCACAAAAAAAAGTTTTTCAAAAGTTTTCTTTTTCTCCATCATTAAAATAGAATATCAAAATTTAAGCTTCTCTAGTTACAATGGTTTCTTTAGGATATTGATGTCCCTTCCTCTTCTACAATTCCTCTCTTTTGCGATAATCACAATGTTATGTAAATTACTCACAACAGTATCTTCCATAAATGGACCAAACATATCGAGATTGATTTTCTTCTTATGAGTCGCCATATGCTTCATGACACTATACATCTTATTCCCATCTCATCATAATCATACATTATAGATCTTTTCACTAAATCACACCCTCCTTGGCATTTTCAATATCTTTTTCTCCAAACTCAAGTTATCATCTTCATTACCACCTTGAATTTGAGAAGGAGAAGTATTAACATATCTAATAGCAGTCAACCACCAGCATTAATATAACCTTAAAATTATGTATGTATTTAACACATTTACTTTCTTTCTTTATTTTGAACAACCTAACTTGTATAAATACCCTTATTATATATGTAAACAAACACACATAGATATAAATACTTTCCTCTCATCCTTTCTTTGCCTCTTTTAATAAATAATAAATTATCTACTAATAAATATATTATAACTTAACTATAAGTATTATTATAATAAATACAATAATGATTTAAATTATTATAACATATCAATCATCTTCTTTATTAGTATTATTATATAATGAGATAAAATTTTAATAAAATTTTAATTTTTCTATCATTTTCAACTAAATAATATGTTAAAATTATTAATAATGATACGTTAACATATTATAATAAACCTAAACTAATATTCATATTAAATATTTATTTATATTTTAATATAAGTAATGATATATAAATATAATAAATCAATAAAATAATAATAATTTTTAAATTACATTTAATTAACATTAAAAATCTATAAATTAAATTATTAATTAATATAGATTTACGAATTATAAATAATAAATTAATATTACATATTAAATATTATTATATGTTTAATATATGTAATAATATATAAATATGATAAATTAATAAAAATTAATAAATTAAGTTTTTTGACACATTCAACTTGTGTAGTTTATTAATTTTCCATTCATTTTTGTATATAGTTGCTCAACTTTTTTTAACAAAAACAAATAGTTAACAGAGGAGGTCGGAGGGATTTGAAGTTAGCATGAGGACTTTTGATGAGATTTTTGAAAAGTAAAAAATTTTAATGAAATTATTGAAACCATAAAAGAGATTGTTCTGTTACATTATAAAGGAATAAGGTTAATTACCAAAAATCCAAACTTTCGTCAATTTTTCAATTATAGTCTAAACTTTAAAAAGCAACAATAAAATGTTCAAACTTTCAATTTTTTTCAATTCTAACCAAAACTTTAAAATGTAGCAATAAAATGCTTAAACTTTCAATTTCCTTCAATTATAACCCAACATTATCTATTGTTCTCCTGATGCCCTTAATCTTTTGTTTTATATTGGTTCTTCTGACGTCCCAAACTATTCTCGCATTACAATATGCTGCACCAATAAGATCTTAGTTTTTAGTTCATTCTCCTTATATCCTTAGTGTGAGGGTGTTAGGGCTACGTAATCTGAAAATCGAAAGGTGAGGGTGTCGAGAGAACAAATTGAAAATGAATGGAAAAGTTTAAATTAAAGCGTAAGATCGTCAGGGCAAGTAATCTGATTTAGGTCATTTTTAAACAACGACGTCATTTTAATTATGTGATTAAACGACATTGTTTCATTAATCTTCATTTGTTATGTTGATTTTGGATGACGTGTATTAATAGTTAAGGTTTCTGAAACAAGTCACAAGTCACATTAGCAAATTTAACGGAAACACTAACGTTAGGCTAGAATTGAAAAAAAATTGAAAGTTTGAGCATTTTATTGTTACTTTTTAAAGTTTGGGCTAGAATTAAAAAAAAATTGAAAGTTTGGGCATCTTATTGTTGCTTTTTAAATTTTGGGCTATAATTAAAATTTTGACCAAAATTTGGACTTTTTTGGTTATTAACCCTAAAGGAATATAATAAATTTATTAATTCATTTATATTATATTTATTAATATATATATTTAATAAGTTATAATAAATTTCTTCACCAATAGTCATATAAAATTGAAATTAATATATATTTAATTGTACCTAAAATTTATAGATGCTATTTTAAGGTAAAAAATTATATTGTGTCTTGATTTTATAAATACATTCATTTAAGATGTGAATAAAATTATATTATCTTAACTTTATAAATTCACTTATTAAGAATGTTTTATATAATATCTTGATTTCATATTTATCCAAATAAATGTAATGTTTGAGCTATTTTCATCAACGTTTGATATATGTCAAAATATGGTGACATTACATGTGCAATTAGTTTTAGTATTCTTTGTTTATCTGTAACATCTCGTCCCCATATTAAGGGTTAGGACCCAAACTTTTAGTAATTATGAGCTTAAAGAGAAGTTAAGACAATACATTTCCTTGCTCATGCATCATGTTAGCATATATGCACATAAATACGGAATGTTTTCACCTAAAAAGTGGTACATGCATTCATTGACAACTTCTGGGTATAAATAGTATTAAATGTG
>JAOSBK010000003.1:20264225-20274661 GCA_027568895.1 Erythroxylum shatona
TGGGTCACATCTGCCTTCCTCAAAATTTTGAAGAAAGGGAGGCACTTGTCCCCCATCCTAGAGACGAATCTGCTCAAAGAAACTATCCGCCCGGTCAATATCTGTACATCCTTCAAGCATCGCGGTGAGGGCATTTGGACGATAGCTTCGATCTTTTCTGGATTAGCTTCGATCCCCCGCTGAGTAATCATAAATCCCAAGAACTTTCCAGATGCTACTCCAAAGACGCACTTTTCGGGATTCAACTTCATTTGGAATTTATTGAGGGTCAGGAAGACTTCTCTAAGGTTTTCCACATGTTCGGCAGCTGTCTTACTTTTGACCACCATGTCGTCCACATAAGCCTCGACTGTTTTGCCGATCTGTCTCTTAAAAACTTCCATTACGAGCCGCTGGTAAGTAGCCCCTGCGTTTTTCAAGCCGAACGGCATCACCTGGTAGCAATACGTGCCCTGGTCGGTTATAAAAGCCATTTTTTCTTCGTCTTCGAGGCTCATCTTTATTTGATGATAACCAGAGAAGGCATCCAAGAAGCTGAGGAGCTCGTGCCCTGACGTGGAGTCTACCAGCTGATCGATCTTGGGCAGGGGAAAACTGTCCTTTGGGCATGCTTTATTCAGGTAGGTGAAATCAATGCACATTCTCCACTTGCCCTTTTTCTTCTTCACCAATACCACGTTGGCTAACCATTCGGGGTACTTGACTTCCCGAATGAACCCAACGTCAACCAGCTTCTTTATTTCTTTCTCAATCACCCCCTGTCGCTCCTTGCTGTGCCACTACTTCTTCTGTCTGACCGGCCTACAGTTTTCTGAATACCCAGGGAATGAGATGTTACCGTTCGAGAAATTCCAGGCATGTCGCTCGGTACCCAAGCAAAGACCGATCGGTTCTCTACCAAGCAGCTTGTGATCGTCGCGGCCAACCCTTGTTCGAGTTCGGCACCCAAATTTGTGAACTTGGATCGGTTTTCTTTATCCAGTATGACCCGCTGCGTTTCTTCGGCAGGGTTCATCCTCTCAGTTTCTTCATTTGCCCTTACATCAAGAGAGCTCGCCAACACTACAGCTCCCTCGAGAGTTCTTGTCTCTGCCAGGTAGCATTCCCTAGCGATCCTTTGCTGGCCCCTGACAATACCGATGCCATGGGATGTTGGGAACTTCATCGCCTGATAATATGTTGAGACGACAGCTCTTACGACGTTTTGTGTAGCTCTTCCAATTATCGCATTGTAGGCTCCTACAAACTTCACAACTAAGAATTCAACCTTATGCACCACTTGGCATGGCTTTTGTCCGAACTTTACGTTCAAGAGGACTCGAGTGAATGGATAGGCTGACGCTCCTGTTACCCCTTTGATCAGTCCCTCGATTGGCAGTAGCCGTTCCTCCAGAATCTCCATCTGCTTAAAAGCATCATAGTATAATAGGTCGACCGAGCTACTTGTGTCAACCATTACTCGCTTCACCTCACTACCGTCCATATTCAAAGTGACCACGAGTGTATCGTCATAAGGACAGCTAACTCCAGCCAGATCAGATTCGCCAAACGAGATCACTTCATCAGTTTGTGGCTTTTTCGTTGCTGACTGGCCTTCAGCGGCCTGCCTGGCATACCTCTTCCTTCCTCTGTCGGTCGACCCTCCTGCTGCGCTTCCACCAAAAATCATATTTATAACCCTTACAGGTTGGTCATCCTGCTGCCCCGTATTTCTATCATCTCTACCCCTGGACTGTCCCCTCATGTTGCGTCGGTCATCCTTATTCCTGGTCTGCCTTCCTCCATCATTTCTGTTGTTTTGTCGCCAGGGTCTTCGCCAATTGTCAGACCGATCGTTCCTACCCTCATTATCTCGATCGACATTTTTTCGGTACTTCAAAAATTTACCCAACCTTTCCCTCTGTATCAGGAGCTCGATTTTTTTCTTCAAGTCCCAGCAATCCTCCGTGTCATGACCGACATCTTTATGGAATCGAAAATATACAGAAGAATCCCTTTTCTTGAGAGGAGTCTTCAGTTTGTTGGGTTCTCGGAGGTATTCTCCTTCTGCTCTCATGACCTCCAGTACTTCCGCATACCGCCTGTTGAGCGGAGTGAAGGGTTCTTGCCGTTGGTCCTTTCGATCGATCGGCTTCCTCCAGCTCGACTGATCCTTCTGCCGTTTATGTGCATCATCGGCTCTACTGCTCGGCCAGCGGTCGTCCGCTCTACGCTTTGTGTTTTTCAACACTTCCTCCAGCTGGATGTATTTATCTGCCCGATTTCTTATCTCTTGGATAGACCTGGGCTGATCAAGAGCCAGCGACTTCTTGAACTCTTCATCCCTCGTATTGCTCATCAAGGCAGCCAACATGGACGAGCAGGTGAGGTCAGGGACTTCGACAACTTCATTGTTGAACCGAGTGATAAACTCCCGTAAACTCTCGTTCCTTCCTTGGGTCAACTGCATTACTTCCAAGGCGGTCTTCTGTGGCCGTTTGCTTGTAGCAAACTGGTTGAGAAATAGCAGCTTGAAATCCTCAAAACTGGTTATGCAACACGGGGGTAAGTTGTTAAACCATCTTCGGGCTCCCTCTTGAAAGGCTGTGCAGAAGGCCTTACATTGAATAGCGTCTGGAACGCAATGCAGGTTCATCATCGATTGAAAGTGCTGTAGATAGTCGAGGGGGTCGGTCTTGCCAGTATTTTTTTCTGGCGTTGGTATCTTAGTACCGACAGCTGGGAGGCTATCCAGGATCTCTGGGGTGAAAGGAGAGCTGTGTTGTGTCGAGGGTTGAGCAGGATGGGAATTTATGGCCATATTAATTCGATGGTCCACGATTTTTTCTAGGGCCTCAGCAGAGTGCCGATCAGCCATCACACCAATTTGCCGAGCGGGGTTTTGCTGTTGTTCTGGTTGAGACTGTAAGATTCGGTGAATCAATAGATCAGCCGCCTCCTCTATTTGTTTTTATGTGAGAACGGCTTGTTGTGGTGCAGGAGGATTGGTTCCAGCGTCATCCTCTAGGGCCACGCTTTGCCCTTCTTGGTCTTGGTTTTAGGATTGTTGCGGTTGATCATGCTGATGTGAGTACTGAGGGGTAGGGTTTTGGATGATGGGCGGAGGGTGTGTCTGGTGATCAGGATGCGGCGGTGGAAAGGCGGCGAGTAGTCGCAAGCCCATTCGCTGTAATGCAAGTGCCGCAACAGCGGCCACATCAGGATTTGTTGCCGCCGCCTGACTGATCTGAGTGTTCCTAGACGTGGTGCCTTGATGCCCGGCCTCACGGTGGGCACCAACTGGTTCTGTCTGATTTAGATGGGGCTAGGAGCTGCTGCTAGGATCCATAGAATTGGTTGACTTTGGCACAGAAATACCTGCAAAACAATAAGGCTTACCGGGGGTTGACTGCCGGTAGGCCCCTCCGACGCTCAAGTTAGTCTTTTTGTAAGGGTTTTGGCGGCTAGTGAATAAAGAATAATAGGGTTATCGAAAGTCGTACCTTTTCATGATGAGGTAATGAATTTATATAGCTAATACCTGCAGGAATTGGGTCAATCATCAGGGGATAGGCCGTTCGGCCCATACGCCATTCTGAGTCTGGGCTTGGGCCTAGCACGACCGACCCAACTAGTACCTATTTCTTTTGCGTTTTGACCGAAACTTCACTGGGCATTTGTTAAGTCTTTTAACAAGCATTTCAGCCCCAATATCAATAGGTAACTACCCTTGACACTCCTTCAGTAAACTTCAACGCAACTTTACTTTGTTTCCTATCTTAAGGAGTATACTAAAGGATATAGGAAGAAAGGTAGAGTTACTTTAAATTGAAGAATGTAAATTGCGTCTACAACAGAAAGTCTTTTATTGCGTTGTAGAAGAGAGAAAGTTACAAGGGAGATAGGTAAGTTATGGAGAGCATGCCTATTTACATACAAAAAGGTTTATTTATACTAATAATTTACAAGTGAATTTTAAATCCAAAATTTAAAATCTACATCTTGGTCCCTTTTGGTAGGTGACTTTTTAGTCATACTTTTGCTAATTGGAGGGTATTAGTTGTTTCATATGCCAATAAGCTAATAAGATGGTGATTGGTTGATGGATTTGAGAAGGTATTAATGAGTATGGAATAAAAAGTGAGTGGTTAGGTGTTGATTATCATTATAGGGGTAATAGTTTGAAATCGTACTTTTGAAGAATCATCCTTACCCTTTATGTAGTAGATGAATGAAATTTATTCTTTAGTAGTGACCTTTTTTAAAAATATATTTTTAATACTAATTAATTAATTACAATATAATTAATTACAATATAATCTATTCATTAATTAAAATATTGTAATTAATATAATTAATTATATTATAATTAATTAAAATATAATTAACTAATTATATTATATTATAAATTAAAATAATGTAATTTAATTAATTAATTAATTAAAATATAATTATTTATTAATTAAAATATTGCAATTAATTAATTAAATTAAATTATTGTTGTTAATTAATTAATTAATTAATTTTAATATAATTAATTAAAATATAATTCATTCATTAATTAAAATATTATTATTATTAATTAATTACAATATAATTAATTAAAATATAATTCATTCATTCATTAAAATATTATAATTAATTAATTAATATATTGTATTTAATTAATTACAATAATTTTTACAAACCAACCACTATCAATAGTAATGGCAATCATTCCTTCCTAACCAACCATTATAATTATAATGATAATATCCAATCACATTCCTCATTATACTTATTCACATTCCTATTACCATTATCCTGTGCTAACCAACCTCTTCCTAATTTTTTTTAGATATCAACTTATTGGATTGGTTGATTCAACCCAATCAGTTGGCAATTACTCCTTTATAGGAGTGTTTTAATGTTTAGCTTATAAACGTTATGACAAAATGACAGTCGTGCCCTCATTTTACTCTCTACAATCAATTGCATCATGATGTTAACACAATGAGCTAAAAATTAAAAAGCTCCTCTATAAGAGCGTTTTAATGTTTAGCTTATAAAAGTTATGGCTAAATGTCAATCGTGCCCTCACTTTACTCTCTACAATCAATTGCATTATAGTGTTCAGATTCTCATACCCTCATTTTACTCACTTTTCTCTTAACTTCTTAACATATTAGAAATTGAAATTCATTGTCTAATCTTTGATCTCTCTCATAAAGAATATTATTATTATTATTATTATTATTATTATTATTATTATTATTATTATTATTATTATTATTATTATTATTATTATTATATTCTATATTTTTATTAGAGTTGTCAAATTAATTTCCGTTAAATTAAATATGTAAAATATAAATTTTTATGAGAATATTCTACGAAATACTAATATATAATATTTATATCCTTTTTTTAAAGTCATATCCTCATAAGTCATTTTACACATAAAAAACTAGCACTAAACAATTGAGTTTATCAAACATTTTTAATAAATAGTTGAAGTTATCCACTGGTCAAATCAACTAATATATATAATCCAATGATTATCAAACAAGGTCCTTATCTCTCGTTGAAGTCCATTTTCATGTTAGGAAGAGATTCTCTCTCATTTTTATCGGCTCAGGAGATTGTTTTATCTTTATTTTTATCTTTATATTTCATGAACAATAAAAATAAGATTGTTCCATGAGTAATAGTGATTTTAATTTTATTATAACTTTATCTTGATCATTTAAATGAATTGGAGACTTAACATTACATGATTATTTAGATGTGGAAAATAATATATAAATTTTTTTATAATCAATAAAAATTGTTTTGAGATTTATACAAATAAATGAAAATAAATTAATAAGGTAATTCACATTTTGTTTTCAACATTAAAAATGAATTATCTATATTTTAATATATTAAAATATAGATGATATTTAATGCATATTTATTTTTATAAACGATAAAGATTGTCATAATAATATCGGTAATAATGATATTAATCATAATAAACTTGATAAAAATCTGGATTAAAATCAAGAATGAAGTAAAAAGAACTAAGAACAAAACATTAAACGCTATATAGAATGCAATTTCGAAAATAGAGAAATGAAATAATTTGGTGGTTCATATAAGTTCTAAAGCAAAAGAGGTTCGTAAAATCTTTGGTATACACCGAATTGAAGCTCTGCTGGACTTTGTTTAAGGAAGCATCAAAGATAATTACCTTATTCAAAGGCTGGAGCTGAAACGCTCGGGATGAAAACTCAACAAAGTTATAGTCAAAATATTAAAGATACAGGTATGAAAGCGTAATGAAACCTTTAACTTAGAAAATTGTTCTACATATAATTATATTAAGACTTCCAACTCTTCGTAAACATTTATATATGAATTATTTGGACTTGATTTAAATTCTATAGAATCGATAAATAAAATAATTACATCTCTTTTTAAAAAGTTGTCAATATTATAACTACTAGCGATAACATAAGAGAGGAAGATTGGTTTCGAATTTCTTTAATCTTTGATATTCTGTGAAACTCAAGTATGATAATTTTTTTTTATTTTTTCTCGTAATTAAGTTTGAAAGATATCGTTTTCTGACATTTGATTTGTAATGTGTTGATTTGTGATATGCGTATGTGATAAATGGGACAAAGAAACGAAAGTGTCTTTCAAATACAAAAAAGAAAAAATTTTCAAAAATCCTTTGATGTACAGAACGTTGTGATTATTATTTTATTACATGAGAATAAAAGATTGAAAAAGGAGATCAGTTCATCCGGAAAAGAAAGAACGGAAAGAACCATGAGGTGGGCTACAAAAACTTTGGGCAAAAACTTGGTTTTTCTGAGGGGAATTAACCGTCTTCTGCTTCTCCAGGATTTCCTTCCAAACGTATGGCTGTGGCAAGTCATTCTGTTGAGGAAAGCAATGTCACTGCTATGATATGCGACGAATATGGATACAGGGAGGGTGATCCTGGAAGTGGGCAACGCGGCGATGACAACATTTTCTCCAGTCAATTTAAAAGTACGCCCTCAACGGCCTTTAAGGAGGATGTATATAACTGCCAAGTAATCAAATTTCAGTAGAAAAGTATACTGAAGCTGAAGCAATGGAGACGCTGCAGGATGATGAGTATTAATTATCCCACAATAGCAGATAGGATCCAATAGTAATACTGTTGAAAGAGGCAACGCAACCTGAGGCAACTACAGCGAATTCAAGTCTGACAACAATTTCTTCGCCAGTTTTGCATCTGTAGAATTACGCATGCAAATGACTCTAAATTTACATACAACGCAACTAAAGGATGAAACTATTAACCATGGACAACAGCATCAAGCATAACTAAAACCATTTGGCATAACTACTGAATTCCCTAAATCAGACTCCTATGATCTCAGAAGATATAACCCATGTGAGCCTCTTGAACAGCGTTTAGACAACTGGCATTATCTGCAGAAGATAATTGAAGATGCTGAAGACAATTTACCAACTTGGCAGACAACCCACTACCCAAGGTCCTCTGGACTCCAGAAAGTCATTCTCGCAATGGGACTATGGTCATTCATTGTGGCACTAAAACGCACATCATTCAGTCCAGAAGTAACAGATAATACAGTAGCATGAGGTGTAAAAGGATAATTGTATAAATAAATTCAAAGATGAAAAGATAGCGTTCAGACAGCAAAATTCTAAAACAGTTATCATCACTGCCAACAACTTCAGACAAGAGTACTAGTGTTTTTTATTTTCTGCTGCATTCTCCTCCTTCCCAAGTGCAAATACCACTTTCTTCAAGATGGCTTCAGTTCCCTGGTGAGAATTCTCCACAGCCTTTGATATTACCTGCCATTTTTCACCATGCTTTGGTTCTGCAGCAACGCATCTACTCAACACATCCTTCTGGTTGTCCTCCGAACCATGCTGAAGTTCAAATTTGTAATATAGCGCCCAGAAATCCCCAACATCTGGGGCAAGAGTAACTGCCCGGTTTAACCACGTCCTAGCTTTATCAACCTTTCTATCATGCCAAAACAACTTTGCCACAGCAGCAATGACATGAGGATCATGTTCACATTTCTTCAACGCATCCATACTCTTGCTTTTGCGTTGGGGGCGAGGAACCATCTCAATTGATGTTGCCCACAAGATACCACTGTTAGGGCAATCCTGTAAGGCTTTTGCCATCAAGATATCAGCCTCCTTCTTATTTCCATGCCTCGATTCAGCACGAACAGCAGCAAGCCAGAGTTCAGGGTTGTGAGGATTTTTCCTCCTTGCCATGGTGAGCACAGCACGTGCCTTGCTCAGGCCATTCATCTTCTCCTCAAGGTTAGCAAGAGAAAGCCAAAGGGGTACACAAGTAGGGCAGTGCTTCAAACCCAACTCATAGACTTCATTAGCTTTCTCCATGTGTCCAAGACGTTCTTCAAGCTGCCCAAGCATCAACCACAACTTGAAGAATGATGCGAAACGTTTCAAACCCTCATCAAGTAATCTTCTCTCCTCATCTGTATTTCCCAATTCTCTCTCTACCATTGCAGACTTCATCCAAACTCTTTCTGTACCACCTCTTTCTCTCGCTTTAGCAAGCAGCATTCTAGCTCTTTCAGGCTCATGGTTCTCAAATTCAAGTTTAAATGCTGCAAGCCAAATTTCCTCTGAGTTTGGTATTGCAGCATAAGCTTCTTGAAGTATGGCCCTAGCAGCAGGCACATCACCAGCAAGCCACTTCTCCTTGGCACCCATAAGCCAAAGAACTTCAGCTTGTGGTGTGTAAGTAACTGCCTTGCGTAACAAGGCATCAAGGGATTCCCTTGTTCCATGACTCTTCTCAAGCTGTGCAGCCTTGAGCCAAATACTTTTTTTAGTCAAAAAGAAAGTAAGTGCATGAGCATAAATGGCTCTAGCAGTCTCTATAGATCCCCTCTTCTTACATTCTTCAGCATCTGCCACCCATGTTCTCTTCCTGTCCTCTTCCTCAACCCCAATACCAATTGTGTTCTTAATGATGGCTTGACAGGATACAATAGAACCCGCCCTCTCAGCAGCCTCAGCTTCCTTCATCCATGTTTCCCTATCAATAACTAACCCCTCCCTCTGCAAAGCCCTAATACCTCTCTCAATAATTTTCCCCACCATGGATGTATTCCCATTTGCCTCCTCCAACTTGGCAGCAGTTATCCAAATTGCAGGCTCCTTGGTCAATTTTTCCCTTGCTCTGTTTAATACCTTCTTAGCATTATCATAAGTCTCTAGCCTTGCCAATGCCAACCACAATTCAACATGTAAAGGACAGCATTCCACAGCTCTATGAAGCAGCAGTCTTGCATCCTCCTCATTTGCCAACTCAACAACAGCCTTCCACAACCTTACTGAATCTGGAATATGCTCTAAACCTTTCCTCAGAACCCTACTTTTATTCACATCATCATGCTCCAATTTAGCAGCCTGCAACCACAACTTAACTGAATTTGGTATACTCTTTGCTCCTTTGGCTATAACTGCTTTAGCTTCTTCGGGGCTTGCCAATCTACATGCCTCCAACCAAACATCCTCACTCTTAGGACATTCCTCGCACCCCTTCTGTATTAACTCCCTTGCTTCTTTAATCTTTCCAGCAACTTCTTCTAGCCTCGCAGCAGCAATCCAACCAGGTGGGTGTTTAGGGTTAGTTTGTGTGACACTCTTCAACAACAGCCTGGCCTTCTTAATATCTGAAATCTCAGCATCACTGGTGATCTTCATACTTTTCAAATCTGTCAAATAACCCTTTGGATCCACCACAGTCAAACCAGAAACTGAATCTGACAACCTATCTAACTTCAAGGACAACACAGTTCCTCTCCCTTCACCAACAGCAGTCAAGTCAGTAACTGGAGTCTGTGACCATGGCGTTTCAGTCCCACCGGCAGCCCGGCTCTTCGGATCCAAAGCTGTAACATGCTCCTGCTCCTGTCTTGCTTTTTCAAGAAGTGTGTCTGGGACAGGCACAAAGCTCTCAAAACGCTTCTTCTTGTTCCTCAGTGAGTAATCTCCAATATCGGGTATGCTCTCCCACTCGTGTGCCGATAGTGTATAAAGCTTCCTTTTCAGATCCGCAAATTGCTCAGTGATTTTGGGGTTTGAGGCCCGATATTTTTCGATCTCCTGCTTAAGTCTAGCCTCTCGCCGATCCTTCCTCCTCAAATCCATCCTCTTGTCGATTGCTTCCCATACAGCATCAGCTTCTTTGTCATCCTCGTCATATTCAGCAGAAGCAAACAATCCCACATCATTTCCTTCAAACTCATCAAACTTCTGATTCTCATCATATCCCTTATCTTCACCTTCGTCTTCATCTTCCTCTTCACCAGGTTTTCCTCGCCCGCGACCTACAGCACCAGTAGCAGCAGCCGTCCCACCAATGGTAGTAGCAGAGCGATCAGGGAGATCAGGAGCAGCACGGGCAGGACCAATAT
>JAOSBK010000003.1:20285781-20297590 GCA_027568895.1 Erythroxylum shatona
GTTCAATCTTCTCCAAATTTTACTCCAATTGTCCCTAAATTTTCAATATCATTTTCTCACAAATTCTAAAGTCATCTCCAAAATTCTTCAATATTATTTGACTCTTATTTCTACTACCATCCATCAATTAACTGGCCACATGGCATTTTTTCTAGTCCAATAATACCTATAATTTCATAAATTTCTCAAAATTCACCAAAATTTTACATCAATAAATACACTCTCTAAATCAAATTTCAATATATATATAAACCACAATTCTCAATAATAACACAATTTATAATCCAATTTTACCCGGACAATGTTAATGAGTGCATATATAGTTATTGTAATATATGCAAAAAATTCAAATTTACATATGCGTATGCTAGCAATATGCATGAGCATGAAAATGTAGTTTTCTTAATCTCTCATTGATCTCACATGTATTGTATTTTTGGGTCCTAACTCTTAATATGGGAGCGGGATATTACAGTTGATTTAAAATTTAGAAAAGTTTAAATTGTTTAAATATAAATAGAAATTAAGCTTTGAGAATGCTGAAGCACTTTGATGAGATCGTTGTGATAAGTCTTAAATTTTTAGTTATCTATAAATAATGAGATTCTCTGGTGAATATCTTCACAACAAAAGTCTATAAGAGTATGGATTTATGCAAAGAAGAAAACACAATATGAGATATTGTATGATGCGATATTATTTTTTCTATAGCTATACCTAGTACAATGATTTATTTTCATTAGTTACAATTGAATTAATTAGCAAGATGTCATATTAGATATGAAATCCTAAGTTTTTGAAAGAGTCAAAGTTAATGATTTATAGATGTGATGCTTAGCTTAAGCATGTATGATTTACTTAGTTTAAAACTAAAATGGGTAATGAAAGGTTATGAGATATCCAAAAAGTTGGATATAATCTTACAGACCTATTAAACAAATTGTTTGTTTCAGTTTATACTTATAGAAGAATAGTTTTTAAGATAAGTAGTAGAAGTAAGATAAAATTTGAAAGGTTCAAATCTCATAACAATACATCCAACTAGAACTAATTCCTTTGATGATACATTTGATGAATAGTTGAAAGGCTATGAGACATTGAAAGATTCATTTTAATAATGAATTCAAAGAGTTTATTTTGGAGATGCTTGTGAATTTATCATGTCTACAAAAAGGTTAGTAGAAGTATAGTTATCCTCTTCAGTTTGAGTATGTAGAGACATATTGCTCATAGAGAACAATAATTGTAATTTTCAGTTACTAAAAACATAATTGTCCAAGAACAAGTCTAGATAGATATGAAAAGGTAACAGCTTAATTCTAGGAATTAGATTTATAGAGATAGATAGATTGGAAGTTGTTCACCTATTCTAAGTCCAAATACATAGAAAATGTACTAAAGATGTTTCGTATTTGAGATATTAGATACTTATGAAGTATTAAAGATATTTATTATTCTATGTATGAGTTGATATTTGAGTTCAAGGTTATAAGGATATTTACTTTTGAAGTATTTAGGCAAAATTTTCTTAATTATGATGATAATTAAGGAGAAAGTTGTGAAAGTTAAACAAGTGCTCACTATAGAGAATCTTGTAGAATTCTCTCATTAAGTAGGGGATTATTAGTTTATGTCATATAGTCAATCGCTTTGGTTGTATTTTAGTAAAAAAAATATTTAAAGGCATTCTTTATCTTACACATGTTTAGATATTTATGATAAATTTAATGTGATAATTATATATTGCAAATAAAATTATAATGACATAAGATTTATATTTCATTTATGTATTATCCCTAAATTATTCATAGCCATTGTTTTATTAAGACTGGTCATTAATAAAACATAAAAAGATTAACACACGTTATGTTTTTTCTTATAAAAGAAATAGTTAATCTCATAGACTAATGTATGGAAATACTTAAATAAATGTGTGAGTGCTTGTTAGAAAATAAATTCACTAAATTGACCCAACATGAGAAATCTATTCAGAACATTTCTTGTATGTCTATGAAAATTCTCATTGTGATGATTGTATAAGTAAGCATTTGACTTGAGGTCTCCAAAGTTATCTTATATAAGGATTACTATATTTTGATACTACTTATGACTTATTCTAATCGTAGATAGTTCAGTCCGTAGTCATTGGATGTAGCTTAAACTATATGAAGGTAGTTGAGAGATTAACATATAATTCATCACCCTAAGGTAATTAAGAAGAATGTTTCGTTGTTTTCAATTAGTATTGATTCGGGAAATCCTTGACTAAGGTAGAATAATGTTTTGTAAATAGTTTACAACTTTCATAATTGAATCAATAGCTAATGAAAGAGAATTAATATGATTAGACTCAAAATAGAGTAGAAATTAAATTCATGCTCTATGTCTAATTGAAATATTGTATGATGAAAAGAGTGAATTATACAGAAAAATCTTGCATAAAAAATTAGTCAAAATTACTTTGACATTCTTAAATATTTGGGTGATCATATCGTGTTACTAGACGTCAATCTTGATATATGATTATAAATTGTTTAAATAGGGAATTAAATATAAATTAAAACGATTTTTAATTTATCTAATTCTAATTATGAATTATAATTATAATTTATAATTATTGCCAACATATTTGAAAATTCAATGGGTCTTACATTAAAAATAAGTTGAAGAAAGAAAAGATATTTTAATCAATTTGGACTCGATAGTAAAGTTTAAAAAGCTTTATAATTAAATATGAGATATTAAATAAATAATGATCAATATGAGATATTAAATAAATCATGATCAATATGAAATGTTGGATCTTATTTGGGCAAAATTAGTATTCAATTAGAATTTAATTTTAATTAAATTACTAAAATGTTTAAAACTTATTATAAATACGCTTAAGCTCAAATGGAATTAACACTTTTTGATTAATCATCTCTATAAAAGTTACAGAGTTCTTTCAACCTATTATATAGATACCGTTACAGATCAAATACTTGTACGACTACGATGGTTGAGATGAGCTAATTTCAAAAACGGTTTGTAAGATACGACAAAAAAAATCAAGATTCAAAATAAAATATAAATTAAAATTCATACTTTATTATAGTTAATGCGCCAAACATTTTATAAAATTAAAGTAATCATGATTTTTCTAAAATTAAAATATGAAAAAAAGTTTGTAATATTCCACTCCGTTCGGGATGGAATCCTATTTCGATTTTCCATCGTTGATATAAGTTCCCACTACTGCTATAGGTACAATTCTTTGAAATTTATATTGTGACTATTACCAAAACCCTAATTTATAAGTTGGGAATCAAGAAATTCAAGAAAGGAGGACAACCCGTTAATAACGAACTACCAGTCGACCAATCGCAATTTCACACATTTCACTCCCTCACACGATTCAGAGTCGTCTTGAATTATCATCCTACTGCCAAACGTCGCTGCCTTCTTCATTTAAACTTTTCCTCACTATTCATCGTCATCTCCCCCTCCCCTTCTTGAATTTCTGCTTCCTCTCATAACAATTTCGAACCCGAAATTTTTTTTTTGTTTTACTATCCATTTCATAAAACGTACAGAAGGGTTTCCCTTGATATAATGCTTGAGAAAATCAATGACTCTGTACAAACTACGTTACATAAATACAGAACACAATCAATCTCAAACTTACGCTTGTTTCACCATGCGGCTTAGAATTTAATAACTATCAAGGATGACAAGTTTTTCAAAATAAATAACTATCATTCCAGCAATTAGAGCAACAAAGAGTGCTTTTAACATATTCCAAAGGAAAGTGCCTCTCACATTCCATGCTGGTCGCTTCAAGTTTTGATTGACAAGAAAAATTCTGTTCAAAACAGGAAACCCCTTCTTCATTCTCACCCTGAGGTGCACTTTCAGATGCTTTGTCCACCTGATTCAGGAAAAGAAATTCGATCCATTTTTAGAATGAATTGCCACAGTAACTGAAGAGATGATTAAGGAATTATGTCAATCTTGGATCCTTGTTTCTTCATTGGTGGATCATCCAGGTACTTAAATCTTTATACGTACGCAATCTTAAGATAATGCCAGATGTTCCTGTGATCATTATAACAAATTGACGATTCAGTGTCATTTCCGATGTAGACATTTCTAATCAGAGAGACTGATTCACAAAGGAGGATGCAAGGTATTGACAATTGACAGCATTGGATTTGTGATCATTATATCATTGGTTGTTCTAATTGCAAATGACTCCTCTTATGGATGCAAGGAACAAATTTCTTACGACTATCTCACTGCTGCGTGTGCTAATAAACAAAATGCGAGTTAACAAAAGTTAGACTATGAATAAGTCTGTTTGTTATAGGGACTTCATTGTTACGACTTTGCCCTTACCAAATAAGAAATCCGAAAGAATAAGTAGGTTATCAATTTGTGAGGATATCTAAAATTTTCTTGCACTGGAGAAAACTGATGTTCTGGTTTTTGATAATTATGGAAAACACCATATCCCTCTACAGTATAAGGATCTTTCCATTTCCATAACGGGAACCAAGCTTAATCTATATGTGTAAAGGATGGAGGCAGAGTTGATCTAACAATTTGATAGGTTCCAGAAAACAGGTAAGGAGAAATATGTATTTGCTATTGATTTCTGTAAAGTGAATACAAAATAATCTGGTTTCGAGGACCAGCACCTCCAGCCTATGGCTCACTCACTTGACAATATATGCAATAATCCCTCTCTCCTTGTGTCTATTGTTTATTTATACCAAGAATCTGTTAGGAATAACAGATTCGGTTAGCTGACAACCAATCATGAGGTTGTCAGCTCCCCCCTCCCCAAATAACAGAACATATATCTATATCTATATATTTACTATATATGCTTTATTCATTTCTGCCCCTCTGCTCACTTATGCCTCCTAACGTATACTTGAGTTGTCTTGGCTGTCTTGGCTCTATCACAACTTTACAGGTGGAGATTTTCAGGTCCTTTAAAATGAACAGGCAAAGAAGAGAATATAAGAAAGTCTGATATTACTGTTCAGTATTTCCGAGGTGTTCTCTGAAACAAAGCAAGATGAACATTTAACTTCAGCTGGACCTTTTCTTATATTCTCAATGACCTAAACAGAATTGTACGATTGGGTCCAAGCAGAGGCAAAACAAGAATGCAACATTGATGGAATGTTAAAATCAGAGCATGTGAGAAATTAAGTTTTCCTGTGGATCATCTCAAAAACTGTCAAGACTTCATCTGGATCAGGAAAAGACTTGCAAGAAAAAGGGAAAAAAAATAGAGATAGTTGCATTCAGAAGCTCGTAGAGAATACAAATAAAAGTGTAATATAATGCAAATTTTCGGTTCTAGGACAAATATGGTAGTGAAAGGTACTTACCGACAAACTTTTAGATGGCGATACTGCTTCCTCAGAAGATTTGTCAAAAAGCTTCCTTACACGAATCATTCTCCAAGTTGACCAGATTTTCATTGTCACTACATGCTTCACTGCCCTTTTCCCTGTAATCCTGTCTTTTGGCATTTCTTAATTTCTCTGCCAATACTTCATTCTCCTTCTTCACTAAAAGTAGCTGCATAAATATACTACTACAGTTTTAGTATGAAAAGTCTACAAATTTGTTTATTCATTTGGTTAGGAAACGTAGAAAAAAAGGCAGCATGCCTGAATAAGTAAAGTTTCATCTTCTTTTAAGTGTCCATTTCTATGAGTTATTGTGGTTGATTATGGACACCATTACATATAGGATAAGATTAACATTTCAATAAATAATGCCTTCTTATTTGTACTAATTGAGATGATTACAAATGCGTTCTTCAATAGTCCATAGAGAAACAATGTTACAGAAAAGTTATGAACAATTATAGCGAAGCATTTCTAATTAATTTGAAATGCTCAAGCGTTCACACAACCTATTATGATGATAGAAATGGAAAAGAGCTTATATATATCCCAAGTATCAGTGTATATAGCAGATACAAAATAAAGCTAGCACCTGATTTTGAATGTGCTCTCTTTCTCGGGCTACTTGCATAACCATATCCATGATGAGCCCAGTTCTGAGGTTAATTTCTTTAGCACTTGCAGCTTTTGAGTTGTTAGCCTTATCCAAAGATGTCTCTAATGTTTTCACTTTAGACCTTAAGAAATCTATTTCTTTGTTAAGTTCCAAGTTGGTTTCAGATAACAGAAGACATCGTTCCTCTGTAGCCTCTACTTTACTTTCAGCTCTAGATGTTTTTGATTTTAAATCTTCAATTAATGTCTCCATGTCCCAAATTGCAGAATACAACATATTTTGTTGCTCCTGACTTGCTTCTGATGATGCCTTTACATGCTGTAGTTGTATTTGTACCTCCCTTAACTGCTTCTCGAGCAAGCTTACCTTCTTTGTGTTACTATCTCTGCTATCTTTAAGAAAATTGATTTCCTCTGTAAGTTCGACATTTGTATCTGTTAACTGTGTAACCTTGGCCTCTGTAGTTTCAGCCCTATTTTCTGCTTCATAGGTACTTTCCTTTAAAGATTCAACTACATTTTCCATCTCACTTAGTTGCTCTTGGCTTTCTTCATATAAAGCATTTACATTCACCAAACGTAATTCAGATCTTTTTAGCTGTTCCTCAAGTGATTTTACTCTTTCCACCAACATGGATACTTCAGAACCTTTGCTAATGTGTTCATCAATACTTCTTTTAAGCTTATTTAAAGCAGCATCTTTGGAACCTAGCTGCTCTATGCAATAATGGAGTCTGGCATTTAAGTCAGCTTCTCGTTGAATTGAACCATTAATATTAAACTGGACAATTTGAAGTCGACCAGCCAATTCTTTTGATATCCCCATGAGCACCTCGGCAGCATTTTCTGCTTCTAAAAATCTTCCCCAAATTACTTCAGCTGCTTCCTCCATGCGGACAGATACCTGCTCTGTGTGGTGCAGTTTTACTTTCAGCTGTTCTTCATTCTGCATAAGTTCAGCCACTTTATTCTCAAGATCAATCTCCCTTCCCAGAGATTTCTCCAGCATCCTTAAAACATACTTTCTCTGATCTGCTGTCTGTCTTTTTGAACTTGGGCTAATGTATAACAGTTCATTACTGTCTGATAACTCATTGGTGTTTTCATCTTCCCCTACAGAAGTGCACTTATCTGTGTAGGTAAGCAGAAAGAATGAAGACTTCCTGCATACAAGTTTTAAATGGAAATATGTCACTTACAGTTCTCAAGTCTGAATGCTGAAAATGCCCTCTGCAACTTGGTTGACTGTGTCTTCACCTTAGAAACATCCTCTAGGGACTCATTCAATAATTCCTCTGACTGAAACACTCTCTCTTCCAACGTAGCAATATTATGTTCTGAAAAATAACTACATGAAGAAATTTTGTTACGGATCTCACAAATTTCTTCTTGGATATGATCCACAAAAATTTCCACATCTCTCACTGTAGAATCTAAAATTCCAGAGAGAAGATCAAATTCTAATGCCTTCTGTATGGACGTTGCCGACATGGCCATTACCTCAAGATCATTATCCCAAGCCAATAAATGCATCAAGAGTACATGCAAATTTACTAACTTCTTGGAAGTATGTTCCAAATTCAAATCTACTCTAGTTAGAACTTTCATGATAGTTTCTAAATCTTGTACTCCCTGGGCACTGAATGAGCCTCTGTCTTGAAGATCTAATATTGGACTGTCAATAAGTATATAGTCAACACTCTGGTCATCCATTCTCACAGTTAAATTCCTGTATATGGAAAACCAAACAAAGGAAAGCATATAAGAATAAGCCAATGATAAGCTTTCTTATACCCAGTGATGGAGATTTTGGTATGGACTACTAATGGAAGCGGGGGAAGTCAAGTGTAAGCATGCAACAATAAGCATATTCTTGTACTCCAAATGTCTTTTGCACAAGAGGTAAGATACATATCTTCCAGATAGCAAGCAATTCCAATATATAAAATGAGAGACTTGAACGATCACAGGCAAATGCTGATTATGCACACATCAGGTCCCTTTGCACTGAAAGATGAGATGTATTATGAAGACTTTCCCCAATTAAACGAACCTGAATAATCTTAAGTTTTGACACAAAAAGGTTCATTGCTGCAAATGTTCTGCATTAGTTTTGGTTCCCCTAATTGTCTCCACCCCTGGAAACAATTCCCATCTAAAAATTATTAAGTATATAACGGAGAGAAGTCATCACCAGCTCACATACAGAGTCAAATCAAACAGTTCTCTGTGGAATTTTTACATTTGCAAATCTTTAAATGCACAAGATGACAGTCTTCAATGGTCTACTACCTCATAGTTCACCCTAAGTGAAAAAGATCTTGATTGAGCTCCTGACGAAATTCAATCACCGTTCTTGACTTTATGAGGGTAATGAAATAAGCAACTATCTATGGCAATCATAAAGCTAAGATAACGATTCCATCTAAGAGATTAAATCTCTCAGAGACTACACAGGAGTTCAAAGGTCACACCTTTCACCGAGAACTTACTTACCCACCCAAAAAAGAAAAAACTAAAAGATTGGACAAATGGTAAAAAGTTTCTGCTAAAGTGAACATATAGATAAAAGAGCCGATACAAGCAATGACAGTATTAAAAAAAGAAGAAGAAGAAGAAGAAGAAAAAGCAACGAATTGGGTCTAAGGAGAGAAGTACCTTCTTCAGGTAAAAGCGTTAATGGGTGGAGAGGGATTTTTGAAGAGGAAAACAAGTAGCCAACCAGAGAGAAAAAACTAAAAAGTTTCTTTCTTCCTAACTACCTCATGTTTCATAATACCGTTGATTCACTGGGATCTGTGTGGAGGGTGGTCTAAGTCTAAAATGAGCCAGGTCAACGACAAGGAGAGCAGACCAGTTGGTGATGGATTTTAATGAGACGCAATGACAGGCGCATGTTATCCATTATCAGCGCTGTAGTTGAATTATTGAGTTCATACGAAGAAAAAACATTTTGGAGTAGGCCGGCCTGACAACAGACTGCGATATAAACATAAACAAAGAAAAAGTCACATCTGGACGGCAGGTAAATTGTAATTCACTAATGTCTTCTAGTAGGTAAAAAAAAACAAATATAGCAATAATACGATCCCATTCCCAAGGCCTGAACTGAAAGATAAGGCATATATGGCAACACTTGGGTGTATAATTCATCAGCTTTACAGGGATGCTGAATGGGCTTGTTTGTGTACTATGATAGTGTTATAATATGATAGGTTTGTTTACTATTATAGTGTTACAAATTTTGACAATTTTCTTGTTTTCTACCAAGTTTTTATTTTATAATATTTTTATTTCAATAATAACAACATTTAAAATATTTTACAGAAGCCATCCATAAGAATTATATTAGAAACTCACCTCTTCTATAAATTTTTAACCTCTGTTTTTCAGAGATTAAAATATGTTAAATATGGAATAATGTTTCTTGACAAGACTATATTTTTATTTTTTTGACACATTTAACGTTAAAAATAAGAATTTTTCTTATTTCAATAATTTATACAATTTTTGCATTTACTCTTCAGTTCAGGCCTAGTTTAAAAGAAAATCCCTTAATGTAAATTTCAAAAAGAATTTCATTTTTCCTTTAAATGATTTAAATCGGAATCTTGTTCTTTGTTTGCAATTTATAGGCTTGGGTCAATCACCCTCATAGCCCAATCTCATTCATATAGAGAAGGCCTAAATCTAGCAGCCTTCTCGGGGAGAAGAATTGACAGGTCACAACGGTACTACAAGCCCCATCATTGGATGCATAAAAGTAAGCAGCACTAATCTTAACCAAAATTAGTGTATGTTCGTAATTTTATTGTCAAGTACATTTCCTTTGGACCACAAAAGAAAAGATGCTTCTGATTACTACCTGCTAGTGCTAGTCTAATATTGACCAGCACTGGCAACCAATTTTAGCGGAATGCGAGTTGCCTTGACAACCTCTCTAAATGCTGCACCCAACATTAAACCTAAACTTGGAAGTACACTAGTATTCTCTGAACCGCACAACATCGTTTTTGAGAAATAAACCTAAACCGCACAAAGATTTTAATGTATAAAACTTATTATTTTGATGGTCCTCATAGTTTGTTCATAGGTTTAAAGGTTCAAATAAAATTAGTGCATTACAAAATAAGTGCATATAAATAAGAATATAATTATAAAATAAGTAAAAATATTATATTTAAAATAATAAAAGAATCCACCCATATGTTTATTAATGTATAATCAATTAAAGATAATTCTAACAATTCAAACTAAAATTGAATCAACATAAAAAAATTCAAATACTTGTACAAATTTTTCTAAAAGAGGTCATGTCGTGTTATCATAAAAAATTCTAAATTTTCCAATATTATTTAAAGACTTACAAATCATGCTTTCATTCAAAGTATATGTATTAATATCTTCTATGACAATTAAATAAAAAAATTAATATATCAAATTATTTTCTATTGTAATACATTATAGTTCTAATTTTAATATATGTAATAAGATACCAACTAACCATTAATAGATATCCTTAATTCATATATTCTAATAAATGCATTTTCTTCATGAATCATTTTTTCAAGTTCACTATAATTAAGATCAAGTGATGATTCTTCTTTTTCGATCTAAAAACAACATGCTCAATACAATGAATATCAATTTGATCATATGTTTTCTTCTTATTAATCGCTCTAAATATATTAATAAAGAAATTGTGCAATTAATAACAAAATTATAATCAATGAAAATAAAATTCAATCATTAAAATGCATATTCTTCATCCTTATATTATAAGTAACATAACAAGTCACTCGGTCTTTCATGTTCCAAATTATTTTATTTCTTCGTATGAACTTGTTTAAAAATAAATACTCCAAGTACATTCATACCTTGATCTAGAAGTTGTTTGACTAAGTAATCTAATAGCAAGTTTTCTTAACATTAGAGTACTTTCACCAAATAATATTCATCATTCATTTGTATTTTAAATTAATAGTTATAAAAAAATAAAAAGTATATTATTAATAAGTAAATGATAATCTAAAAGTATGAAAACTTACCAAGTTATATTTTTTTTCGTGTAAGTTCTCTCTGTAGGGATGATTGAACAAAACTTCCTAAACTTTCATGATTTAATTTAATTTTATTTGTGGCCTTTGATTACTGTTTATTAGACAATATATCTTGGAATTCAATCACATTAAAAGGACCACCCACAGTATCAACATCCATACTTATATTTCTATTATATGAATAATAAGAATTGAGATGTTAAGTTACTAAGCGAATCCTTTATGTAAGATGATTGTCTCATCACTTATCAAGAATATCTATATAAGGCTCGTATAATTTCTCCTTCTTTTTAAAAAATTCATAATTATTTTACAATCCCTTTATACACCTCAAACACAATTACTTATATAAGTTAATAATCCTTGACAACTCTCTAAATGAAGTCATAATCTTCCTAAAAATCAAGTAAGCATACCAAAATTTATTATCCAAAATAATAGCATAAATCTCTTTTTAACTTGAAAAATATTTACTTGTGTTGGAGCCCCTCCCCGGTGAGTCGCGGGCCCGACGTCCTGTGTGACATCCGGACGCGCATCCCACGAGGGAGGGATTCCTTACCACAAAAGGAACCTCAAATCGAACTTAATTTCATGTTAGCCGAACAAATCTTAATACATTTATCCTAATTTCTCCCAAATAAAATTGATCTGCTTAGGGCCCATAATCGAATCCGATTCCTAAACTAAAATGAAATTCCATGTCTCTAGATCAAATAGAATCGA
>JAOSBK010000003.1:20297690-20317575 GCA_027568895.1 Erythroxylum shatona
AATCCTCCAATTTATAATCATTTATTAAACACTAAAATCCCACTAGTATATTTTAACAAAAAGGAATGCTCAATCTAGACCTCAAAATGATTAAAACATGTTTAATGCGAATCGGGGCCCAACAACTTGTCACTAAATCTTGAATTACTTGCTTAAAATCATAAACACTTTATAAAGTTACAAATGTAGCTACCTATTAGTAACAGGACACAATCTTTTTGTTTTCTAATCAAGACAAAAATATAATATAAGTACACAAAAAATTGATCTTATGGTCCATATAACCAATCTTGTTAAAATGAGATTTATACAATGAACAGTGCATGAGGCCAATAAATTTATTTATATTGTGACTGTAATAAGTACCTAGCTAATATATAAATAATTGCATTATTTGTAACAAAGTATACCATATTTTTTGGTCCAACCACGTTTTACCATATTAGAAGCATCAACAAATTTGATAAGTAGTATAGCTAAACCATTATACATGATTTTTGTCTCTCTTCTTTATCTACTCTTTATTATTATCATTTTATTGTGAAATTAGTACAATTACAAAAAATAATTAAATACATTTTGTCAGAGTTTCTCTTAACTTTGAACAATATTTGTAGAGAATTATTATTCATTAGTAATAAAGTAAGAAATTTGTAAGGGTTCCTTTCATCCGTGACAAAGAAGATGTTATATAGAGGGTTTCTCTTTACAGATTAAAGAATGAATATAGTTAATTCTTTGATGGAACTTAGGGACATGATATAGATCAAAGGTTGTTTAGTTGAACTAGTATTAAATAGTTTTGTCTTTCTTTTCTTAATTTCTTTTACTATTTTGTGTTTGTTTTGTAATTGTTTTATGTGCATGTCATAATTATTTATTAGTATAGAAATAAGACAAAAAGTAAGCATACACAATTCATTCTCTATATATCATTTAAGGACCAACATACTTAGTATTCAAAGAAACTATATCATTGCAAGTTTTCTCATAATTTGACAGGCCAAAAGAGCATTCTAGCCTCCAACGTTTACACTAAAATCTGAGTTGGACCTTAATGTTTCAATGCATTCAAAATTAACTCTAACATTTGGAAAATTTTCAAAATACCTCTGATCAGACGGAATTACTAACGGAGTTAGGTTTTCTTTAGTTAAATGATGACATGGTGTTTTTTAAAAAAATTATTACAGTGGGACCTATACAAAAGTGATATGGATTTTTTAGAAAATGAAAGCAAGTCTCACTCTGTAACACCCCACTATCATATAACATATGCTTGAACATCCAGAGGGCATACCCTATGAGAATGATATGTTAGAGCAATCATATTTACTTCATATGGAATCATAAAGAACATAAGTATTTAAAATATTAACATATCTCATTTCATTAATGAAAACATGTTTTACATTGTCATTTCATTGCAAACCATCCATATAGTTACAATACAAAAACCATCTGTGTTCACACTGTTTATACAAAATATTCTACATGAGATGAGTTACTAAACAAAAACATTCTATCTAAACTTCTCAAATGTCAGTTGACTAGACCTTTGAGCCATATCTTGATTCCAAAATGGATAATACTAATCACCATCTAGATTGCTTTACAAGCAAGGTCTCCTTTTCAGTACCTGAAAATCAACGTTGAAATTTTGTTGAGTTTTGCGAACTTAATGAATAAACCATCATCAATGTATTCACTCAAAACACGTCATATACATATCACATGAATAAAACTCAGCTTAATCAATATTGTCATCATACATATTTATGCCTTATATATCACATCATTCATCATGCTTCAACAAGCACCTTAACAATACAATCACTTTACTTAATCATTTCACATGCACCTTCTGAATGAAAAAACTTCATATAATCATCTCATAATATTTCACTCATTTATCACAATTATTCATATCACCAACAAATTCATAGGCATTTCATAATGTTATCTCAATATAATTCAACATTCATTTGAAAACAATTTCACAAACATATATAGAGATACAAATAAATACAAATGAGACTCACATCTATTTTTACTTTGTTGTAACCGAATGCCTATTTATTGGTTATTGGTCCTGTATCCGTTGTGGACACCAGGCTCATTTTAGTATTGTCCATATCCTTTGTAGATATTAGGTTCATTAAACACTAGGCTTGAGGCTCTGTGTGCACATATTTGAGCTTAAAGCTCATTTCACGTTGACTGCTCTGGTCATAACTCCTTTATGTGAATATGCATATTCATGTAATGAAATGCAACATTTTTACATAATATATCATCAATCACTTTCAGTCAAGAAACACATTCAATTATCACAATTCATCGGATCTATGTCTGGCATTCAACATATAGTTGAGAATTCATTTTCCTTATTCACATTCAAATCACAAACACTCCCAATACAATCCCGAATATTAAACTCCTCAGACAATCAATTGTCTGGAATCATCAACGTCACAATTATATCAATATCGATTCAATATAGAGAAATCAAGTTTAATCAAAACAATATGAACAAAACACATTTCTAATCGAGTTCACACATCTAGGTTACTCATCATACACTTCAGTTAGTTATTGCCTCGATGAACCAGCAATGTCTCGATGGTGTCGGTCGATTTGTTCCTCTAAATCAAGCAATACACACAAGTACACATCACTACTTGATCAGTCAAAAAATACTCAAATTTACACATGTATATGTGTCGTGTTCAATGCATGCTTAATTGATCATTCTGGCTATGTAACCTTATTAACAAATCTTAATCATATACATCATGGCTTGCACATCCTTTAGTTTGCAATTAGGTTTATGCCTTAAGTAAGCTTGATCACTTTCCATTCATCATTCATAAATTCATCAATTATTTCCTATCATTGTATAGTCACACAATTTCCAAATTCTCATTCAATCATACTTAATTCGTTAATTATATCCTTTGAATCACATTTGCATTTATAAGAACATCTTCATACCATTAACAATTCATACTTCCCATATTCATATACATTGATATCAATCAATCCATTCCTTAATTTATAACCTTAATTAACAACTTAAACTCATCAAATACGTAATCATTTAATCAAGCAACTTTCTAGGTTCATTTCAACCCCAGTCAAGTCCAATTACACCATTATAAAGTATCTTAACCTTCTATAGTCCACCAGTTTCCTAAAAACAACCTTTTTGCCTTCCAAAGTACTTGCCACAATTGTGGGAAGGAGCCTTATAAATCCCATGATTGTGGGATGAGTGAACCTTCACTCCTCTATAGCCTTCATTTTTGCTTCCAATTTTTACTCCTTCATGCTCCTGCCAACTTACCTTCACCAAAGTTCATCAATTTCACCTCAATTCTATCTTGTTCAAGCTTTAATCCCTTATCAAATTCATGTCCAAATCCAATTCAAAAACCTATAGCATGTCCCAATTCAAATTCATGCCATTCATTTGATCATACATGTAATCCTAGTTCTTTCCTATTTCAAGATCACTATATTAGAACCTTTCTTTAGCATCAATTCACCTTCTTTGTACGTCAAATTTCAATTTAATTCATTCATATAAACAACCTATAGCATATGGTTCATACATCAAAAACACAACATAACATATTTAAGTTCTTCCATCAAATTCTAGTACAACCTCATCATCAACTTAATATGCAATCTATCCCCAATTCAAACAACATAAACTTTCTACTATAACAAGCCATAAAGAATAATCTTTTACTTACTTATTTAGCTCTAATTCTAGCTTAATTCATTAAGTCAACTTTACCTTATATGCATGCAAGATTCATCACATGTTCAAGGTAACAATAGGATAATTTTCATCTAGGATAAGAGACAACAATAATATGATTCTTTAACTATCTTATGAAGGGTAAAAGTTGGGATTATTGAAGTAGCAATTAGATATAAACATAGCAAAACACAAGGATGTAAAGGTTGAGAGAATTTCGGTGGTGTGTGAGAAGAAGAAAGATGAATGAACATAGCTGGGATTACTCTTGCAGGAGCTTAACACCTAAGGTGCTAGGTGTCACCAACTTAATCAGACATATGTAGGCATGTTCTCCATTTATCAAGTATATATGCTGCCATATGTCACTTAGTTACTTAGTTCATTTGTCACACAACCATTTCTGCGATTTTTCAATTAATAACTTATGCCAAATGTCATCCATTCATCTATGCCAAATGTCACTTATTCATAGGCTTATTCATCCTAATTTTTCATGTATCCATTTGTCTTACCATTTGGCATTTTCCCTAGATTAAATGTACATTTGAATTCATTAATTTTCCAATTGTACCAATTTAATTCCAAATTTACTATTTGTAATCAATCAAACAAAAATGCAAGGCATAAATAATACACTATTCATATCATGATCATTTTAACCTTTTCATACCCCGATATAAGTCAATTGATTGCATATACATTCTTTGTAATGTGTACTAAATCATAATTCATGTGTCTATGCTATTGATATACAAGTGAATGAAATACAATTCATAAATTTTCAATGTTGTATCTTCTATGCAATATTCTATGGTTTTAATCCGTCAATTTGAAAAATCTGACTATTACAAACTCAAGACAAAACGTTGTCTTTAAAGAGGGCATTCGAGTTGCATTTTGATGTTTATATTTTAAAATAAATTTGATCCCTACTTAAAAACATAAACTATACATATGGAATTCTAGAAATATCACTGTTTAACATATATCCACAAATTTACATCCATTTACATTTTTTTTGGGCTTTATGATGACCACATACAACATCTTCTGTATAAACTCAGTCTTCAAGCTTCTAGGAAATATTTACTTCTATGATCCTCTAAGTAAATGACCTGGTATTCTTCCATAATACATTAACAACCTAGCCAACAGTGTGGTACTTATACTTTCTGTGGTCAGTTGTACTTTGGTTGGGTTGGAGATAGGATCGGTCAGAAAAAAACTTATACATTGACCCTTTTAATCATTTTCTTCTGTTCCATTTTTTGTGGCATGTTGTTTGGATCATTTAGAGTTGTTTTAGGTGTTATATGATTCTTTAGGTTTTGGCTAGGTTTTGATCTTGTTGGAACTTACCTATTTTGTGATAGGATCATGAGTGAGTACAATAACATGAAGAGTTGTGGTCCTTTCTTGTCCAGACTTTTTACAATGCAAGGTGCTGGGATCATCTTCTCTGAATTAATCCTAACAGTTCTTTCTAAAATCTTTCAAGATTTTTAGGAAAATGTTCTATGGAGGGTGGTGCTAACAATTATTGCTCTTCTAGCTGTGTTAACATTGTACAGTTTAAGGAAGATGCCTGAAACTGCTCATTACACTACAATCGTCAATCTTGATCCTGGAAATGATGAAGCTATAACTGCTCTTGCTGATATGAGATACGTGTTATTAAGATTTATATGCATGAGGACCCGAATGAAGAACAAAAGATTACCAATTTTAAGGCTATCAATAGCTATCCAATCTTGTCAAATTCCTTTTTTGAACTCCATGGGTCCATTTAATTAGCAATGTTAAAGAAAAATCATGCGGTAGTTTCTTATTCTTTTCCTAAATTTATGGTCTTCTTATTCTTCTTCTTTTTTCCAAGATTGATGTGCAGTTGTATGCTATTAGATGTGGCATTCTATTCACATAATCTATCACAAAGAGAGTTGTTTATGATGTTGAAGCTAACTAAAGACCCCATTAAAGTGAATCCTCTAGATGAAGTCTATGAGTAGTAAAGAGTCATATTCGTCTCCTCATTCTTTAGGACAATACTAGGTTACTCGTTTACTGTGTTTCTCGTCAATAAGTTGATACATTTTATTATTCAACTTGTTGGCTTTCAAATGATGTCCACCTTCATGTTAATAAAGGGAGTGAGGTACTATCACTTCAAAGATGGGAACCTTGCTCTATTCATTGTAGTATATGGACTAACATTCAATAACCCAAAACACAACATAAACCCAAAATATGAGTGGTGGCACCTAAGCACCAGTGATTGAACTGCGGTGAGCGGTAGTGATTGACGTCATCCCTGCTGTCGCTACTTTCCTCGACGACAAGTCGTTGTTTTAACTGGACCACACCATCGCTACCATCTCTTGGGAGGGGAACAGATGAGTAGTGACTACTCCTTCCTCTGATGGTAAGATGGTTCTCTCTGTCGTCGCCGCTTAGGAAGGAAGTTTCTTAGCTCCCTCTGCTTTCGCTGCTTCCTCTGGTGGCATTAGGAGGCACTAGGAGAAAATATTAGGCATTTAAACCCAACATTTAAATGGAAATGACACATTTTTTGTCTAGGTGGAAGCTAATGGCATGACTTGCCTAACCACCTACATGGAATTGAGATCTATCTCTCTACCATGCAACTCTTTCTATCAGGAAAGCCTTGGGAGGGGGGGGGGGGGACGGGTTGGTTGATTATGTATAACCCTTTTTGCTCATAAGTAAGTAAGCGCTTGTAGGAGCGGTGGGAGGATGATGACTATATAAATAAATAAAAAGCAAAATGAAGAAATGAAATGAAATTAAAGTCCAACGTTTAAACTCAACCTCCCTCTCCAATTGCAACATTTTGTTTCGAGTAAGGTTCACTTTTATTTTTAAAAAAATCCGTGTGATTTATGTGTGTGCCCCATTGAAATAAAAATTTTTAAAATGCCATGCCAACATTTAACTGACGGAGTCCTAACTCCGTTAGTGATTCCATCCAATTAAGGGTTATTTTGAACGTTTTCTAAATATTATGTCGAACGAAAATATTAAGGTTTAACTCAGACTTTAGTGTAAACATTGAGGGTTAAAATGTTCTTTTGGCCTATTTTGACAAATTAAGTTGGTGATCTTAGTTAAGGCTAGAACAAATTAAACATAATAATTACTTGATTGCACAAAATTTTTTAATGAAATATCAGTAACTCATTTTTATAAATATGGGCAGAATTTGGTTATTATAATACCAAATAATATCACTTTAATTGTTTAACTTAAAATCAAATTATTTGCATTCCTTTTCATTAATTATATATATATCCATTAATTTGTTTGAGACTGACTATATAACCTCCCACGTTAGTAAAGTTAAAGGTAGAGTAAATAATAAATTATATTTGTAACAAATTGGAACTATATATTTTTGATTGAAATAATTTATAATTTTGACTGATAATTTAAAATCGATTAAACTTCCTGATTTAAATTATCATGTTCTCTATTTAATATATAATCTTAATGGTATATTGATTTCTAATAATTTGTTTAAAAGGTATATGCAATTAAATAATAATTATCCATTAAGATCTTCTCCTAAAAACTAAAACTTCATATATTTACTTTTCCTAGGGATATTAATCTACTTTTAAAGTATAAAAAATGAATTGTATAAAAATCTTTTACGAAATATAATTGAAAAATAATATGGAATCATCTTAATTACGTTAATTTAAATCTTTAAATATATGTTTCTCCATGGCAAAGGGTCCATACCTAACATAACTTTCTTATTGACAGATGAGAAGTGAGAAACTGTTTGATATCTATCACTCACACAACAACGCATCATGGTTATGCAATGATGCTTGCATGATATTCACATAACTTCATAATTCCATCCTTCAAACTCTTACTGCATTTTTACAGATTTTTCATTTAAACTCGTTAATGGTACGGATAAAATCGAACTCTGACCTTTTATTTAATATAGAGGACTTTTATAAAATCGAAATCTGACCTTATATTTAATATAGAGGACTTTTATAAAATCGAACTCTGACCTTATAATATTTAATATAAAGGAGTTTTCTTTAAAAATTTATGAAAGGTTCCATTATAATTTAAATTATTGTTAAAAAAATTAACTTGCTTTGCTTAACATTGGTCACCAAGTCCAGCAAGAAGATGAGAAAGAGTAGCTATCGAGTCCTTACGCTTCTTGCATCTAACTTCTCTAGCTATATATATATATCCTTACTTCCATGAACAGTTAGATATCTTGGGGTTGGGGGTGAAGACCGTATATATGCAGTATGCACAAACTAAAAGGACACAATAAACAACACGTATGCAATGAGCTCCCAAATTGCCTTTATTATTAATTTTTATTTTTTGGTCCCACTTTGACCTAAATTCTATGGGTTAGAAGGTTATAGATACGCCTTGAAGTGGAAAACAAAAATGTCATATTATGTTTGTGCAGCTAGGAAGAAGAAATAACCTAATCGTCGTATAGCTTTGAGCTGAGGTTGTTGCTCAAGTTTGAAACAGGCCATACGTATGTGAATGAATAATTAAGAGTTTCATGTATACAGCTGCATGATTTTCTGGTTCACACGCTTTAAGTAAAATATAAGATTTCCAGCTTTGGATGACGAGCATGAAGATACATATGGTTAAATTATTTGTAAGGGCAGTAACACAAAGTATTTAAACGTGCTTCCTTTAATTGATTGAAGCTTAAAGCAATGCGCATTGGATTGGTACATGTCCACGGCTTTGGGACATGCTTTGGTTGAATAGGTTTTAGCTTTTCCCAAAAGACGAGCCAATGCCAACCCTGAACCAACTCTCAGTTATGCAGAATTATGCAGGTCCGGTCGATACTTACAGTTAAAACTTGAAACTAGTCAATCTGCCCCCTACGGAAGAGCAGACCAGTACATTGGCTTCCTCATAATCTGACAGGGTGATTGACACTTTTTCAGATTTATTATTTTTTATTACATTACACATCTCAGTTTAATTGGATTAATTCTAAATTTAAAGAGGTAAATGTGAAACTTTAAAATCTCTTAAGTTCTTATATAATTTGTACACTTCTGTATATAAAGAATCAATCACATATTTAGCTAGTCAATTACTGATTAATCACTAATCCTACTCAATATCAAATTTTCAGTAACCCTCGAATTTTTTAACAGCTTTAACTCTCGTATTGTCGCTAAAAGCGAGGCGTTGATAATTCATCTCATCAAAGAATTTTACTCAGCAAGTCAGCAGAATTAGAGGATCGAGACTTTCCATAAGAGGAGTTTAACCATTTAGTTCATTCCACGTTGTCTCAGATTTATCATTGTTCTCTTCTACTGTGCTTGTGTAGGTATTTAATTCCATGGCTTCTTGTACGATGGACAGCAGAGTGTGATGATGAATCTTTTATTGTTTCAATTCAATTTGTTGAGTAAAACACAACTCAATCAGCACAAATCATTTTCATCTGTAATCTTTTGAAGCTTCGTGGTTAGCAGAGCTTTGAAAAGAGAATTGCTCAAGATTTTGCATGATTATTAGCTTGTAGCTTTGGTCTTTGAGATAGCAAGTCCCAAGGCCCCAACTCATAATGACGCGAGGAAAAAAGAGACGGAGTACCGGCCACCTGTTGCATAATTATAAGGATATTTTAAAGTTCATGGATGCCCTCTAGCTCTCGGCATGGCCTAGTTGCCCAAGAAAGAAACCATAACTGAAGTCTGATACGTCAGCTCTGGAAATGTCAAGAGATGATCATAGCCATTAATTCAATTACTCTTCTATTTTTATAACTAATCCTTATCTGCTCAATAGCATATTGTATTACTATTAATAATTAGTTGATTATGTCAATAATCAGTTAATAGCTAATTTTATTTGTTAGTTTAATCAACATATAATATCAATTATTTATTAAAAATATTTAATAAAATTAGTTATTTATTATTAACTATTGATATGTAAAATAGCTTATGAGGATATAATTCTTTTAAAAATTATAAGAACGTGAATATTATATTTTTAATATTTCGTTGAATATTTTTATAAGAATTTAAATTTATATATTTAATTTTACAAAAATTAAGTTTATAATTTTAATAAAAACGTAGTAATAATAACAATAATAATAATAATATAACGTTAAATTCTCTATTGATATGAATGATATAGCGAGCTATATCATATTGATATTTTTTAATATAATATGAATAAAATTTATTATTTATTAAATTAAAAATATCTGTAATTATAGTATGACACAATACAACATATAGAAGTATATACTAAAAATATTAATTTGATGTGACTTTTTACATTAAAAAATTTAATATTATGTATTTTAAATATAAACTGATATTATAAAAATTAAATAAAAATTAAAAAATTTAACTAACCTATTTATTATAATCTTCCAAATTTTACGATATAATTGTACGATAAAATAAGCCAAGTTTGAAAATACACAAAATAAAAGTAGAGAATAAAGTGGAGAGTAATATTGTAATTAAGCAAACAAATAATTCTAAAAGTTCTTTTTATAAAACTTTTAGAAATCAGCATATTGTGATTAAATAAGCTAACCAGTTAGTTATTTACCAAACGCATTAATAATTTTTTAAGATGATAAAAAATTAATTTTTAATCAATAAACTAAAAAAAAGCAGCTGATAAGTTGTTTATAAATCATTCCCTGCGCTTTCATATGAGCCATCAAGCTGCAAAATACAGTGGCAGCATCTTTCAACCCAAAAATCCTTGTCAAAAAAACACAGACGTTTTTTTTTTTATAAAAAGGGAAACAAAGACGTTAGGCCCCAGTTTCCGAATGAAAAAGTTTATCTAATCTAAACAAGAAAAGAAAAGCGATCTTGTAAATTTTGAATCATTCAAAGGCATGATGATAGGCAAGAAATGGAAAAACCCAGCCAGAGTTAATTTGTGGAAATCAGCTAGAGGTAGACAAAATGCAAAATCCCCCGAGGGTTGCGTGGAGATGAGCTACAGCTACATTTTGAGCCTTTGACCAAAGAAACCCATTAAACATTTTAAGCTCAGCTCCCGAGAAGTTAATTCTAAAAGAAAAATGTCAGTTGCAGGCACAAATTATCACTTAGAATAGAATACACACCAAATTAAAGTTAAAGCAAGTAAAGTCGATAATAAAGCAGAGGCTAGAGTCAGAGAGAAGAGTTGGCCGTTTTTTAAAATTTCACGGTGGCAGTGGCGGTGGTTAATCATCAGAGCTCTCTTTTTGATGCAAGCGTGGGTATAAATGCAGGACCTTTGCAGCTACTCTTCTCTTTCACTCTCTCTCTGTGGAAGTTAGTCAAGTACCTTAGCTTCAATTCCCCTCCTCTCTCTCTCAACCCGTCTCATGGTCTTTATAATAACTGAACGAACTTCCAGGCTCTTTTCTTTTGTGTATTAACTGAGACTGTGGGGTTGTGTATAGAACAGAACAGATTGTATGTGAGCTGAAAAGCCGAGGAAGGTTTTGAACAAAACAGAGCCCAAAAAATTCAATGAAGCTTTGTTTTTGGGTGGAGAAAAGGCTTGTACTGAGTACTGAGTGCAGAGTAGCAAAAGTTGCACAGAATCTGAAATGGGTATCTTTCTCTTGCTACTTTTAGCGGGCTTTCGCTCTCTGCCGTTGAACTCTGACTAGGGTTTTGAATGGGGCTGTTTACTTGTACTGAAATCAATGTTCTTTTGTTTTCTTATTTGACTGCTTCTACTACCACTTCAACTTCTATCATCTTTGGTACTCATTTTAGTACCTGGGTCTTTCAGCTTCAATAAATTTTGGTTTTTGGGCCAATTTCAGAAGCGTGTCTCTACAGTTTAGTTCCAACAACTGATATATTGTGGTTAGTTTTGCATGGATAAGTCTAGATAATTTTTTCCCGGGCGGATTGAGCTGTTAAAGTAATATCTTTACACACTTTGATCTCTGAAGCTTCTTCTGTTGTGGGTTCAAATTTTCTGTTTTGCACCTATAGCTTGTTAATAAAGTTAGTTTAAGCTTATATTAGGAACAAAGAAGTTCTTGTAGAAGTAGAGCTTTTTACCTGTCTTCGCTTCTTTTGATCTTTGGTTGATCATATTGAGTAGTTTCTTGATTTGTTCAACTTAGACGTTACTTTCTAGCTTGATAGAATTGATAACATGTTTGCTCGTGGGCCAAATGCAGTTGTGAGATAAAAGTTGCTATTGGTGACTATAGTCGCAAGTCGTGCAAGGAATGATGGAAATGAATGAGAAGGATAAACTTGAACGGGAAAAAAGTAATGAAAATGCCATAAACTATCATTCTCCTGGCAGCACGTCCTCGGATTGGCGATTTACAGGTGCCAATATAGCAAATTCATCCCTGGGTCTACTTCCCACTGATAGTCAAATGGCGGTATGCAGAGGAGATGTAGCTAGAGTTTCTTCCTGTTCATCAACTTCTATGATAGACTCACTTGGTCCAACCATGTGGGAGCATCCCACCAATTCACAAAACTTAGGTTTTACCGAGATTAATGTTAAAAATAACGCAAGCACGTCGAACACAATAGAAATTGGGAAAGTTGGCCCTGCATCTTTGAGAACATGTATTGATGGAACACTGGACGCTGGGTGGCATTTGCCAAATACAATGCTGAAAGGTGGTATGCTTTTACCAACTTCCCCTCTAATGCTCCCGCAGAGCTTATCCCAGTTTCCTGCTGATTCTGCATTCATTGAGCGTGCTGCATGGTTTTCGTGCTTTAGTTGTGGGAATTTCGGTGATACGCTGAACCCTTTTGGAGTTCCAGACACCATGGATCTTTATTCTCAGGGTGTGGGAATGATGCAAGGACCGGCAGAAGCTTTTACAGGTAGCGGGTTGAAATCTGTATCTGGAGGACAAGCTCAGAAGAATGCTTTGGGCGTTGGTGATGCACCCAAAGATGTTTCCATGTCCGTTGATCATTTAGCTGATAACCCCGTTAAGAATCAGAGAAGTGAAGGCCTTGTAAAATCTCATGATGAATTAAAACAAGGTGTTGGTAAGTCTGGCAGTGAATCGGATGAAGCTGAATTCAGTGGTGATGGTGGTCAAGAGGAGCCATCTATATTGGATGAAAATGGTGGGGAAATGTTCTCTAAGAGCCTTGGCTCAAAAAAGAGAAAAAGAAATGGGCAGGTAGAAACTACATATAATCATTATTCTCTTATTTTATGCTTGTTCGACTCACTATTCTGTTGTCTGTATAACTTCTTTGTGGTAGGATTCTGAGCTCGATCAGGCAAGGCAAACCCAACGATCGGCTGATGTTACAAACGCTAACCATGGAACTCAACAAAAAGTAGAACATAGCCCCATTTCAAATACAAGTAAGTCTATTAGAAAACAAGGTAAAACTTCAGAACCACCAAAAGAAGAGTACATTCATGTTAGAGCTCGAAGAGGCCAGGCAACAAATAGCCATAGTCTTGCAGAAAGAGTAAGATGCTGTGTCAAAGTGGTTTGGTGACCTTGAGCTACTTCATTTTAGCCTTTAAGCTTTAATGTATTCATTCTTAATACAGGTAAGAAGGGAAAAGATTAGTGAGAGGATGAAGTTTCTGCAAGACCTTGTCCCAGGTTGTAGCAAGGTCGGTTGTTGGTATTCATGCCCGCCTAATGAAGAACATTTCAATTGAATTACAATATTGAATTACTTTGATTGATTCTTTTGTAAAATAATCAACCATATTTGCAGGTTACAGGCAAGGCAGTGATGCTAGATGAAATCATCAACTACGTGCAATCACTGCAGAGGCAAGTTGAGGTACTTGTGACAAGAACCCACTTCATTCATCCTTTAAACGGTGGCATGAATAATTCACAATACTCTCCACCCATGCCATAGGCAGCTCAATTTCATCACAGAGGCATTGTCTGCAGGCAGAAAAACACTATTCTACCGTATGCTACTCATAAATTGCTTGAAATGGGCTAGAAACTATCTATTTCTTCGTCTCTTTAATGAGTTGCTTTAAATATGTAAAGAAAACTTGGTAAACCGCAGAAAGCTTTAGAGCTCTTCAATGTCTGTACTTCACTGAGATCTCATCTTAAATATATATATATATTTTTTCAGTTTCTATCCATGAAACTTGCAACGGTGAATCCAAGGCTTGATTTTAACGTAGAAGGACTCCTGGCAAAAGATGTAAGTGAATGAGATCTTTTGACAATCTTTTGCTTCCCAGTAAACCAAGAGTTAGCATGTCCATATGTAAAACATGGTTTACTTGTAACTTCTGTTTTCTGCATATTGTCTGGTTCATAATCTTCATAATTATGGTTTACCTGTATGCTCAGATCTTTCAGTCTCGGGCTGTTTCTTCCTCTGCTCTTCCGTTTTTGCCAGAGTTGCCTATGATTTATCCCCAGTTGCATCCTACTCAATCAGGACTTGTTCCAGCCACTATTCCAGGAATGGAGAGCCAGTCCGACATACTCCGCAGAACTGTTAATCCCCAGGTGAAACCCATGACTGGAGGAATTAAAGAACCTTCTCAGGTACTTAATTGATTAGCCTGTTATCTCTTACTGTGTTGTTGTGAAACAGCATGGTGATAAGAATCTCCGTTTCTTTATTTGGAATTTGGCATTATTCATGCAAGTAATGTCATTTATGTTATACTTTTGACAACAGGTACCTAACGTGTGGGAGGATGACCTCCATAACGTTGTTCAGGTGAACTATGCAATCAGTGCTCCTCAAGCTAGTCAAGTCATGAACGGTATAGCTTGTGTTTGCCACATTTTAAGTATACAAAGTTTTCTTAGACTAGAAGCGAAGTGTCTCAATTCTAAATCCAAAGTTGTTTCTTTCTGTTTCCAGGATGGCTTCCCTCAGGCCAAATGAAAATTGAACTGTAATTGTTCCTCTTGTTGTTATGCGACCAAAACGGCTTTACTTCTCATATTTCACAGCTAATCTTAAAGATAAGAGCATACGAGATTCTTTTCAGTTGCAATTCAACCTTGTTCTTGAGTTGGGGAGTAACTCTTCCTAGGGAGCAGTTACTGGTCACTTGTGGAAGGCAAGGTTTTTTGACACTGTAGGTTGATTGCACTTTGTCAAGATTAATACTGCTCCAACCTTATTGATTTGGGAGTGGAAATCCTGGATAACAGTACAGATTGATCAGGAGTTGTTCAGGTTGTGAAGCTGAAAATGTATAGATTGGTTTCTCCATGATTCTCACGGAGTAATAGCGAAGCCCTTGAATGATAAGATGGGCTCTGTAATTTACGTAACTAGGCAAATTATATTTATTGCTTTCTCCTTATATTGTCATCTTCCAAAATCTCCACCGGAGAAGCAAATTGCTTCTTTATGACCAAAAAGTTACAGATTCTAATGAAGGGAGAGAATATGTACATCGACCCCCTAAACTTTCGTGAGTATGTTGACTTTTCAAAATCCCATTTTTATGTTTCGTGCCAAGATACGTCTACATTTTCTCAGCAAGATATCATTAATGGAGGAAATTTATTACCAGGAGATTGATGTTAACACCTTTATAAGCATGATTGGCAATAGTGGAAGTAAACACGATCTTACTCACTAGTTTGTGAATGTAAAGACCTTTGAGTTGCTATAAGAAGGTAAAAATCATCTGCAGTTTCTACTTTCTTATTTGTTAAACATATGTTGGGTTGGTAAAAGAAATATTAACCAGAAGTTCTTTTGCAATTGGAAAAACATTTTAAGAGAGACACATTGAAGGAGCATTATTTTCATTACTATCGCAATTATATACGCGAATATGATAAAAACAAATAAAAGATATTATTTCAATTGGTTAAAAAGAAGTGTTTAGAAAATATTTTGCAAGAAACTATCGTGGCTAGCTTCTTTTTTTTTTTTTAATTATCAAAAATAGAATAATTAAAAATAAAACATTTTAAATAAAAGTTGAAAACTAGGGAAATTTGCAGCTTCTGTTTAATGGGGGGTTTAACAATTACTAAATACCTTGAATTAATAGTGTTTCATATTATTCATTTTTAAATTAGAAACTGGGGGAAATTGAAACGCCTGTATAATGGGGTTGAACAATTATCCAATATTATGAATCAGTCTGTTAAAGTATTCCATATCATTTTTTTTTTTTGGTAAATAAGTATTCCATATCATTCATTTTCTCTAATTTGAAAAGAAAGACATCAACTTCTTCAATGAAAAGCAAACTGTGAACCGCTGGTTTGATTCTATTTGACAAAACATATGATCTGATAAATCACAAATAAATCTCTTGATTGTCATTCATAATCTCCTACCTGCTATTGTTCTTCTTGTTGGTTCTGCATCAGTTTAAAGATATGAATGTTATATAGCAAAATTCATAGAGTCTGAGTAGAGAAGCTAAGAATAATTACCTGAATTTGGCAACAGATTGAAATTATTTCAGCCAAAGGTGCCCAATCACCAAAGTTTCTCTCAATGAATTGATAGGCAATGCCACTCTTGCCGCTGCCAACAATAAAAAGTCCACCCTTGATTTCACCTTCTCCTCTGAAGTTTTGCTCTAATCCCAGTGCTTTAGCACGCTTGTAATTTGCAATAGCTCGGGGATTGAATACAAATCCTGATAAGAACTTATCCTTCAGCAGTTGTCCACCACCAAGAGCTTTAAAGAATTCCATATTCCTGTCAAACAGTACAGCACCACCCCAGTATCGAGGCCAGAAGTCTTGTACCTGTATGGAAACAATTTACGCATCAAGAAAAGGAGTTGGGAATTTATTGTATTTCAGGCGGCTGAAACCTCACTTTGGTACCTTACCTCGGATTCAATATTTTCATGGAGAACTGCAAATAATCGAACTCCCAATCCATCAAATATTGGCTTTTTAGCATAAAGCTGGTGAGCTTCAGCTCTGCACATGATGCACCTGTTGTGACATTGAGAAATCAACTAGGAGTAAAGTTTGTCCGTTTATCTTAAAACAACCATACATACAGTCTTAAGTCTTTATCTTTTATAATGGTTGGATGATATCGTTCCAAAGCATAAAATTTACAATCAAAACCAGAAGAAGAAAAATGCTTGCCCAGGTCGTCGGATGCACAGGAGCACAGCTGGTTTATCCCTCCACAGTTGAGAAGCCTTCATTGGAGGTGTTCTGCTTTTGACCAAAGGCTGCATCCCTATCTTATATTCAGGTGTCATTTTCTGTATTGATATATTTCCAATACAAGAATAAGGTGAAACCATGTCAACAACTGGAGGAGGTGTTAAACACCCACAAAGTCGAGGCTCAGGAGGCCCTGCTGAAACTATCCCTTCAAATATATGTCCATCTTTGACCTTTAAATCAGCAACTGATTGCTCCACTGATTTGTCATCATAATAGACTCCTGCATTTGATCTCAATTGCATCTTCATCGATCGGGCTGAACCAGAGCTCTTGAAAAGAGTATCGTTGTCAGATGTTTTGCGGGTCATCGTCCTTCTTGGTAATGAATATGAAGTGGGCAAATGCTCCGTACGTAAACCAGTTCTGTTCGTGAAACGAACGAGGTGACCTCTCTTCAGACCAAACTGTGTAGTAATTTCTTTAGTGCTTAAACTAAGAATCTCAGGCAAACATTTTCCTGAGGCCTCCAGCACATCTCCATATTGCATTAGCACGCGGTCATGCAGGTATGTTCTGATTTCCAACGCGTCCTAAATTGAGAAAAAAGAAGCTCAGAGATTGACAGAGTACGATGGGAAACATAAAATTTTCAACGAGAACTAACCTTTTGCCTCTGCGTCATGTTCAGTACATCCATATCCTCGGAGTTGATAAGCTTCAAGGTTGGCACATCATCCCAGCCTTCCTCTAACAATTTTGGAAGCAGCTCATACAAAGCTCCATTTCCTACGAAGTCTTCCATCGAGTAAGAAGCCATGTTCTTTTGTAACTCTGGATAAAACACTCTTGTTGCTGAAAGATTCTTAGATTTACTGGTGCCCTCGTTAGGCCTTCGTCAAGGCTTGACAATTAGTAGAGGACCTAACCTCTGTTTCCTATCTGAGGTTGTTATCAAGACACCTGAAAGTGATATCCCAGACTGTGATTTTTGTGACAATCTGTATTTGGACAAGTATGTTTGTAGTAAACTTAAGGGTACATGTATTTGATGCTTTATTTACAATTTGTCAATTAAAGCATTTCTTGATGGTCAGCGATGAATACGAAACCTCCGAAAGCTTAAAATATCTAATGTTAACTTTCTCCTCCTGTAGTTAGACACTAAACTACAATATTAATTACTCAGTACCTTATCGAAACAAATTGGTGAAGAGTGTGGCTGTAGACTCTGCCGGCTATAACTAAAAGGTAAGGTCACATTCTTTCTGCCGTTTCGTCCCATTCAGGTTTGTAAACTTTACTACTTAGTATCTAATAATTCAGAATTTTTGATTACCGCATTTGTCTTTGGTTCCATGGCTTGTAACTGGCTACAGGTTTCAGCTTTTGTTTGATGTCGGCTTCGAGATGGCCTTATATATGTTACAGGATTGTGAGAATAAAGCGAAGGCATATCGGCAATTGGCAGTTTTCAACAAATGCCAGAGTTGGGGGATCAAGTCTGTCTTGAATCATCGTTACTTCTTGGGCAGCAGAAATAATAATAATAATAATAATAATAATAATAATAATAATAATTATTATTATTATTATTATTACTTTTGAACTTGAATAGTATTTATTGTTATATAAAAATTTTCTTATGCACTTTTACACCTTTAGCTACGATTTTTTACATCTCCTGCCAAAGTGAAAGCACCTGCAAAAGCAACTGTGGTGATGAGTGAGGCCACAGTGGAGTACGATTGAGCTGTTTCCTTCATCCATTTCCCTCTCCCTCTTCAAGTAATTCATTGTGCTCTTCAGTAAACAAATGTTTTGGAGTTTGATTGTTCAGAGTTTGACATTGTTTTATACAATAGTTGAACATCTTCCACTTTCTGCAACAGAAAGAACAAATCATTTGCAAAAAGAATGGAATAGAAATATGATATAGAGTTTGTAATTTGACCTTGTGCCATTGGAGTTCCCTTTGCAATTGAAGAACTGCTTCAGAACTTGATGTTGGTGGCCCCAACTTGGCAGCTAGATGCAGAAGGTTGTTTTTATTGTTGTTTAAAACTGATAAGGGTATATTCTTTCATATATGCATTTGATGTATCAAGTTATAGTACCTTGATGTAATCATTTCATTTAATTTAGCCTATTAAAAGCATAAACATGGACATCAATTAAAGGCTTTGCTATAGAATAATAATATTTATTATTAGATGAAATGATTGCATGACTTTTCTTGCCTGCATGAAATATGATAAAGATTATATATAATTATAGTTCATGCTAATAAGTATTTGATACTAAATTTAGATTCAACATTATTATAATGTTTAAGGCATAACAAGAAAAAGAATTTTGAGCAAAAGTAGTTGATTCAGATTTATACAAATAGTTTGTATGTATTGGATTAAAGGAGATCTATGTTTAACATAGGTGGCAAGAATAAAAAGTTAGATAATCGAGACTAGTCTTTTATATCATGTTGGTTAAATCAACATAATAAAAATCATAGTTACATATAAGGATATATGTATTCTTGTTATTGTGAATCATATGAAAGTTGTTAAGTTGAATAATAACCAAACTAACCTTTGTTGAAAGGATGATGATGATATTGAGTTGTTAAATTTTATACATATGATGTATTTTGAATGGAAAAACAATTCATAAAAGGATAATACTTATATTTCATTAGATTACTAAAGACTTTATATGATATAGTTGTATCTAAATAGAAATTAAGCGTTAAAAATGTTGAAGCACTTTGATAAAATCGATATGGTAAGTTTTAAATTTTCAATTATTTATAGGGAATGAGATTCTTTAGTAAACATCTTCATAATAAGAATTCCATAAGTGTATGGATTTATGTAAAAAGGAAAAATACAATATAAGATATTGTATCTGTTTACCGTAGAGTATCCACCGGAACACCCGCAGGTCATCCCGGCACATAACCTACGATAAGAGAGCACTACCGATAACAACTC
>JAOSBK010000003.1:20374713-20401255 GCA_027568895.1 Erythroxylum shatona
ATATGAGATATTGAATCTTATATGGGCACAATTGGTATTTAATTAGAATTATTTGTAATTCTAATTAAAGTTTAATTAAAATTAATATTTAATTTCAATTAAATTACTAAAATGTCTAAAGCTTATTATAAATAGGCTTAAGCTCTATGTAGCTAGCATTTCATGCTTAACCCTCTATGTAAAAGTTACAGAGTTCTCTCAACTCATTCTATGGATATCGTTAGAGGTCGGACATTTGTGCGGCTACGGTGGTTGAGACGGATCGGTTTAGGAAACGGTTCGAGGGATGCATCAAGACAAAGATCGAGCTTCGGAATAAGGTACGAATTAAATTTCCTCTTTGTTTTTATTCTTGTTAATCATTTTATAGAATTAAATAGATCTTGGTTTTTGGGAAATCAAGAGTCACAAAAAAGTTTCGTGATTATTCCGCTGCGGTCGGATCAGATCCGGACTCGATTTCCCAACACCTCCTATGCTCTTTGACGTCCTTTCTTAGTATCTCTTCTTTCATCGAATATTTTCCCTAACACCCCCTTCCCCTTCAAGAGCTCCCTTTTATCACATTGACATCTGGAAACCTTTTCTGTAGATCAAATAGAGCTTCCCATGTCGCATTCTCCTTATCTTCCCCTTTCCACTGAAACATTACCTGAGTCACCGCTCTGTTGTTGTCTTTTAATCATTTTTCTCGCCCATATCGCTTATGGTATCTTTTCTACATGATTCACTGTTGTTGGAATTTGAGTCGATCATGGAATTTTCTATGAAATAGAGCTCTTTAATTATGATTCATGAAAGGTAGGATGAATGTTGGAGTCCTTAAGAAGCTCTAGCCTGTAAGCTACGTTATTGATCATTGAAACCATCGGGAACGGGTCATAATATAGGGGAGCCAATTTTCCTTTCCACCTCAACAAGTTTTTATTGCATTCAAAGTTCCTTGATTGCACTTCATGCTCTTCTATCTTTTTTATTATATCCCAAATGGTTGTGTCTTTACTCCAACAATCTTTAATTTCATCCATGAGCATTGTATGAATTTGGGTTAATATAAATGTAAGCAACTCATAGCTGGATATATATTCAGCATAATGTGTCTGCCACCTCCTTCTCTTTTCCACTTCGGTAAATTACTTCGAAATCAGACTCCATTAATTTGGGTAAATAGCTTTGTTAGAAAGGAGTTGAGATTTGTTGTTCCATTAAGAACTTCAAACTCTTGTGATCAGTTAAAATCTTGACGGGACAACCACTTAGATAGTGATGACAGTGCTTGACTGCCTTCATGATCGCCAGGAATTCTTTTTCATACATAGAGTGACCTTGGTGCTTGGACGTTAAGGCCTTACTGAGGAAGGCGATCAGATGTCCCTCCTGTTGTAAAACTGCTCCAATTTCTTTTTCATTTGCATCTACCTCTGCTGTCAACGGATGAGAGAAGTTTTGTAATGCCAAAATAAAGATCGATACTAGTGCCTCCTTCAATTTCTCAAAAGCTTGTTGATGTTCTTTTCGCCACTGCCAACTGCCTGCGCATTATTTCTTTAATAAGAATCAAGTGGCTGAGCCATTACCCCGTATTGCTTGATAAATGTTCCGTAATAACCAGTGAGGCCATGGAAGCCTCTGATCTCCTTCAGTGTGTGTGATATAGGCCACTGCTTTATGGTATCGATCTTTTTTGCATCAGTGGATAGCCCCTCCTCTGAGATTGAGTGCCCCAAATAGTCAATCTTCTAGGCTCCAAAGACAAACTTATTCACGTTGAGGAATAGCTGTTGTTATGTCAAGACTATTAGAATTTGTCATGAGTGCTCCAAATGTTGAGTGGAGTTTCAGTTGTACATCAGGAGATTGTCAAAGAAAACCAACATAAACTTCCAGAGATATGGCCGAAAAATCTCATCCATGAGCCCTGGAAGGTGGAGAGAGGGTTAGTGAGCCCAAAGGGCATCAGTAGAAACTCAAAGTGGCCTTCGTGAGTAGAGAATATAGTCTTTGAACATTCTCCTCTTTCATCCTTATTAAATGATAACTGGACCTTAAGTCTAGTTTGGAATACCAATTGGAATCCTTCAATTTTTCACGAAACTCTTCTATCATTGGGGTAGGAAACTTACTTTTTATAGTCTGCTTATTTAGCTCCCTGTAGTCCATGTACATTCTCCGGGAGTAGTCTTTCTTCTTGACTAAAATGACTGGGGATGCATAGGGGTTGAAGCTGGACCTTATGAGTCCTTGTTCTAGCAACTTCTGAACTGCACATTCAATTGCATCCTTCTGCTCGCCTTAATAATGATATGGTCTAATGTTTATGGCTTCTACTCGGGGTTTGTGAACTAAGTAATGATCGTGTGAACATTTAGGAGGCAAATGCTTAATTTCCTAAAATTCTTCCCCAAAATTTGCAAGCTATGCCTCCATTTTCTCTCGATTGTTTCCACGAGATACATTAACTGTAACATAAATAGTGAGTTCTTAATACCATTAGAGACTATTTTGTGGAGGCCCTTCCTTGAAATTTCCTTTACATTAGCTTTTGAATTTTTAGTCAGCTTCGCTGTTCGGCCATCCCAGAGGAACTTTGATAGAAAAGAAGCAAGCACAAGATTGTTTCAAGTATATTTTAGAAGAAATAAAGGGGCAGAAGGAAAAGGACAGCAATCAGTTATTTGACAAAAATGATAGCAATCGGTTATTTGACAGAAAGGTTGTGTGAGTGTAAGACATACATAAGAGGGGTAGCTTATGACATGTGGGGGAGAATGGAATATAGGCTTTTTGGCGCAAAATTTATCTAACAGAAAGGTTGTGTGAGTGTAAGACATACATAAGAGGGGTAGCTTATGACATGTGGGGAGAATGGAATATAGGCTTTTTGGAGCAAAATTTCTCTGCACGGGATTCTTTCCTGGGGACTGTTCTTAGTCTTTTGCTTTCTTTATTCTCTTTGTTCTTTGATTCTCCGTTATTAAATGGGTTGTATTGAATATTTGGTGATTACAAAATTTCTACTTATAGGATCAATACAAGTTACACCTATTTCTTTCAATATTGTTGTTTGAGTTCTTTTCTCTACCAAATTGGTCTGATCTACTGGATGCCAAGAACAAGAATCGAGGGATGTGTTGAAGAGGTAGAGAGGAACATGACAAGTGTGCAAACAAAAATGACCACCGTGGAAGAAGCAATTCTAGATTTACGTCTAGAACAGGAGCAGAGATTTATTAGGCTAGAAAATATGATTTCCTCTTTAGCAAAAGGGAAATCTATTGCCGATAGCATTGATACCTCCACCCTTTCGACTCCCACTCCACCATCGGGTGACACCTTTACTATCAAACCTCCTGCTCGCAATCTTCTTTTTGATAATACAGCGCTTGTACCAAAAAAAGTTGACATGCCCAATTTTGATGGTACCAATCCTGAGGGGTGGATGGCAAGAGTCAAACAATATTTTGAAATCCATAATACCCAAGATGAACTCAAAGTCTCTTTGGCACTAGTGAGTATGGATGGGGCGCCTCTTTATTGGCTCCGGTGGTTACGCCAATGGAACCCAACTCTCTTATGGGAGCAATTGAAGATTGAAACACTACGGTAGTGATATTTCTAAAAATTCATCCGAATATCTTACAGCAGTAAAGCAAATGGGTACCGTGGCTGAGTATATTGATGATTTTGTGGCTAAAGCAACACAGGTACCTGATATGATATATTCATTCTTAATGGATTAAAGGAGGAGATACGAGTGCAACTCTATTCACATGATACTATATATCTCCATTGCACTATGAAATTAACAAGGAAAATTGAAAGACAACTTTTGCACTCTACCACATCTAAAACACCTTTCCGTTATAATTCCAGTGACGTAATAGGGATGACCCATCATGGGCTTAGGCCTAAATCCACAGTATCACTCTTTATCAACCCATAACTTTTTCTTTTCAAACCCAAAAATGTGAAAGCTTTATACCTAAACCCCCAGATAAAACACTAGACTCTCTCTATCGCCCACGAACCCTACCAGCACTACCTACACCACTACAACAAAAACCACCACCACCTTAAACACGACAACGCGATACTCGACATTTTTCTCACTGAGAATACCAGGACTTATGGGTAAAATGAATTTGTTTTTGATGTAAACAACCCTATTCCCCATTGCATGAGTATCCTGGCAAATCATTTAGAGCGTGAATTGGAGGTGAGGATGAGTTCTTATCTGAAGAAGGGAATCTAGCAGAGCTCAAAGGTACTGATAATCAAGTCTTATCACTGGATTTGGATAAGGCTAATTTTTCTGAACTTGAATTACTAATGTATTCGATTGGGGGCATCCATCGTCCTCGCACCATGAAGTTTCAAGGAGATATTATTGGGCAAAGCGTAATTATCATGGTGGACAATGGGGCCAGCCACAACTTTACTTCCAACCTTTTAGTGGAACGTTTAACTATGGAGGTTACCCCTACCACCCCTTTTTCAATTCGTTTGGGCAATGGACATAAGGTGCGCACCTCTGGTATTTGTGTCGACTTGAAATTGGGTTTAGTTAATTTTAATATTACAATGGATTGCTCTGTTTTTTCTCTCAATGGGGTTGATATAATTTTGTGAATTGCTTGGTTGAAAACTCTGGGTGACGTACGAGTTAATTAGGGTAAGATGACTATACAATTCAATTTACACAATGAACTAGTTCTATTACAGGGAGACCCTTCTCTCGACAGGATCCCTACATCTTTACATGCTCTACGTAAGGTAACTAAGGTTGAGTTCTCCACTATTTTATGGGGTATTGAGTCTAATAATGCGTTCTTGAATGATAGGGACAACCTCTTCCTTGAACAACAAAATTCTATTCAAGCTCTCCTAGCTAAATTTGGTGATATTTTTATTGATGTTTCGTCTTCGTCGCCCCACTGCCAGGTTAACCAACAAATTCCTCTACAACCAGGTGTTGGTCCAATTAGTGTTTGCATTAACCGCTATAGACACATACAAAAAGATTAAATAAAAAGGCTAGTTATTGAGATGCTTTCTGTTGGTATAATTCACCAGAGTACTAGCCCTTTCTTTAACCCGATATTATTGGTTAAAAAGAAAGATGGAAGTTGGCATTTTTTAGTGGACTATTGTTAATTAAACTAAGCTACTATTCCCAACAAGTACTCTATTCCGATGATTCAAGAGTTACTAAATGAGCTTCATGGTGTTCAATACTTTACTAAACTTGATTTAAAATCAGGATATCATCAGATTCGTGTGGCTACTCCTAATATACACAAGACAACTTTTAGAACACATTTAAGCCACTATGAATTCCTTGTTATGCCATTTGACCTAATGAATGCTTCGACCACTTTTCAAGCGGTGATGAATGATATTTTTCTCCCATTCCTTTGGAAATTTATCTTGATCTTCTTCGATGATATATTAATATATAACAGCAATTGGACAACTCATTTATCTCACTTGCGCTCTATGTTGGAGTTACTCTGCCAAACTCAGTTGTGTATCAATAGAAAGAAATGGTCCATTGGAAAAAAAATCTGTTGAATACTTAGGTCATGTTATATCAGCTAGTGGTGTCGAGATGGACCTATCTAAAGTTTCTTCCATTTTAAGATGGCCTACATCTAAATCTATAAAAGCTATGAGAGGTTTCTTTGGTTGGCCAGATATTATTGTTGCTTTATTAAAAACTATGGTTAACTATCTAAGCCCCTCATAGCTCTTCTTCGAAAAGAAGTCCAGCATCCATTTTCCTGGTCTCCTTCGACTCAACACTCTTTCAATAATCTAAAACAAGCTACAATTTCTTCACCATTGCTTACCATGCCCAACTTCAAACAACAATTTATAGTAGAATATGATGCTTCAGGGGCAAGGATAGGAGCTGTCCCTGTGCAAAAAATAAATTGATTGCCTTCTTTAGTAAAACCCTATTCGAAAGAGCAGCTGGTGGATCGGCTTATGAAAATGAACTCATGGCTTTGGTTATTGCAATCCAACATTGGCATCCCTATTTGATGGGCCATCGTTTTATCATTCGAATAGATCAAAGGAGTTGTAAACATTTGCTAAAGCAATAAGCTACTACACCAGCCTAATAGTATTTGCTCTCAATGTTGTTGGGATATAATTTTCTGATTGAATACAAACCAGGCCGCACTAATAGAACAGCTGATGCTCTTTCCCAACAAGATAAGGAGTCTTAAATTTTTGTTTTATCTGGACCACTTTGGGTGGATTGGACTAAGATTGCTAAAGAGGTTTATAAAGATGAATTCTTATGTGTTGTTATGTGGGATTTACAAATGGCGACCAAAGAACATCCAAATTTCTCTTTAATTCATGATCGGATGTACTACAAAGGTCAATTGACGATTCCATCTACTTCAACTTAGGTCCCTAAGTTGATTTCTGAATTTCATTCTACTCTAACTAGCAGACACTCTAGAGCTTATAGTACTTATAGGCGAATTGCCTCGAATTTCTACTAGAAAGGTGGGGACTTCTATAACCATTGCCTATTCCTAAACATATTTCGGAAGACATTTCTCTTGACTTTGTTACAAGGCAACTAAGGTGTCGATTGCATCTTTGTAATTGTGGATCATTTTTCCAAGTATGGTCACTTTCTCCCATTGCAACATTCATTTGCAGCAAAATTAGTGGTTAAAGTTTTTACTAGAGAAGTGGTCTATTTGCATGGAATTCCTAAGAGTGTAGTCAGCGACAAGGATCCTCTATTCTTGATCACTTTTTCGAGCGAGTTATTTCAGCTATAAGGTACCTAACTCAAATTCAGCACCACCTACCATCTATAAACTGATGGGCAGATAGAGATACTGAATCATTGCTTGGAATCATATTTAAGATGTTTCTCTTCGAAACAACCAAGATATTGGGCCAAGCGGTTATGTTGGGCTGAATATTAGTATAATACGAGCTTCTAAAGCGCCATAAGAAAGAGTACATTTAAAGTAGTATATGGGAGGGCACCTCCAATTTTGCAATGCTATTTGTCGGGTGAAACACGGGCTAAATTTGTAGCCCAAAACCTTCAAGACCAAAATGAGGTCATCAGGCAACTTCAATTTAATCTCCATTGGGCTCAACAGTTGATGATCAAATATGCAAATCATCATAGGCGAATGTTCAATTCTTTGTAGGAGATAAGGTTTTTCTTAAAATTCGTCCCCATCGCCAAAATTCAGTAAGTTCTCAAGTCTATTCTAAGTTGGTAGCAAGATACTACGGGCCATTTGAGGTGTTAGGAAAAATTAGGGCTATGGCTGATAAATTAAAGCTTCCTTTGACTTGTCATATTCACTCGATGTTTTACGTGTCACAATTGAAACGAGTTATTGGAAATTATCCAATAATGTCTAATTTACCAAATACTCTTGTAGTGGAAGAAGGGCCACTCATTGAACCTGAAAAAAATTATTCAACGTCGTTGTATTCAAAAATCAGGTCAATATGTCAAGTAGGTTCTGGTGCAGTGGAAAGGCCAAACTCTTGCTGAGGCCACTTGGCTAGATGAGACAGACTTGGTGGGTCAATTTCCTTACTTCAACCTTAGGAACAAGGTTGCTTCTCAAGAGGGTGGCAATGATAGAAAAAAAGCAAGCCCAAGACCATTTCAAGTATATTCTAGAAGAAATAAAGGGTCAGAAGAAAAAGGACAACAATCAATTATTTGACGAAAAGGACAGCAATCGGTTATTTGACGGAAAGATTGTGTAAGATGTATATAAAAGGGGTAGCTTATGATATGTAGGGGAGAACAGAATATAGGCTTTTTGAGGCAGAATTTCTATGCATGGGATTCTTTCTTACCTATTTCTTTCAATATTCTTGTTTGTGTTCTTTTCTCTACCAAACTCCATCGTGCGATCTTTAAAATTGCACAAAACATAATCCAACATTGCTAACTACTACACTCCAAACACCATATCGAACCCACCTAGTCTAATGATAAGTGCATTCGTTGTGAACTTTAACCCTTGCATTGCCCATGTAAAATCCTTACACACTCGGTGGCAATTAAACTTGAGACCTCCTCCTACTATAATCTTTAACACAGGTATTTTTGTTACCCCCATTTGTCCCTTTTCGGTCATCTTTTTGTCTAAAAAACTATGTGTATTGCTATCGATGAGAATGTGGAGTGGTTTCTTCTGAAAGCTACCCATTACCCTCATCTACTTGAACTCACCTTGCTCCTTTAAACCCCACATCGCTTCTAAAGAAACTCTGGGACTCATGGGTGCCCTCTCCCCCCTTTCCTTATTAGGTGCTTCACTGTCGGTCGTCTCGTCCTCCTCCACCATGTACACTTGAAACCATCATTTCTTATATTTATATCCTGGCACAAAAAACATAAGCCTTTAGCCCTCTTTCCATCAAATTCCTTGTTGTTCATTGTTGTGGTTACTCTCTAGTTTTTTTTGTGTAACTTGGTTTGGTGTTTTGGTAGTTGATTGTAGGAAACAAACTTGAATTAGAATAATTTCTAGTTGTAGTAATGACCTGACTCACCCCTTTATTGGTCGTGCTTGCTTTATCTCCTCCCTGTCCAGGCATCTTTGGCCCCTTTTCAAAATAAACTAGTACGCTGGCCGCCAAAAGTATGCTTGCTATAATGAGGTACGATCCATCATTTTTACGATTAGTTCTAACTCAGGCTTGAAGCCTTTGAGGAAGAATCATATCAAATAGGATTTTGGAAGTGTTACTTTGTTAGAATGCTTTTCTAATCGCGTCCAATAATCCATCAATGTCCCTTCTTGCCTGAGTTCCTTCAAATCGCTGATGGGATCTTCGAAGATTTCATCGTCAAACCTCTGTCAGAGTGAGGTTATGAATTATTCCCACCTTAACATCTGTTCTTCACATCAGTTCAGCACCATGAGTTAGTACCACACTGGTGTTGTACCCTCCATGTGGAGTGATGTCACTCTAACCTTCATGTCATCTGGAGTACGGTCTATCGAAAAGAATTACTGACAATAGTAAATCCAATTTCTCACCTCTTCATCGTTGAACGTTGGAAGTACGACTTGCTAAACCTTGTTGGAATGGTGTAAATCAAGGTTTTGAAACTAGGACCGGACGTCGAATTGGAAGCCTTACTGGTCACTGGTTCGACTAGTGGTCGAACCGGTTTGACATCGTAATTACACAATAATTATATTTAATTATATATAATATTAGTAATATTAAAAAAACAATATAAAAATATGCCAAATAATATACATAAATATAAATAACCAGTTGGGTCCCTTTGAGTTCTGTACTTCTGTTAGAGTTTTGGAGAAAAAGTGGGTTTTACTTTTGAAAAAAAATCAAAAAATACATTAGCATTTTAGGAAGAAAAAAAGCAAAAAAAAAAGAATTCATTAAACCAGTGGCCAACCGGTTTGACCAATTCTGGTTTAACCGGTCAATTGACCGGTTCGTACTGGTTCAATTAGGGGCTGATTTTTAGGGGTCACCTGGATCAGATAGTCTACCGATCATCGGTCGAATCGGCCGGTCCGGTCCGAGTTTCAAAACCACGGTGTAAATAATTGTTTCGGTGATTTTTCACGCTGTTACTTTTGAAGCGTCCTTATTTATCTTCTGCATAATTGGTTGGAACATTGTCTTTATATCAATAATCTCGTTCTCGTGTCTTATCCATTATTACGACAGGTTCTTCACGTAAGTTTTTCTATTCTTGAGTATTCAAACAGAAATTATATGTAAATTATTCTTGCTTGCTCAGATTTTGAATATAATAATAACCACATAGATGAAGCGAATAAATAACTTACATTGAGCAGAATTTATCATGATGTAAAGAGAAAGCTTTTACCGATTACCGATTAAGAGGATTAGTTTATATATACTTCTTTGTTAACATTAATTCTTGTACGTCCATCAAGTACTAAATTAATAGTTAAATTTTAATATAATATTAAACTAAGAAAATCCTAAACCAAGTTAATGTGGGCTTATAGAATATCTGGGGCACAACATTAGGTTATATTTCTTACATTCTCCCACTTAGCAAGATTTTTCATCACTACTTTTATTCTTCCAATTATGTCCCTCACTTACTTGGACTTTCCCATTTTACCCTCCTTTTGTCTTTTATGGCTCTACACCTTTAATCCACTAACTCCACATTAACTCTAACTAAGTCCCACACTTTCCAACAAATTTTCAATCTTTATTCATGCCTACTAAATAAATGACCTAATAAACAAATAAATAATTAAACAAACAAATAAGCATGAATAAATCATTAAACAATTAATAAGAAATTTAGAAAAAGAATCGGGATCCAACATAGGTGAAGCTAGGTATGTCCTAGGTATGAAACTAACTAGAAATCATCCGAAGAAGCTTCTTGGTTTAAGTGAGGAAGTGTATATTAATAAAATCTTGCAACGTTTCCAAATGCATTATTCCAAACCTGTTAATACTCCAGCTGAAGAGGGTCTTACCTTAAGTCTTGATCAATACCCTAAAATAGATAAGGAAAAAGAAAAAAAAATGAGTAATGTTCCCTATGCTAGTGCCGTAGGAAGCTTAATGTATGTTATGTAGTGTCACTACACAACCTGACATTTGCTTTGCGGTTAATTTGGTAAGTTGTTACTAAAGTAACCTAGGACCTGCTCACTGGTAAGCAGTCAAAAGGATTTTTTGCAACCTTCGTGATACTTCAGACCTAGTCCTTTGCTATCAAGGTAGGGATTTAAGGTTAAGGAGATATTCAGATGTTGACTGCAGTGGTGACCCAGATGAGTCTAGGTCAACCTCTGGATACATCTTCACCTTGGGAGGGAAGTCATATCTTGGTGTAGCAAGAAGCAAGACTGTATAGTATTATCAACAATGGAAGTAGAATATATTGCTTGTTGTCTTGTCGCTCAGGAGGCAATATGGTTGAGAAGTTTTCTTTAGGATCTTAATCTTACTCCCAGAGTTAATGATCCTATTGAATTATTATGACAACACTGCAGCCATATAGTTTGCTAAAGATTCGAAGTTTCATAGAAACTCTAAGCATATTGAAAGGCGTTATCATTTTTTAAAAGACTTCTTAAAAAATAAAAAGGTTATCATAAAGTATATACCTACTAACAAGATGGTAGCTGAACCCTTAACTAAACCTAATCCTCGAGATTCGTTTAAGACTCATGTTATGAGTTTGGGTTTGCGTAGGGTTTAGTTTTTTATAAAGTTATATATTTTTATATAATGGACAAGTTTTTTTAATTGTAACAAGTTTTGTTTAATAAAAGTTTATTTCTCAAATATTCATTGGTATGCAATTACACGATAAGGCATATTGTAATGTCATCATACACTAGCCTTTTGATTGACCTTGTCATATAGGTAATCGCCCTAACATTTGAGTAGCGAGTAGGATGAGACTTTAAAATATTAATATTGAGTGTATGTAATATTGTGTTATCTTCATACTTGTGTAGTATGCATGATAAGTTTCTATATTTGAATAGTCACCTTAGTAAGTCTAAGATGAGAATATGATGAGTCGGATGTGAAAGATTCAGATTTTACATTGAAGCCTTAAAGCCAAATCTCGACCGGAAAAATTAGTATTAGGTATGTTAATCTAGTGGCTCGGATTAGTTTTTAAGTAAAGTTATATTCCTAATTTGCATGCCATAAAAGAGTGACATGCCTAACTTAATGGGAGCTATGCTATGACGCGCATTTCATACTGTGTGTGCTATATAACGACCTTCTTGTGGAGTGACAGTTAAATCCCTTTCTCTGTCACTGTATGATCCTATGGACTTTAATGTCTAATCGAATGAAACCCTTCAACTTAGAACTATGATATAAAGTCAAGGCTTGGTGTTGCTACTTTAGTGTGTTTTTCCAAGAGTTAAGATGTATACAGTCCAACAGAGCATATTAGGAAAGCAGTTAAGCTAAGATGTATTATTATGAGTGTCTAAGGAAGAATTTTTTCCTTCATCACCATATCAACTTGGACGATTATACTTGTTGTATAATCATATGATATATCTATGAGCATAAAGACATCGGTATGCATTTGGTGATATTTTGGATGATTTGGGGTATCATGACTATATGAAAGTGTTATGTTAGTTAGATGGTAACTTAATATAACACTACTGGTTCTTTAAAGATTTCACGCCCCATTCTCAGTATGACAAGTGAAATTTTTAGAGAGAAGATGTAACTCGTAGCTTATGTGGTTAAGTGGGAGCTGTTGGCAATTGCACAACATGAACGACCATATTAACTTACGCCGGTTATCTTTGTCCTAATATAAAAAGAGGATTAAGGGAGTGAAACAAGAGATAGATAACATTTATTTTCAATCATAGAGAAAAACACAACTGACATTCTTCCTCACGTGAATCACACCATCAAAGCTTAGAGTTTGGGCTATGGATTAACGGTGACTCTAGTATCTAACCTTGAAATGTGGACTGGCAAACAAAGAACCGATCGACGGCTTTCGTATTAAGGTTAGTCATTATAAATTCTATGGTTAGGGTATTTGTTTACTAAAAAACTTACATATTAGTTGGTATTAGAGCCTTACTCGAAGAAATGGCATAAAGAATGAGTGGAGCTGAAGTTAGATGTCAAGAAGAAGGCTTGAAGTGCAAGAAATATGGTCTGAAGTTGTGGCTCAGATATTCTATAAGCCCACATTAAACTTAGTTTAAGGTTCTCTTAATTTAATAGTATATTAAATCTTAACCGATAATTTAATATTTGATGGACGTACAAGATTTAATGTCAATAAAGAAGTGTATATAAACTAATATTCTCTTTACCCTAATAAAGTACAGAAAAAACAAATACAGAAAGAACATGTTTACGTATTGAGCTATCCATCAAGCTATCATACAGAAAGAAGATTAAGAGAGATAAACTAATTCATAATTGGTAAAAGCTTTCTCTTTACATTATGAAAAATTCTGCTCAAGGTAAGTGATTTATTCGCTTCATCTATGTGGTTTATTATATTCATTATTTAATGTTTGAATAATCAAGAATGAAAAGCTTACATGTAGTATCAAAGCCTTGATTTTGAATAGATAATAATCCTTAGATTATTGATTGATGATTGTTTCGATTATGATGTTTATAAAAATTAAAAAATTATGATTTTAGGGTTTTGTATATAGTTGTCCCTGTATACTGAATGATAAATTCCAGAATAACATATGAACTAGACAACTATGAAAACAATAATGGTTAGGGTTCATGACAATTTTTCCAGGCTAAACCTACGTTCTTTCTTAGACAACAAGAACTTGAAACCTGGGGATAAGATATTCGATAACCCTATAAACAATAATGTGATTTTTTATTGTCACGTCTAAGTGTTTTTCATGATTATGACCACCAAATTGTCTTTAACTTTCAGGGAACAAAATTAATTATGAGAGTGGGTGTTTTATGTCTGATTCTTCTTGGAGAACATTTCATAAAGAATGGTGGGTCAACAATTTTTCTTAAAGAACATTTCTTGGAGAACATTCTTCATTATTTATCAGTTTTCTATCATTTTGTTGGAATTTCCATATGTGTGTTTGTTCATACCACGACATAGATTGGTGGTTCCCTCATTACTATGAATATTGGGCATCTTTTTAATTCTGAAAAATTGTTGTATATTGCTTCTTCTTGATAAATTATAGAATTAGAGTTTTGCATAGAAAATTATAGTTTTGATGTATAAAGTATTGATGATGGATGAATTGTTTTTAAAATTTTGATTTCTTACGTTTTGGTCATATTAACGATACTTTGACCTATAATTAAAATTTATTTTTATTTTCATATTATGATTATGATTATGATTATTATTTTATATATATGACAATATGATTAAAATTAATTTGTTAGTCACCAAATTGGTTAAATTAGTTTTGAATGTGTGGCCTTATAATTTATGTAATTTTATGAAATGCTATTATGAAATTTTTATTAGGTGATAGAAATTAAGAACTTTACACAAAGGTAAATCAATGTTATATAACTAATAAATAAAAAGGAGAAAATTGATATACTCTTGTCGCATATGTATAGTTATCCAAAGATGATAGATGTATCTGACGAAGTTTATTTAGTTTTCTTATAAAGTTTAAATAGCATTATAATGGTGGTGATGATATGTATTATTGTGTTTACCCAAATAAAACCTGTAATATATTTAATGTATATGATTCCTATCTGAATCTGTTACTTATTGAGCATTTATATGTTTGTAGTTATTAGCCTTCACTCTTAAGCTTCTTCTGTTACCTTGTTCACTTGTGTGAATTTCTCTAAATGGAGCAAACAAGTCACTTTTCATTTAGGTGCTTTGGATCTTAACTTGGCGCTATTAGAGGTTAAGCCTTATGACTTTAATACTACCAGAATAGAGGCCAAAAAGGTACACTATAAGGTGTGGACAAGGTCTAACAGGCCATGTTTGAACTTTATGCGAATGACAATTATCAACAACATGAAGTCTACTTTTTTTAGCACTGAAAATTAGAATGCTAAAGATTTTCTTAAACTTATGGAAGATAAGTTTCGTTCTACCGATAAGGCACTTGTAGGGACACTTATGGCTAAACTCACGACCATAAAGTTTGATGGGTCAAAGAGTATGCAGCAACCTGTCCTTGATATGGCAAATATCATAGTAAGACTTAAAACACTGGGTATGGCTATGGAAGACTCCTTCTTAGTACAGTTTATCATGAACTCACATCCTACTGAATATGGACCATTCTACATCAATTATAACACATTGAATGATAAGTGAAATATTGATGAATTATCTAGTAAGCTTATTTAGGGGGGAAGTGAGATTAAAGAAACAAGGAGTTCATTCCATTAACCTAGTGGTCAAGGAGCTGGAAAGAACCTCAAACCAAAGGCCAAGAATTTTAAGAAGAAAGAACCTGCTAAAGTTCAACAAGTTGCTGATGGAGAAAGGAAGGGACAAAAGTTAGATAAATGCCACTTCTGCAAAAAAGAAGGGCATTATTAGAAAGACTGCCTAAAATGTAAGACTTGGTTTGAAAAGAAAGATATACATTACGTTTCTGTATACTTGAATCAAATTTATCTGAAGTTCCTTTTAATACTTGGTGGTTTGATTCTGGTGCCACTACTCATGTTTCTAATATTATGCAGTGATTCCTTATAATCCAAATCATAAGCCCAACTAGCAACTTTCTATTTATGGGGAACCGAATGAAGGCCCCAACTGAAGCTGTAGAGATTTACAAGCTGACATTCGATAATGGACATCACTTAGATCTAATGAACACTCTGTATGTACCTTCAATTTTTAGAAATTTAATTTATGTTTCTAGACTTAATGCTAGTGGATATACCTTTAAGGGTGGACATGGTTGTTTCAATTTGTATAAGAATAAATCCTTTATTGGTTATGGAATGCTTACGGATGGTTTATATAAAATGAAACTTGATGATGTTTTTATGAATCCCTAATTATTGTTAATCATAAAATTAGAATGAAATGTAGTTTGACAAATGAACATTATGCTTACTTATGGCATAAACATTTAGGTCATATATCCAAAGAAAAGTTAGAAATATAGTAAAGAATGAGATTCTACCGAATCTAGATTTTACTGATCTTGTCTTATGTGTGGAATGCACTAAGGGCAAGCAAACCAAACATAGTAAGAAAGAAGCAACGAGAAGCAGTTAGGTTCTTCAAATAATACACACCAACATTTACGAACCTTTTGACACTCTGTCCTTTAATGTAGAAAAATATTTCATCACTTTTATAAATGATTTTTCACAATATGGATATATCTATTTGCTGTATGAAAAATCTCAAGTTGTAAATACCCTTAAGATGTTTGTAAGGGAGTTTGAGAGGCAATTAGATAGAAAAGTGTTTGTAATGGAGGTTGAGAGGAAATTAGATAGAAAAGTAAAAATTATAAGATCTGATAGAGGTGGCAAGTGTTATGGAAAGTATGATAAATCTGGACAGTGTCTTGGTCCGTTTACTAAGTTTCTCGAAAGTCATGGCATATATGCATAGTACACTATGCTAGGCACACCGCAACAAAACGGTGTGGCAGAAAGGAAAAATAGAACATTAATGGATATGGTTAGGAGTGTGATGAGTAATTCCTTATTACCCAAAAGTTTGTGGATGTATACACTTAAAACTGCAATGTATATGTTAAACAAGGTTCCTAATAAGGTAGTTCTTAAAACTCCTTTCGAGTTATGGACTAGAAGGAAACTGAGTTTAAGACACTTGTATGTTTAGGGTTGTCTAGCAGAAGCACGTATCTATAACCCATATGAAAAATATGGATTCTTGAACAGTTAGTGGTTACTTTATTGGTTACACAAAGAAATCCAAAAGGTACAGGTTTTACTGTTTGAACCATAGCTTTAGAATTGTTGAAACAATCAATGCCAAATTTTTAGAGAATGGTGAGGTTAATGGGAGTGCTAGTGCTAAAAATCAAGTTGTGGATATTAATGAAATAAGAGTTGATGTTCCATTAACCATAAATATTTTTAAACCCATAACTACAACAAATGTTGTTCCTATTTTGGAAGATCAAAATAATCAAGAACAACCTTTAAATAATGAAGAAGCACCTTTTGAAGAACCTAACTTAGCACCAGCTCATGCAAATGAACCAGTTGGTATAGTTTTAAATAAACTTGTAAAGGTTAGAAGGTCGACTATTTTTTATAATTATGTGGTTTATTTATAAGAGTCGGATTATAATTGTGGCATTGATAATGATCCTGTTTCGTTTTCACAGGCCATAAGTAGTGATAAGTCTAAAAGATGGATTGATTCTATGAAAGAAGATTTGAAATCAATAACTCAAAACAATGTTTGAGATCTTGTAGACTTGCCAGAAGGTTCTAAACGAGTTAGTTGTAAATGGGTCTTTAATACCAAACAAGACTCGAATGGCAATGTTGAAAGATATTGAGCTAGACTTATTATCAAAGGTTACACTCAGAAAAATGGCATTGATTATAAGGAGACTTTTTAACCTGTCTCAAAGAACGATTCATTGAGAATAATGTTAGTATTAATGGCTCAATTTAATTTAGAGCTACATCAGATGGATATGAGAAAAACATTTTAGAATGGGGATATTGAGGAAGAAGTTTACATGGATCAACCTAAAGGTTTTTCCATTGAAGGTAAAGAAAGTATGGTATGTAAATTGAAGAAGTCAATATATGAACTTAAACAAGCTTCCAGGAAATGGTATATTAAGTTCAATAATACCATTATTTCTTTCGATTTTGAGAAAATTACTGTTGATCAGTTTATTCACAGAAAGATCAGTGGGAATAAATTTATATTTCTAGTTTTGTATGTTGATGAAATTTTGTTCGTTGCTAATGACGTGGATTTGTTGCATAAGACTAAAGAATTTCTTTTTAAGAATTTTGAAATGAAAGAAATGGGAGAGGCATCCCATGTGATTGGAATTTCAATATTCCGTAAGAGATCATAAGGTTTATTAGGATTGTCTTAGAAAGCCTATATTGAAAAAAAATTTAGAAATTTAACATGAGCAAGTGCTCAACAGGTATAGTCCCTATTCAAAAGGGAGATAAGTTTAGTCTTATGCAATGGCCAAAGAATGATGTGGAACATAAGGAAATAGAATTAATTTCATATGCTTCTGTTGAGGGCAGTTTGATATACCTACAAATCTGTACTAGACCCGACATCAGTTTTACAGTAGGGATGCTAGTAGATATCAAAGTAATCCTGGTATTAATCATTGGAACGCTACAAAGAAAGTGGTAAGATATCTTCAAGGAACAAAGGATTACATGCTCACTTATAAGAGGTCTAATCATTTAGAAGTGACTGGATATTCAAATTGGATTTTGTCAGGCTGTGTTTTAAAACCCGGACCGGACCGGCTGGTCCGACCGGTCCGATCGGTGACCGGTCGGTGGTCCGGTCCGGTTTATCCTTCAAAACCGGTTATAAATTGACCCAGTCTGAACCGGTCAAAACCGGTAAATTGACCGGCCGGACCGGTCCGGTCCGACCTGTCTGACAATTATTTTTTTTATTTTTTTATTTTTTGAATTTTTTTAAATATTTTTAATATTATATATAATTAAATATAATTATTGCATAATTATTATGTCACACCGGTTCGACCGGTGGTTAAACCGGTCGAACCGGTGACCAGTAAAGCCACCGGTTCGATGACCGGTCCGGGTTTCAAAACATTGTTGTCAGGTGTGTTGAAAGTAGAAAGTCAACATTTGGATATTTGTTCCTATTAGCTGAATGAGCAATCTCATGGAAAAGTACCAAATAGTCTGTAATTGATTCATCCATTACAGAAACAAAATTTGTAGCTTATTATGAGGCTACAATTCATGCATTATGACTGCAGAACTTTATTTCAAGGCTTGGGATTGTCGACACAGTAAGCAAGCCACTAAAAATTTATTGTGATAATTATGCAGTAGTTTTCTTCTCTAAAAATGACAAATACTTTAGAGGCACAAAACACATGGATTTGAAGTAATTTGTTATTAAAGAAGAGATTCAAAAACAAATAATGCATATATAACATATTAGGTTGGATCTTATGGTAGTAGATCTTCTAACTAAGGTTACAACCAAAGACATTCAAAGAACATGTGCTTAGGATAGGTCTTGTTTATATTGATGATTGATCATAATGTTTGATGATAATGTTTTAACACTCTTGAGCTCAATAATAATATGTTTCTGAATTTTATATTTCTTACTCATTGTGTTTATGTATACATGATTGTTTGAATAAGAAATTTATATGTATTTTCATAACTAGTATGTGAAATGTATGTTGTTTATATACAATTTATGGACCTAAACATAATAAGTTCTTAATGTAGTGGTATATGGAACGGAGTATATGATTATATTGTGTATGACCGCCATAACCCACATTATGTAATTTATTGTGTTGAGGTGCTTGTGATGTTAAAGGTTTATAAGATTTAATTCTTGCTAGCTTTATGTTATATTATTAAATGTAATGATGAAATATCTGGCCAAGTGGGAGAATGCAAGAAGTATGGCCTGATGTTGTAGGCCAGATTTTCTATAAGCCCATATTAAACTTAGTTTAGCGGTTTCTTAGTTTAATAGGATATTAAATCTTAACCGTTAATTTAGTATTTGATAAACGTATAAGATTTAATGTCAACAAAGAAATGTATATAAATTAGTCCTCTTTGTACCCTAATTAAGTGTAAAAAAAATAAATATAGAAAGAAAGTGTTTATGTATTGAGATATACATTCTATCGTACAGAAAGATGGTTAAAAGTACAACATAACAAATTCTAATCAAGATACGTAATTTATTCGCTTCATCTATGTAATTATTATTATGTTCAAGATTTGAATGGGCACGAATGATTTACATATAATTCATGATTCATATATAATTTTTCTTAATAATTAAGATGAAAAAACTTGCACATGTCCCCTTATAATACAGAAGAATGGCAATATAGAAAAATCCAAAATGATTCTTTGATAAAGCTGCCACGTTGATCACTCCAACATATTACTGTTATGTTTGTCAAATGGAAGTCAAATTAAGCAAACTAAGGGATTATCTCTGAAAGGGAAGTGTGGTTTGTTCACGGTGGCTGGCTAATGAGGACTTCAACCAACCTCAAGATGTAGCATCCTCTGGAGAGATAAGTTTGATTTGGTATACTGACAGGTACTAACTTGAATTTTTTCAAGTTCCTTATAGTTCTAACGGTGAAAGTGTATAAATCTTGCGGCTGCTATTGGCAAATCAACACGTAAAGAGAGCATGAAATTCTCAGTAGTTCAATGAGCATATAAATAGTGTAATACAAACTAGAGAAAAATTAAATTTATAAAAATGCCCTTTAAGAAAAAAATTTTGAAAATTTCAAGAAAAACTTTTTACAGTCTGTGTAATGCGAACAAGTTTTGGCTAAGTATACTGTTTATTTTAAAATATGACAAATTCCATTATGAATGCCTATCAACTTTAATAATTCAATTTAGTACAGGGGGCTTGACGTGAGATAGTAAGTACCAAGAAGACATTTTTTTTTTCTTCTCTTAAAATTTTTTATGAATTGCATCCCAGAACAGGAAACACCTTTGCCGTATGCATGCAAATGTAGGAGAGGGAAAAAGAGACGCAGAGGTGATGTGTCTGATTGACCTGGCCAACAACTTGAAAGGCTGAGTGTTGTGCTTTTGAGTTATAGTGGGGGCTTTAGCCTTTATCACGTGATTGTCCTTGACACTATTACCTTTCTCTTGCATTTTTTTTTTTGGTATACATTAAGTATTTCAGTTTTTGTTGGACTAATCCTAAGTCCCTCTAAGATCCTACCCTAAGAGTGTAAGTATCACAGCTTTTATTGGACTACTCCTAAACCCCCTAAGAGCTCTGGAAAGATAAATTTGGGATTCCAAGATCTCTCAGGTTCCTACGTAGCCTGTACACTTCTGTGTACAAGAAATAATCACATATTGATTGTTTAGCTGATGATTGATTACTAGGCCTGCTCAGCATTAGATTCCCAATAACCTCGAGTTTCCTAATAGCTTCAACTTTTATACTGTCGTTGGAAGCGAGACGTTCATAATTGATCCGACTAAGGAGCATGCCCAAGGGCTGGAGGGATCATCAAAAGGGAAAATTCCCCTCTCCTCTCCTCTCCTTTTTAGTGACTTGAGCTCAAAACTTTCTAAAACGAAGAGCCTTAAGTAAGAAATTGAAACCAATCTAGCCACTCCTGCTTATCCGCTTGCTCTCTTTCTTTGTATGTGATGCATTTGCAACAAGTCCCGTACTTTTGGACATGATGGAAAGAAGTTTCAATTTCAGACAGCAGGAATATAATACCATAACCGATAAATCTGCGGATAACAGCCAGGTGTTTCGTAACAGATAAGGCAATAAATGAGCCTGTACTATTACTGCCTCCTCCTCTATCGAAAGGTGCAAGAGCCCCCTCGATTGGTTGTATTAATCTGAAATATTGGTTTGGTTATTCAGCTCCCTCGCAAATTTAAGTAATTAACTTTCTCATCGAAAGAGACTTGATTCTTCCAAGTGTATTATCTTCAGTTATTTGCTAACTCAATTCCACACGTCCAAGAATTTAATCGAGGATATTGCTGGCCAACTCCACCATATGCAGCAAACAAACTAGAGAAGGAAGAGACACTTCAACTTTAAAGAAAAGGTCCAGTCTCTTAACATCCTAAACTCAACAGCCTATATCCAACTTAGCCGGCATAATATCACTAAACCATTATCCGCCCCCGCAAAAGATGGTCCGGGTACCATTTCCAAACCTTAGACAAAAGACTTCGAAACGAAATAGGAATCATAGTGTTATCACACGATGGCCTTCACCATGCTAAGGTAACTTACAGCTGGGTTAATGAGAACGATACCATTGAATCCATACTCGATCCACAGCAAAAAATGAAACGCAGAAGCAGCATATCATGCTCTTTCTAAAGATTTCATTCCCACAACTTATTTATCGAACAAGTCCACAAGGTGTGAAGCAAAAAGAAAAAAAAAATCGATACAGGAACGTTAAAGAACAAATAAAACGAACTCTAAGCTCATCACTCAGGTGATGCCAAGAATATTTACAGAAGTTCCCCCTAATACGTCATCCCAACTATACTATCTTCCCAGGGAGAAAAAACCCATGAGCGAAACCTAGACTAAGCACCATTCACTCCAAAATACCTACAAGGCTTATTATTCCAATTGACATTTCTTCTATCAAAACTGGCACGAAGTACCAAGCCTCTGCCTCTGCCTCTGTCCTAACGTCACAGATTTCCGCTTGGAAAATGCTGGGTACAGCAGTTCCTGAAACTTCTCCAAAAACTGCCCCCATTCTTCCTCATTCATATCTGCCAGCTTCACAAAACTCATGCTTGCAGGTAGTTGCTCATTCGCACTCCTGTGCCCAGAAGATGTGTTTGTAAGATGGCCATTTTCCGGTCTCATTCCAGACAACTGGAAATATTTCTGGTTCTTGACACCTAATATTGTATCCTTAAGAGACATAGAAAGCTTTGCCATGGATGGCAACCTTTCAGGTGTAGCCAAGGCAGCAGACCTCTCCTGCCACTCCTCCCCATCGATATTAACCTCCTCTTCAATGCTTCCCTCCAGCTTGGAAAGCGGGTATCGAGTACCAAAAGACCCAAAACCAAATTGGAGTGGTGTTCTAGCAAAATTTTCATGATCTATTTTTAATTTTGGATTGTGGTCAGATTCTGCTTCATCACAGTCTATGGCGAACTGAAACTCAGCATCTCCCAGGTCAGTCCTAGGAGATAAAACTTCCCTCTCTGCTGTCAACCTCTTTGCCTCAATGCATATAACCTCAATCTCACTAGGTTCCTCCTCGCCAGCTCGAAACTCCCTACTCATCATCTCACCAATCTCAGCAAGACAGAGACCTGAAGCTGCAGCTTCCTTGAGGAAAATTGTGCAAAGAACCAATACCCGCAAACAAGCTTCCCGAATCATTGGGAGTTCAGACCGCAGCATCACACAGTCTTTAGCAGGATCAAGTTTCTGTATATACTCAAGCTCATCATCTGAGAAAGGAATTGATGCCTGAGGCCAGTGAATCCACTCAAAATATGGATCCTCCAATGTTTCTGGCAAACAAAGCCCATGGTCAATTGGGATCAAATCTACTTGCCCAAATCTCCCAATACCATCAAGCTTTCTCACTAAAAGGTTTCCAGCATGTCGGTCAGTGTTAAAAATCCTAACATCTAGTATTCCAATACGATGCACAGAAGAAACTGGGTAGCTTGATGTCCCATGATCACTGGCATCAAAATCATGTGGTATGAACTGTTGGAAAGATGCAATCTTGCTAACCTGCTTCCTCTTATACGGCTTGTTCCCATTCACCCCATCATTGACATTAAAGATTGAGTGAGTGATCTTAACAAGAGCAGTAGGAGGCACACTGGCAAAGTGATCATAGTCAAGAAGATACGCTGCAACCTCCCTCAATCCTGTCTCTCCCACTCGCACAGATCGCTTCAAACCCGGTTGCCCAAGAGCTTTGCCAACAAAGCCTTTTGGGTTGTTTGGTGCAAAAGGCTCTTCATCTGTTGGCTTCACAATTGCAACACTCTCACCCCGGCAATTCCTTAAGTAATATGCACCTCCTAGACCACCATGAACAGGAAGTGGATCAATACCCAGCTTAATTGCCTTCACACTGTCCTTGACCACTTTTTTCAATTTAACAAAACTATTTGCTTGTCCTAATATTTCTATAGGACCACTCTGATCTCTTTGCCGGATGTCCTTCCCAATTGGTGAAAGACAAGGAGTTGATGAGCTTCTATGCAGATAATTCCTGGTTAAAAGAAGAGGTGAATCATTACGAACAGCACTGAGATCATTGTTCAGTACCATATCTCCAAAAGTTAATGAACTCTCATCGGTGGGGAAATTTAGGGCAAGCTGCAACCTTCTTTTCACAGTATGGGCACTGTCACGTCGATCCAACTCCATACGCAAGACACATCCAGTCTCTGTTTGCACAAAAACCCTTCTCCTTCCAGCGGGCGGTTTCCCTTCGATTCTCTTGCCACTGTGGTATTCCCCACTCAGCGGGCTTTTAAAGACTGCCACTGCCATCTGAGTCTGAACTGGGCTGTCTAACTCACGAGACATGAAATGGAACAGGAATCCTAGGGTCTGCGTGGTTAGCAAGAGAGGCAGCAATGAAGGAAGACAGTGCCTTCCCTGTCACGAAAGCGCCAAACTCCAGAGTTGATAAAGTTTTAAGAAAATGGCGCAATCCACTATCAATCATTAATTGTTGAGCCTCCGACCTCAAGTTCGAAAAGGCAAGAAGAGTTGTCAAATAGTGTAACTTAATGCCACAACAATCAAGTCATTTCCCTGAGACCCGATTCCCAAGAACCATGAACCTGAAAAGGTACGAAAATCTCGTCAGAAAAATAATTTACGAAGGTGATCCCGAGATTAAATACTAGCACACACCACGAGTAAACCTCGAAATCGGTTACCAAGGCTAGCTACATGTGGAAGGACAAGAAGAGTAGCCAATTGAATGCTCCAATGCCAATTGGCCGGTATGCATCCATTGCCTTCATTACAGACTGAATCCACATTATCACTCGATACACAAGAACATTTTCCAAGCATTCATGTCCAAATAGCAAAAAGGTTTAAGAAACTCCCTTGTTTACTTGCTTCACAAACCACAAACGAAAACGTACAGAATACTGAATACAGCCCATGCAAATTTATCAAGAAGGCTTTTTGTAGGTTCATCATAAAAACTGACCAAGTTAATAGCTACATCACAACAACAAATTACACAAGTTACATGGATTACCCATAAGCCCACAAGAACAGAAGTTTATGAACCCAATATTCAATCCCAATGAGAGAGTGCTCCTCTCAATCAAATCAAAGAAAAACAAACAACAAACAACATAAGCATCAAGAAAACAACGAGGAACTTACCAAGAGCGAGATCGTAGAAAATCTCACCAGCAATGGGCAATGAATAAGAGCCACTAACCAAACTGAACCTCGAAAGACAACGAATTGATCAAGAACAGAGAAGGGTGGGTTTAAAATCACGACTTTAACAAAATGGAAGGATTTGGGGATTTATGGGGTAATAAGGAATCGTCCGAGTGAACTGAGTCGCATACGACGGCTTCCTTAACCCCACGCAAGCACGCACAGACAGGAAGCCTAAAAATACAGTCGGGAATCCAAGACTCCTCTTCTCTTAAAATCTCGTTTTCATTTTTTCCGTTTTTGCTCTCTTTATGTCTGGGCTCTCACTCTCTTTCTTCCTATTTCTAAGATGGTTCTTTAACGCGGAATCAAACCTGGGTTAGCATTTAACCCAATCATGGTTAAATCTTTTACTCGCCTCTTTTTCTCTCTGTTTATATTAAGTTGAATCTGGGCCGTTTGATTGGGACTGTAGGGAGGGAAGTGGAGATAAGCCATTGGGTGATGAGTGATGACGTGGTGAAAATCACCGTGTATACAGGATTTTTACTTTTTCTTTTCTATTTATTTTGATTTAAAATTTTCGCATAGCCTTTGAATGAAACGGAAAGAACAAACGAGACACATTACATGACTTTTTTTATCTTTTGTTAAACACGAAGTCTTTTAGGAGTGTTTCAATTATAAAAAAGCATCTTTAAGTCATTCACACTCAGACTAATTCTCGTTCAAATCAGATAGGTCTCTTCGAGACACATTACATGACTTTTTTTATTTTTTGTTAAACACGAAGTGTTTTAGAAGGGTTTCAAGTATAGAAAGGCATCTTTAAGTCATTCACACTCAGATTAATTCCCGTTCAAATTAAGTAGGTCTCTTATAAGAGACAAAATTCTGACCCCAAATTTTAAACGACTGCATGCATAAGAACGGTTCAAACATATAATCTCACTTAACCGTGACGTCCTTTATTAGATTGGTTCCCTTTCAATTCGTACAAATTTCCTTTGTTTATAGTCAAAAGTACTAAACAGAGTGTGGGTCGGGGTGGAGATTCTTAAACGAGTGAAGTGATCCCGGCAAAATTGTAATAAATGAAAATCAAAGTCACGCAATCCAATCAAGTCATTTGCACATGAATCTTTTGTTAGAAGATATTGCCCCCATGAGTATAATCCCGTCCTGTCCCTAACTCCACGCTCGTATAGAGAACTTTAATGGGTATAAATCATTTTCTGTACCAAATTGATACCTTTAAATAACTTTAATAGGAGACACAATCCTCCAGCTCTTTGTCTATTCTAGTAATAAAATATGCCCATTACTCTGATTAAGCCGTGAATAAATATTAATAGTTATTCAGATATTTTTGTAAAAAGGGTATTTGCTTTATAATATCCATGTTAAATTATACATAACTATCAGAAAGATAATTGTTCCCATTTTATAACAAGTGAATTATATTAGTTTTCATTCCTTTTTTTAAAATTGAAATGTCATGAATTCGAAACATTAATTAGGATAAGACTTGGGTAAGAGAATATGATTCTGTCGGAAGATGACTTATTTGTACAATATTAAACTGTAAAAATTTACATAATTGATCCAAAGTTACTTTAATAATCTTTTTTAATACACAAAAAATATTATTTATGCAGAAAGGGACTAACTGTCTAATGACTTTCGTTTGGTTTCACTTTTATTTTTCTGTTGCAATTTTTAGTTCCTATTTTCAATTTTTGTTTCTGTTTTTCTTTCAAATAAAAACAAAAACATGTTTGATTGTTAATGTTAATGTAGTTGTATTTTTGTCACTGATAATAATTACATTTTAGATAAAACTTAAAAATAAATTATTTTTAATTAAATAAATTTATTTAATCTCTTATATAATATTTATTAACAAATTATTAA
>JAOSBK010000003.1:20401355-20423473 GCA_027568895.1 Erythroxylum shatona
GAGATTGTTGGACATTTTTGCCCTCAAGGTTAAGGGCATTTTTGTCCTTCTCCTTTTAAATGGACAGTTATTAATTGCAATTTTGGTTTTCAATAAATTACCGGTTAAGTTACGTAATTCGATCAGGATAAGGGTGATAAAGTGGCCCAATAAATGATCTAAGTTAATGGGTTGAAGTCCGGGAGGAAAATAGATCCTTTTCAGTGTGGACCTGATCCATATCGGCCTTGTAATAGGAAAGCCTGATATGGAAGCTATATAAAGATTAAGGTCTCCTGCAGTTACTCAGAGATCGTTCACGAGCATAAAGTTCTCTGACTCGTTAAGAGAGCTCATGATTGAGGAAATTGTAGAAAAGCCTAGACCGGACTACAGTGAACAACTTCCTCAACTGGCCTGGGAGGATTGGAGCTCATTTGGATGGCAAAACTGCTTCGGAAGTCGGAATGGACCCGAAATCATATATTCCGCAATTCCTTCGTTTTTACCCATTCATGTTTGATCCTGGGGACATAATAGGGTCTGTGCTACATGTTACAATTAGAGCATTCAAAAACGGTTTAAGATTTATGAAATCATTAAATAATGGAGATATGGGATAGTTTAAATTTCAATGAGCCACTATCCATACAATTGGGTATCTTCTATTATGCAGTGTAAAGCTTAAAATTGTATTGAAATCTCTCGTCTCACACTAGAGACCAAAAAATTCAAAATTATAAATAAATTTCTTTTTTCAAATTGGTCATGGTTGCTCAAATATTACATAATGTCCTTTTATAAGACATCACAACAACCCTAAAGGAAAAAAAATTAAATGACAAAGTTGCCCTTAAACTTGCTTCAAAGTGCTCTATTTGGGTGGTCCATATGAGCCAAAATTGCATTAACTACGAATTCCACATCAGTTCCCTCCACTTGAGAAAAACTTGTCCTGAGTGTTTGATTGCATTCACAACATCATTGGAAAAATGAAAAGGATATATATCAGCAGCATTAAACATCTTCGAGATACCCATGATAGGCGGTAGATCCACTACATAAGCATTGCCATTGATTTTCTTAAGAATCTTGTAAGGACCATATTTCTTGGGCTGCAATTTGTTGTAACTACCAACAGGGAGCCACTCCTTCCGCAAAAACACCATCACATCATCACCATATGTGAAACTTTGTTAGAAAATTTTCCATTTAGTGGACAATAAGTAATTGCATTTCAACATTTTTTAATAACTTATCAGTTAAGTTACATAATTTGATTCAAATAAAGATAATAAAGTGGTCCAATAAAGGATCTGGATTAATGGACCGAAGTCTAGGGAGAAAATGGACCCCGATTAGTATTAAGTTTTAACAATTTAAATAGGAGTAAATATAATGCGTTCGACTCACTGTAGCTCCTTTGCTTCCGAATTGTGCATATACCATACATAAACTAAGGTGAGTATCTTAAGCAAGTGTTATAGAATAAATTCATAATCAATTAAGCACATATCAATGTCGAAAGGCGTAACCGCACCCTAAAGGACATGAAGAAGTCAATTTAGAGCAAGACTAACCTACCTAATTATCTAGAAAGAATAGAAATTCAACCTTGTACACATTCATGTATATGGTTGCCCTGTTGAGGTGCACTAATATAATCTTTATGAAAGTAAATTGCAAGCTTGTTATATTCGTTGCTATTTAGTATAATATCTCGATCACTCTAAAGGCTACAGATTTTGCTATAGAGAAGAAGGGGCTAGAATAGTGAAATCATAAATAGCTAAGTTTTTGGAATATAATATCTATAATAATGGTGGCCCTTTTCTAATTTCAGAAGATAGCAGGATGGATACTATAATTATTTAGTATCTGACACTCATATAGTTAGGTCCAGTAGATTTAGGTCTTAGTATCATTCCTGTACGGGAAGAAGAACCTATACCTGAACATTCAGAGGTTCTTGGGGCACTAAAACCTATGCAGTTGAGCAAATCTGCTAGAATGAGACAAGCTATTATCTCATCGGATTATATAGCCTATTTGGATGCATAAGACTATAATATTGAACATATTGTGGATCTAGTCACTTTTACAAAAAAAATTTCTAGTCACCATGTAGATTTGTGGTGGGATGCAATCCATGAAGCATAATAAAATTTGAGAGTTAGTTGATTCGTCGCAAAATTGCAAACCCATCAGTTATAAATGAGTTTGAAAGACCAAAAGGATTTTAGGATAAAGTTTAATGGTTTAGGGCTCACTCAGTTGCTAGATGTTTCACTCAAAGAGAAAGGTTTGACTTTAATGTTACCTTATCTATTGTATCCTTAAAGGATGCATTTCAAATGATTATGACAATTGTAGCTCAATGATGAGATAGTGTAACATCAGATGACTATCAAAACTACTTTCCTAAATAAAGACCTTTATGAAGAGGCCTATATGATAGAACCTAAAGGATTTCAAGATCCAGATAGAACTAACATGGTTTGTACGTTAATCAAATCAATATATGGTTTACATGAAACCTCCCAAAAGTGGTACCTTATAAATTGATGAGGTTGTGACCTCTTTCAGCTTAATGGAAAACAAAGTTGAAAGCTGCTTATACTATAAGGTCAGGAGGAGCAAAGTTATCTTTCTATTAAAGCAACTTTTGGCCAAGCATTTCGATATGAAGGACCTTAGTGAAACATCTTTAATCCTAGGTATACAGATTCATTGGGATAGAACTCAACACTAATTAGGCCTCTCACAGAGTACATAAATTAAGCAAGTGCTACAAAGGTTTAATATGAATGATTGTAAACTTGTTATAGTACTACTCTCACGGTGAGAGATTATCTTTAGCATAGTGTCTGAAGAACAAAGTACAGAGAGAGGCTATGAGAAATGTTCCTAATTCTAGCGCAATTGATAGTCTGATGTATGCCTACGTGTGCATTAGGCTAGATATTGTGTTTACTATTGGATTGCGGGGTCGACACCTAACTGACCTAGGGATAGACCACTAGAATGCAGTTAAATGAGTATTGTGATACTTAAAAATAACCCAGGATTATATGTTGACATATAGAAAAATCAACAGACTAAACATCATAGGGAATCCATATTCAAATTTTAGTTATGTCCAGAAGATGGGAAGTTCATATCAGGATAAAGTTTTAAGTTTACAGATGGTACAATGTCATGGAAGAGTGTCAAGCAGACACAGGTGACTTCCTCGACCATGCATGCAGAGTTTGTTACATGCTATGGGGCTGCTTTACAAATAGTTTGGCTCAGAAACTTGATTTCTGAGTTATCTGTCGTTGATTCAGTGGTTAGAGTCATTCAGTTGCATTGTGATAATCTTGCTGCTATGTTGTTTATGAATAATAATAAGAATATCACAGGGTTTTAGAATTTGGAGGTCAAATATTTGACCATAAAGGAGTTGATACTAAAAAGTGATATTGAGGTGGAGCATTTGAGGACTGAGGAAATGTTAACTGGTCTTTTAACTAAAGGACTTCGCCCACATATGTTTGAGAAACATGTATATAGTATGGGTGTATTGAATTCCTTAGACATATTAGTTAAGGATCGTTATGATTTATATCTTCATACATTTTGATGCATTATGACAATATAATGGTTCATCAATGAAGATGATTATCATTTATCCTCAGTATTATGTGTTATCATACATAGTCATAATATATGAGAAAGTTTTAAGATTTATGTTGATCTTAAGCATGTTACAAGTCATTGGGCATATATACAGATTGATTTTGAGCCTGTGTCATTAGGACACATATAGTTTAATATGTATATCCAAGGATTTTAACATAACATAGGGGATATAAGTTTTCAATCCTATAAAGATTTTCTGAAGCAGTTTAGCATTCAGTTAGAGAACAAAAAGGTTTTCTTAAATGCAGTTTAACATTCAGTTAGAGAAAACAAGATTTCTCTGATGTAGTTTCGCATATGCAATTTAGCATAAAGTTTAGAAAAATCAAGACCTACAAGCAAAAGATGATATAATTTAGATCATATAGGTATCATCTTAGTTTTCCACACTTTATTTTCTCATTCATGTTTGTAAGGTATTAGATTGCGTGATTATATTAGACCTGTGTCACATATTACACATGTGTTTTGTAACATCCCATTACTCACGTTCAGGCTAAAATAGTAAATATGAGAGAGATTATTGAGAGATTAGAGATGCATTTCATATTCATGCATTATATTATATACACATACATGTGAGTATTGTATTTTTGCACATGAAAATAATTGTACATGCATTCATTGATAATTTCGGGTATAATTGAATTGTGATGAGATATTATTGAGAATTGTGAGATTGTTAAATTGAAAACTTATTTGGAGAGTGTATTTGTTAAATTAGACTTTTGGAGAATTTTTGAAATAATTTCTGAAAAGGCTGAATATTATTAGACTAGGAAATATGTCGCTTAGCGAGTAAATTGATAAGTAAAAATAGAAATAAGAAAACAAATGATATTGGAGAATTGTTAAAAATGACTTTGAAAATTTTGGAGATGACTTTAGAATTTGTGAGTTATTGATATTGAAAATTTTGGAGATAATTGGAAGGTAAGGATGAGAGTTATGGAACTAGTTCAATAAGAACTAGTTAGTTGGAGACTAGCTAAGGTCTTAAGAAATGGACAACTGTCCAAGTCTAAAGTTAAGTATTCTTAACTTTGAAAGATCAAGTACTGTATTCTTGTCTTCATCCTTCTCGTAGCTTCTTCCTCAAGTTTTTCTTTAACACAGAGTTTTTCATCAAAACTCCATCAAAGTTAAACATTATTTTCATCTATCGTTTTACTACTCGCAACTTTGGTTTTCTTTCATTTTCCTGAAGAAAAACCAAAACTTGCCAACCTTTACAATGGTGTATGTGAGTTGCATGAAAATTAGGGCTTCTTGATATTTGAAAATTTTGGAGTTTTAACAAGTAAGTATCCTGTTAATCCTTATGAGAAGTAGGAATATGAGATAAATTTGATAATTATTTGACATTGATAATGATGAAAATATTGGCCATTTTCATAAATACTGTACAAATTAGATAAAAAAATTCAGATGTGTTGTTCTTATGTATTTGAGGATTATTATGTGATATGCTAGTGTAGAGATGATTTGAGTAGAAAGATCAGTGAATACATGCAAGAGAAGAGTGCTGAAATTATGAAAGTGATAGGGACATATATGCTCTGTTTTCCTTTTCATTGTGTATATATATGTACACGTACGTGAATATTTTTGGAGATTTGAGGATGAACAAACATAGGATTAAAGTTAAGGAAATCAGAGAGTGAGATGATGTGCTTTCAGTAAGATTAAAATGAAAAGTTGAGATGAAATGATATTGTTAATGGAGATGAAAGCGTGCAACAGAAAATTGGAAAAAAAATGTAGCAGTGAGGAAATACCAAAAATGGGGAAATGGGTGAATTACCTTTTTCTACTTTTGACAACTTTGGTTAAGCAAGGATTTTGGATTTTGTTTATGAAAGATTGGAGTTGAATGGAAGTTAAAAAAGTTGGTTTAAAAAGAAAAGAAAGAAGAAGAAAAGTTGCATAGTCGTAAGAAGGAGAAGCACTAGAGAGTGAAAACTCGCGATCGTGCATGAGCACGATTGAGATTTTCCTCCAAACATTTAGACTGCGAGATTGAGTGTAAACTAGGGATCATGCTCATGCATGATCGTGACTTCTAAGGATGGAGGCTAATGCAACATCCTTCGATCTTTTGGCGCTATCTTTTTCTTCTGACCTCCAAATGACATGAGACTTGAACCATTGGATTCGCAACACATTTTTTTACATCTCCACCAAAAATAATAGCCATCTGAAATCAATGGGAGAGATAAATTGAGATAAGATAAGTTAGAGATGCTGGTTTTAAAAAAAAAGGGGGTAAAAATGTAATCTGAAACTTCCATGATTAAATTGTGTTGATCGAGGAAGATTTCGACAAAATTGTCTTCATTAAAGTTGTATATTTTTCCTTTATCTTTTAGATGATATAAAGTTTGAACTTTTATGATTTCTGGATTGAAAGTTATGAGGGTTCGAAGTGAGAGTGTGCGACTTTCTCTGTTGTTCTTCTTCTCTCACACCTGTGACTCCTCTCCTCATACTCGTGATTCCCTCACACCCATGACTTTTCTCTCTCACGCCCATGAGTGTTAATTGCTGGACCACAACTTAATTGTCACATCGTGACACTGTGCTCTCAAATAGAATTTGAAGACCAGAACGATTTCATGAAGCAAGCTTCGGTATTTCGACAATATCTTTTTTTGTAGTCATCCAAATAAGATGATTTTTGATTTGAAGTAAACTAGAGACATAGGGCTAGAAACTATCTTAAGAAATCAAATTTTTATTTAGTTTCTAAGACCTTCAATTCCTAGATGGAAGTTGAGTATAGTGTATTATTACAGAATGAGAATAGTCCAAAAATATTTAGAGTATAACTTTCAAAATACTAAACCAAATTGAATGATTTTGGTGTCATTAGAGACTTAAGACAATAGAGAACATTGTTCTAGAAGAAAGTGTTCCAAATTTTTTCATTTGTATTGTCTAATTGATCATGGAAAATAGACTTGAAGGTCTAGAAATTTGGAGAAATTTATAAGAAGAAAGAAGAGTTTGGATAATGTGTAATCTTGTAATGTTGGAATAACATTAGTGACGAAATTGTTGATATCAAAGTACCAAAGGTATGAGTTTGTTTGGGAATAAAGATATTCACATGATTGAGGTTATGATTCAAATAAGAGAAGTAAAGTGTATCAAGTTAAAGTGAATGAGAATTTGATAATAAGAGCAAATAATGCTAGAAAATAAATGATGAGTGATTGAATTATGATATAAAAAGGAGCATAAGATGTGAAATTGGATAATGTACCCGAGATTGTCATTGAGCATGCATCATACATTACACACATACGTATGTGCAAAACCGAATGTTATGTGATTGTGCAATTATTAATAATGTATGTGCAATGTGCGTATTGCAAAATTTTGATATGCAGGATAAACATCCACATTTAGACGATTCCAGATCTTATAAGCAAATGCTAATCTGGAACGTATTGTGAGTAGACCTAGATGGTCTTACTTTAATGTTTGTTTTGTTTATATTATGAATTTGATGATTATGCAATGTGAATGTGTTGCTTCCAGACAATATATGTCTGAGGAGTTTGATAAATGTGAGAACATTGAAGTACTCCTCGTATGTGAATTTTATTTAAATAAGTGTACACAATTTGATTATTAAATGTTGGACCACAGTTTGATGATAAATGTGTTCTGAATGTGTATTTGCATATGAATAAAAAGTAATTCTCAACTTTAATGTTGAATGCTGGATTAAGGTCCGATGATATGCGCATGTAATTAAATGAGAATATGCAAATGTGATTGATGCATTTTATTACATGAATGCATGAAACATAAAGGCGGTTGTGACCAGAGTCACTAGTGAAAAAGAGCTTAAAGCTCGAAATGTGATAAGAGCCTCAGGCTCAGTTGTGAATGTACCCGATATCCACTAAGAGATATGGGACATTATCTGATACAGCTCGGTATCCACAAGGGATATGGGTTAGCTTGGTATCCACTAAGCGATATGGGTTAGTGAAAAAGGCACTCTGTCACAACAAAGTAACAAATGGAAAATAAGTCTCATGTGCATTGCATATGTATGATATGAATGATTATAATGCGTTGAATGTAAAATATGAAATGATTGATCAAGTGTATGTGATTCAATATGATTATTAGATAAATGATGTGAATTATGTGTTATGTGACAGAGTGAGCCATCGAGGATGGTCACTCACTTAGTTTGCAAAATTTACCCAAAATTTGCAATATTTTTCAGGCTTAGAAGAGTTACCCCGTTAGGCTAATGGGAGTACAAACATTGCATTCAAGTAAGAGATAGAGGTCGGGATCAGTTTGCGTCTGCATTTATACTTTCTTATTTATGTATCAATTTGTTTGTTCTGTGATTTCGGTACAGTATGTATTCGAATATTTTTGTATGTAATAATTGGTGAAATTTTGTGAAATTTTGAAATGTGTTGTAAAAGAGATTGATGAAAGTGTAGTGACGATTGTGAGTGTTTTGTATCTGAAATGAGCCCTAGCGATAAATAAAATTCTGACAATCTGAAAAATGTTGGTAACACTTGTAAATGAAAAATATTATGAAATAAAGTGGGCCTAATTTGATAATTGATTTCTGCATGTGTGTACATTGCTTTGAAAAAAAATTTGGAACGAGATTTCACTGATTGAATGCGCTATCATATCACCCTCGCCGGGCATCAACCTGGATATCACTCAGGATGTCAGATATGCGTCTTACGAGAGTGGGATGCTACATGTTTGATATTTTTGATATCAAATACCTTGCGGGACAAAATGATAGTCTTTCATTATTTTTTGATCAAATGTTTTTGTTTTTTAAACCTAGTCGACTAATACAATAACATGACTTAACCATATTTTGAACTAGTTTTTAAACTTGAGTCAGTAATGTAATTAATTATCATCCAAATGGGAGAATGTTAGAAATTTTCTGATTTAGTGGACAATAATTAATTACATTTTAACTGTTTTCAATAACTTATCGGTTAGGTTCGGAATTTGATCTGGATAAAGATAATAAAGTGACCCAATAAAGTATATGGATTAATGAGTTAAAGTTCAGAAGAAAAATAGATTCCGATTAGTATAGACCAGACCCATATTAGGCTTATGATGGACATAAATAACTACAGGAGACCTTAACCTCTTTATTTAACATCCATGTTAGGCCTATGATGGAAAAGCCTAATATGAATGTTATATAAAGAGGTTAAGGACTCATATAGTTTTTCATATCATTCGTAAATGTAAAGTTACTCTGACCCATTCAGAGATTCACGTTTTGAGAAAATTGTAAAAAGACGTTAATCGTATCTTGATGAGTAGATCCTATGAAGGTGGTGGTTGATTCATACTCATTTTGGCCTAAAAAAGCTCATTTAAAGTTATGAAACAGAAATTAGGTACTTTCTGTAATTTTTCATTATTTTCCTTTCACGTTCAATCCAAGATATATAACTAAGATATCTATTACGTATTACAAGCTTGCTTCCTACGATGTCTATCACCACCCTGCTTGTACCTAGCATCAGCATCTTCCAACTTATATTTGACTTCATTGTGCACATTTTGAACTTGAGCAACCAGGTCTGCAGCGACAACATTAAGATTTGGAACCTTTGGCAATCTGACAACATGTAAAACATGTTGTGGAGATTTTATGTAGACAATAGGAAAGGAAGTCTTCCCTATTGCACTATGAATAACATTATTATAAGCAAACTCCACTTGCGCAAGATCAAAATTCTATTATTTCGGACGATTGTCATAAATACAATGAATTAAATTTCCCAACATTTGAGTCAATGAATCAATTTACCCCTCCGTTTGGGGATGTGTTGTACAACTAAAATTCAAGGAAGAGTCAAACATCTTCCATAAAGTTCTCCATAAATAACTAAGAAACTTACTATCCTTATAAGAAGTGATTGAATTTGGGATGCCACGTAAGCAAACAATTTCCCTAAAAAATATTTTGGCATTTCCACTCGCATCCGCGATCTTCTTGTAATAAATAAAATGTGTCATCTTGGAAAATTTGTCTACCATCGCAATCATAGAATTCAGGCCTCGTTGTGTACGAGATAAGTCAAGAATAAAATTCATAAATAAATCTTCTCAAATATTCTTGGAAATAGATAATGGCAAATACAAATATGTATTTTGTAACTGTCCTTTAGAAACTTGACACACGTAACAACATTGAACAAATTTGGTTACGTCATAGGTCATAGGTCATAGGCCATGCGTAAAGTTATGGGTGAGTTGCGAATATTAAAAAAAAGATACGTTTATCACATTAGTAATAAACGCAAAAAATAAACATTTTAAAATGTGTTTTAAAGTCTGTTATTGAAGTAAAAAAAATTTCAAAAGATTCCACACTAACGAACCTATTATCCCTTTTTGCACATAACAGGCTTACTTGCCATGCAAGAGCACTAATCAACAGGCTCCGAATTTAGAAGCTTAGTCCTTCGATTCTACAAAGAAACATTTCTCAATCAATACGCTTTATATGTCCCTTGTTCATTCATTTTTTTTCCTATTGTTAAGCTAATTTTTCTTATGTAATAGAAGAATACAACACTATCTATTGCTTGCTGGCTTTATCTTCTCAAGTTCTCTTATATAACTTCCTTGTAACTCCCTCATAGACTAATGAATGATAACAAAAAAAGAAAGTCCTAATCAACACTAAATTAGGTGAGTTGTTACATTTAGAAGACGTATACCATTTAAAATGACATGTTGCTATCGAATTGATATTTTATGTTAATCAAGAATTCAATTTCAATTCAATTCCAATTAAGCTCTCAAAGATAGCTCGAAACTACAATATACAATGACACTTTCACCTAGCATCTTTCCTGTTTTCTTGATAAATAAACAATGACACTTTCACCTAGTACCTTTCCTGTTTTCTTGATAAATATACAATGACACTTTCACCTAGTACCTTTCCTGTTTTCTTGATAAATTTGCATAATTTGTGGTCTTAGTCCCTTTTTTCAAATATCCTTCATCAGTTTGTCCGGCCCAGTTCTGCACTATTGACTTTTAATTCAATACCTAATATGTTTGATACATTCAATCAAACCCTCCAATATATTATTAGAATTGTTCTGTAAATTTTTATTGTGATTTGAAATTAAATTCAAAATTCGTAAATTTATGTTCAGTTTATAATATCAAACATACAGAAAAAAATTATATTAATGATCATCAAGTGATGACAAAATTTATAACTGAATTCAAACCATGTAACGAGTGTTTGACAGTGCAGCGGAACATTTAGGCCTACATAATATCAACTTATAAATTAAGATCAACAAGTTTTGAGGAGATTTAAAATTTCATATTTTAACAAATAGATCTGTGACTGAGTATTTGAGAAAAAAGTTTGCCGAGGTGCAAAATGGCATTGCACAACATTTTAGAAATGACACCATTGAAACACAGATGTCTACTCGTCATGCTTTTCTTAATTGTAAGTACAAGAAGCTAGGTGTGAACATAGTCACTCCTATTCCCATGTTCCGACAAGCTAGCATCGATATAATAAAGCTCGAGCACAGACGGGTTTAAGCTACAAACGACTCCTTAACTTTGTGAAGTGGTTACGAGCGGACTTGATTCCACCTCTGGTTACTGGTCAGGTTAAGTAGCAACTAAGCGCGACGAGCAAGGATCGTGGAGAAGTGGCACTCACCCGTCATCAGATCGTCGGCTTCATGCTTTTCTGTATGAGGTAGAGGTGTTGCTAATGTGAGGAGCATAAAAGCTGCTAAGGGACCGCCGGAAAGTTGTACTGGGCCAAAGGCGACCATGGTGGCTGCAGCCAAGGATTTCTCTTCTGCTCATAAAGTACAGTTGAATTTGTTAATTAACATCCAAATGCTTTGTTACCAGGCTAGCCTGGGTCGTGTTTAACTATGGTATCATCTATAACTTCAAATGTTTTTAATGATTCTTATGAAACTTAGCGGATAAGTTCCTCTACTCCTATCCACTAAGGTGATAATTTGTCAAATATTTCTCAAAGATATTTTTGTTGGAAAAATCGGGTATTTTTCTCTCTAAGATAAACAACTAGTGAAGTGAACCGATTCGGTAATACCCAGAAAAGACCGCCAAACGGACTCCTAAGACAGTATTACCATTCCACGTAAGATCCCAGGAAAGGGCGGAGGGGTCACAAACGGTCCCACTTAAAACCCGGCCTCCTAGACAGAAATTACGTGCACGGTGTATTTATCACAACCTAACCCGTGTACATACACGAACAGTAAATACACCCAAATAAATTAAACACAACACTACAAATATACCCGACAAATAATATTGAATACTATAAATGCAAAATAAATAAAAGAGATAAGGAAAGAACACACCCGAAAATTGATAACGGAGTTCGACCAATTTTGCCTACTTCTCCGAGCACCACTTAAGGTAGCCTGCTCTTATTAAGAAGAGAATACTAAATTTGATACGTATACAACTTTTGAGTATTTATCAAATTTTTGGGATGGAAGGCATTATGAGGGGGAGGAGTTATTTTATAACTTCAAAAACTCCTCCCTTCTTCATCTCTTCCCAATATGGGATTGAAATTAAGCCACCAAAGTCAAAAAACAACAAATAGCCACCAAGTCAAAAATATACAACATCTCAGAGTTGGTGGTTAGATACATGGATTCACATCAGAAAGCATAAACCTACACTTCAAATGACAAAATACGTATTGGACGCTTGTCATTAATTGTTTAACCCGTATGAGTGACATTACATTTGTTATTTGTAAATGTATCATCTAAGAAGATCCTATAAACTGCGGAAGCATATGGATGAAGAAGAAGATATTAAGAATCATGATGCTGCAACAATGAAATAAAAGAAAAAGAAAAGTCATGAAAGTCAACGAGTTCTAATGACCAGGGCCTCTTTTGCTATGTCCAAAAGCCAGCTTAAACAGCAGGCTTGTTACTGAAGAATGACTGCTCGAGTTGGTAGATAAAACGGCAAATGAAATCGCACCAACTGATTCATCAGCTCCTTCTCCTTGCCGACATCCAGAAATATCAGCTCCACTCGTTGAACGAAGACTCCTGCACTGGACAAGGCTGAGCTGCATCGAAACTAGCAGCAGCAATATTAACATAAAGCAAATACGCTTCATCATTGACCTTTCAATCTTGAATTGCAGGTTTTCTGATTTGCTTCTGTCTTTTCTTTAGCTGTTTGTTGAAACTCCAGAGTTAATTTAGTGGTTGGTTGGTTGTTCTTGAGCTGCTAATGCCAATATTTATAATACAAATTTGTTTGCTACGGAGGGTGAAATAAGGGCATGGAGACTTTGAACAGCCAACCGACCGTGTGTTGGCATATTTAACCTTCCTTTTCCTTCTATATTTCTGCCTCCTATAATGTTGTTCCTGTGAAACAATTAAGACTTTGAACGTATGTATGAAGTGTTGTTCCATTTTGACTTTGCGGTGGCTCGTGTACTCACATAAGTCGCCAACAAAAGGGCAAGAAAGTTCATTACGACGATAGACAACATACAAAGTCGCGACGTACAAGGAGTTTCATTTTGTGCATGGTTTCCCACGATTTCTAATCACAAACCGTGTGTTTACATCTTTTTGACGCCTACATGTTCTCATTTATATATGGTTGGGTCGGTCGTGCTAGGCCCAGGCCCAGGCATAGACAGCCCACTCATAGACGGTGACTTCCCACTCATAAGAGAAGACCTAAACCTGGTAGGTATTTTTCATATATAAGTTCATTATCTCATCATTAAAAAAGTACGACTTTCGAGAACCCTAGTATGCTTTATTCACTAGCCACCAAAACTCTCACAAAAAGACTAACTTGAGCGTCGGAGGGGCCTACCGGCAGTTAACCCCCGGTGTGCCTTATTGTTTTGCAGGTGTTTTTGTGCCAAAGTCAACCAATCCCATGGATCCTAGTAGCAGATCCCAGCCCCATCAAAATCAGACAGAACCACAATCTAAAGAAAAAATTGAAATTGATAGAGCTTGTTGTTAATTCATGATTAATAATTTCAAAGGGAGGGATGAAAATAACTTTATACTTGATTGTGCATTTCATATAAAGGTTGAGATTGAAATAACAACTAGGATAAAATCCGTTGATTACCCTTTGTGAATTTGATTTGCTAAATTTGTTTTTTGTAGTTTAATTTTATTTAATCTCATTAATTGAATTTGTCCAAACACTCTCCCATCCCCCCTAATTTTACTACACTGAGTAGCTTAGTGCAAAAATTAGTCACACAATCATCATGGATATAATCCTTTCTCACTACTGCTACAAATTTAGTTATGTAGAGTTATGTTTTAATTTATGATGTGTTTGACATGCATCAAAATTTTGACGGCATTGCGAAGAGTGGTGTTGATTTATTTTTTGTATTTGATATTAATCGGTGTCTTGTATATTTTTATAATCAATTTATATATATTTTTCTTGAATTTTTTATTCTTGTTAGTATTTGTGCATGAAAGTGACTAGTCTTTTCATCAAGGTCCTTTACAATTTGATTCAAAGATTGAAAGAACATTGCACAGATTGTGGAGAGAGAATAGAATGACTTAAGAAGCAAACCAAGGAACCAACCCAAAAGTGACCATTAATGATTTAGAATAAGCTATGGCCAATCCTAGAACTCTAAGGCAATTGGCTGCTCTAGATTTGAACCAAAGATCGTTTGCATCACTTTCCATAATTTTGCTAAACATGTCACTTTTAAGCTTAAATCTGACTTGATTTAGCTTTTACCTAACTTTCATGGTCTTGTAGGTCTTTAAGGATCTCAATATATTCTGTTTAAGCATGAAACCTCTAGACGTAACGAAAGAGCAAATCAAGTTGAAAACTTTTCTATTCTTATTAAAAGATACAACAAAAGATTGTATCTTTGGTTTACCTTGGGGAGTGTTACCACATGGATTGAAATGAAAAGGATATTTTTGGATAAGTATTTTCCAATATTGGAGAAGACAAGCATAGGGAAAGAAATATGTGGAATCAAGTAACATCATGGAAAGTCCCTCTACGAGTATTGGAAGTGCTTCAAGAAGTTATGTGCCAATTGGATGAGTCAATTAAGGAACAACTTCTTATCCAATATTTCTATGAAGGATTCTTGCCTTTGTATAGGACTTTAGTTAATGAAACAAGTGGTGAAGCATTAGGTGAAAAGACTTTTGAAGAGCTAAGAACTCTGATTGAGCACATGACAACAAATTCCTAATAATTTGGCATCCATAATGATGTTTGCAGAGTAAATGAGTTAAACAATTTGTCCATTGAAGCTTGCAAGATATGTGCCAATGTGAATCATTCAATAAATGGGTGCCCAATTTTGAAAAAGGGAAACATGGAATACATTAATTCTACTAGAGGAAACTTTTCTCAGTATTACAATCCATATTCCCTAACCTATACCCAAGTAGAGATATGATCCTAACCTGAGTTATTGAGGGAAGCAACATAATTATTTTCCAAATAGGCCATAAGGTACATAATAATTTCAACCTAAACCATGAGCTTCCTCCTTAAACTCGGGTATGTCATTGGAAGATATGGTTAAGTCTCTTGCTACTAATTCCTTGCAATTCCGATAGGATGTGAAATAGTTTTAATAGGAGATAAGACCAAAAATTTAAGAGATAAGGTCAAACATTTAAAATTTGGAGAATCAGGTGAGTTAAAAGGTCTTGAATCTAAGATGTGTAACATAGTTTTTGCATTCATCATAACTGATGATACCTAGTTTTGAGTGAATGTTGGTTTTCGCACTTGATATTCCATTAAGTGTTTTCTTGTTTCATTGGCTTTGATGGTTTTTGCATTACACTATCTAAATACATCTCACCTTAACCCTTGCCCACATTACAACCTTAAAAAAGTCCTTTGATTCATGATTATGCATGTGAATCCTAGTGGTGGAGACATGAAATGATATGTAAAGTCATGGAATGTCATGATCATGAATGGTGTTTGAGTGCACCTATGAATCAATGCTATTTACATAGTTTGTCTAAGTTTATCATTAGTTTGCTCAATTTCTGAAGGTGGAAATTTTTGATTGATCATGAGTAAAAGCATTTAATGTTTAGTTCTTGGCATGGTTTTGAAAGTTATTAATCATTTCTTATGATGATCTAAAATGGGAAAATATGGAAAATGAGTCAATGTTTTAGTTTGTGACTTTGATTTTGTTGTTTCGCCCGAGGACGATCAAAGGATGTGTGGGGGGAACTTGATGTGCGCTTGATTTTTTATACATTTACTCCATGACATTTAGTGATTAGTGATTTGGAATACTTAAGACATTCATTTTAGTTCATATTTAGTTTTAGATTACAATTTGGAAGCATAAGAGTTAAAGTGAGTTAAAAGCACATTCTGAGTCATCTTCTTTGTATTCACATTCAATTGTCATTGTGGAATAAGGAGTAGAGTGAAGATGAGACAAGAAAATTCCATAAAAAGAAGAAAATGTCATTCAATGCAAGATGCATAGCAATGCATCAAACTACAAAACTATGCACTTTCATGAATTAGGCATGTTAATTGGTTCGTAATTTGGATTCACGACCATGCATCCAAAAGTGAAAACCGATTAAAATGCCTAATTCATGAAAGTTCACGGTCTTGCACTTTCATGCATTCGTGCACCTAAATATGCATATGCCCCAAAACCTAGTTTTTACTATGAATCGACATTTCAGATGGAAAATAAAAGAGGAAGGATCTTAGAGGATCAAGAAAGGGCAGAAAACTTATCTTCTTAAGATCAATGTCGGGCTAAGCTTCTTTATAACAATTTGGAGGTGAAATCGATGCCTAAGATTATAGTTAAGCATATCTTTTCATTGTTTTATGTTGAATCCCTTTCTTTATCGATTGTTGATTTGTTGATGTGTGTAAGTTTTAATAAATACCCTCGATAATTTGCAAGCGTAGGGTTTGTTCGCTTAGTACCTAAGGTATTGATCCTATGAGGAGGGAAAATTGAATCTTAAAATCTAAGGCCAAAATAAATCGTAGAAATTCAAATATAACGAAATAAAGTGAGAATCCAATTCACTCAATCAAAATAATTCAATAATCAATCACAAAAATATTAATAACTTAGCAATTGCAACACACTCCTAAAAATTAACCTAAGAGAATTACCAATTGAGAGAGAGGGAATTTTACCTATCCTTAACTCTAACCTGATTGATTATGAATTATCAGATTATTGGTTCTAGACAACCCTATGGTTGATTACTCTCTCTCGAGTTATAACTATTAACCCTAATTTATAAACCCTAATCATAAAAATTACAATCTCTTGATTAACAACCTATCCAAAACCCTAATTAGATATGAAGTTGTCCAATAAACTATCGATAACCTATGCTAGATTTCTCTTTACATAATTACTGATTGATTTAATTCTTGTTCTATTAAATCACCTATCTCTCGTTAGCCCAATTTAATTATTTTTGATTCGATTCACTTTCTTAGTTTATTACCAAATTATGCAATCACATAATTTAATCACAATAAATCCAATAAACATAAAAACAATTAGATTTCATTACTTCAAAAATAAAAATCTGAAGGTGAATTTGGAACATCCTCAACATTTAGATCCTATCATCAACTATTCAATCCAATTCTATACAATAAAAATGAAATAAATAGGAAATAAAATCGAATGGAGGATGGGAGGTAGCAATGCGGGGAACCTCCTGATTTGGGAAGTATGTCGAATCGACTTCTTCTCCTCTTCTCTTTTCCTTCTTCTCTTCCTTAATCTCTGGATGAATTCTCTCTAGAGTTTCTCAAAAGTGGTTGAGGAAAAAGCTCCTTTTTTGCCTCTTTTTCTTGTTCTTTAAAAATCCTTTGTGTTCTGAACAATGTTATGATTTTTTGGGGTCTGAAAGGTTTAAAAAATCCCTCAAAACTTGACGTTTTTAGTGTTTACGCTTTTGGCCAATGCAGGCCACGACTGTGGCTCGATTGTAAGCCATGTTCTGGGCTTTTATCACGATCGTGGCATATAGACCACGATCATGGGCCACTTCCAGTACTTCTATCACGATCGTGGATTATTGCATCATGATCATGGGCCGTTACTTCGATATAAATGTTTCTGAAACTTCTTTATTCTTCGATGTTGATCCTGAAACATTAACAAACACATCAAGGTACCTTAAAAACCTAATATTTAAGCTCAAAGACTTGTACTAACCCATAAAAACACTTAAACACCAATAATTAACAAATTAACACAATTCTAGCCTAAACACATACTAAATGATTGAATTGACAATTAAATACATATCAAAATAAGTCCTTAAGCATGATGCAATTTACACTTATCAACATTCCCACACTTAAATGTTTGCTTGTCCTTAAGCAAACAAAATAACAAACACACAAAATTACAAAGCACATAATGTAATAATGAGACAATGACTTTAATTTCATGAAACAAATTTAACTTTAAACACAATCATTCAAGTTATTTTAAATCATTAACATGCAAAATCTGCGTCTAGGAGCTTTGGACTAAACTTACATATTAATCAAAACTCAAAAGTCAAGTTACTCACCCTTTTCAATTGTACACATATATTAATAATTCTTTGGTCATTCAAACTCTGTAACTACTCCTAAGTACGTGTTCATGAAAAGTCAAGCTATTTACAAGTTTGGTAAGTTCTATTAGAAAACACATTTTATTATGATTACTTTTTTTTTGGACATGGACTTAGTCTTTTACTCGGAGGCAAACATTGGTGATGAATGTTGATCCAGTTACTTGAATAAGTCATGTTTTTTTATTAAAATTTTTGATTGAAATATCATTATAGCCTTTTGATGCAGAGGCACACGTTTGTGATACGTGTTGATCCAGTTACTTAGCTACATCAGGTTCTCAACTGGATACTAGCCCTATTTATAACCCAAAGGTCAACAGAATAGTTATTTATTTAAAATTAACCAACACAATTTTTTTTATTGCCTACCTTGTTGCTTAAGCTACCCATTTTCATGAAAAAATACTAGTAGAGTGACTTAAGTCGAAAGACCTAAAATTATGAATGAATGTGACAATTTAGAGAGTGACAACTCTGACTAAATCCTAATTAACTTGCATATTTCGCCAAAGAACCCAATTTACTAATTTTTCCAGCTAATGAGTCTTTACAACCTGATAGATTATGTTCAAAATTAAATCAATTTCAATCCATCTAAGCCATTGGCACATTCACACAATTCAAAAAATGCAACCTAACAAACTATCATATAATATGCCAAATTCACATTCAAAGCTAAACATATAACTCTTCCCACACTTAAACAACACATTGTCTTCAATGTGAGAATGAGGCAAACAAACACATATGGAAAGAAGAAACATAAATTAAATTAAAACAAAAAGAAAAAAGACTAAATTTAAAAATAAAAGGGTTATAACAAAGCCTCATGTTGATAGAGGCGAGGATGGTATTGGAGGTGCTAGTTGGATGCCTTGAGCCTATTGTCTTATCTTGGAATTGCTTAAAGAACGTGAGAGAAGTGGTGATCCCAGATAAATTCAAATTACTAAAGTTTTACTGAAAGTTGAAAACAATGCTAACTAAATCGAACAATTTCAATCGAACTACTAAACATGATAATTTATGGTCATTAGCTTAACTTCACATCCATGGAGGTGTCTTAATTGTTCAAACAAAAGGAAATCACTTCCTTGTCCGTGGGAATTGCTCCTTGGGAATTGCAACGATGCCCATTGACCTTGAAGGTTTCCTTGTTAGCATTTTCTAGTTAGAGGGCTCCATGATTGAAGACTTGATTGACCATAAAAGGTCTACTCCATTGAAAATTTAACTTTCTTGGAAACAGCTTCAACTTGGAATTATATAGTAGAATTGCATCTCCTACTTTAAATTCGTTTTGTTTAAGACGAGAATTGTGCCATTTATTTACCATTTCCTTGTAGACTTTCATGTTTTCATACGCATTATAATGAAACTTCTCAAATTCGTCCAGTTACAAAAGTCACTTTTTGCTTGCTTGCTTCCAATCAAAATTTAACACTTTTATCACCAAGTATGCTCAGTATTCTAGTTCGACCAACAAATGACAAGCTTTTTCGTACACGAGCCTATAAGGAGTTATTCAGATAGGTGTTTTGAAAGCAGTTCTATAAGCCCATAAGGCATCATCTAGCTTTATTATCCAATCCTTACTGAAGTTGTTCACTGTCTATTCCAAAATTAGTTTTAGTTTCAGTTGACAACTTCCACTTGGCCACTAGTTTGTGGATGGTAAGGTGTAGCAACATGTTGGGGCACGCCATATCTTTTTAAGAGGACATCAAAAGATCTGTTGCAAAAATGTGTACCTCCATCACTTATTATCGTACATGGCACTCCAAACTGATTGAATAACCATTTGATGAACTTTTGCACTGCCTTTCCATCACTGGTTGGAGGTACCACTGTTTCAGCCCAACATGAAACATAATCCACCCCCATTAGAATGTACATGTTTCCTATTAAAGATGGGAAAGGATCAATAAAGTCGATGCCCTATACATTGAAGACTTCCACTTCTAAAATGTTGGATAAAGGCATCTCATCTCCTTTGGAGAAGTTACCTATTCTCTCACATCGATCACATTACGCCACGAAAGTTTGAGAATCCTTAAACAATTGTGGCCAATAAAATCCACTCTTAAGTATCCGAGATGCTATTTTGTTGGCTCCATAATGTCCAACATATTGACCTTCATGACATTGCTTCAAGATGTCTAACATTTTCTCCTTCGGAATACATTGTCGCATTAACCCGTCAATGTATGCTTTGTATAAAATTGACTCATCCAATAGATATTGGTTACAATCATATAGGAATCTTTTCCTTTACTATTAAGATAAATTAGAATGAAGCTTACCACTAGCAACAAAATTTGCGATAGTAGCAAACTATGGAGTAACCAAACTCTCGAATATCATTAGGGTTTCATCAGGGAAATTTTTATTAGTATCTTCACTTGGCTTGCATTCCTCTGCTTCTAGTCTGGATAAGTGGTCTGCAACTACATTTTCTGCTCCCTTCTTATCTCTCATTTTTATATCAAATTCTTGTAAAGTAACACCCAATGAATGAGCCTTGATTTTGCATCCTTTTTGTTGAAAATGCATTTCACCGCAGTGTGATTAGTAAATACAATTACCTTTGCCCCCAAAAGTATCGTCGAAATTTATCACATGTGCACACTACTGTGAGCAATTCCTTCTCTGTTATGGTGTAATTAAGTTGAGGTACTACAAGGGTCTTGCTTGCATAGTAGATCGCATGTAACCTTTTATCTTTCCTTTGGCCTAATACATAACCTATAGCTTGGTCGCTTGCATTGCACTTAAGCTCAAATGGAAGAGTCCAATGTCGTGGTGATAGAATTGGTGTAGATATTAATGCCTCCTTAAGTTTTTTGAAAGCAGACATAAACTTGTCATCAAACAGAAAAATACACATCCTTGACTAACAAATTTTTCAGAAGTCTTGCAATTTGTGAGAAGTCTTTGATAAATCGGTGATAAAATCTTGAATGACCTAAGAATCTTCGCACACCTTTTACATTACTTGGCAGTGGAAGTGATTGAACCCAAGTTTTCTATATTACTTAGTGATATTTTTATGGTTTTTGTTATACTTTCATCTCTTTTTGTTGGATATTGTGCTTAATTTAGCCTAAGAGTGCTTGTTGGGACCCGATCCGGGAACCGGATCGCAACCGGAAAACGAAACGGAAAATAGAGACGAAAGCAAATTCAGAACGAAGCGAATGTGAAAATACAAAATAGCAGAACGAAACAAAAGGCGAAACTGAAAGCAAATCGGATATCAAAGAGAATACAAAGTACCCGAAACGAAAGAACGGAAACCATACAACGAAAGTATCAAAACGGTCAAAACGAGAAAGGATCGAATAATCGCATCATAGCGAAGCGGATCAAATATGAATCGAAAACGGAATCAACACTTAACAAAATGGAGCCGACATCTGAGAACAAAGAACAGAGAAACATGATCGCGTTGGAAACCTTAGACATTCCAAATCCGGTATAATTTTTTTTCCTTCTTTCTTTTTTTCTTTCTTTTTCTTATAACCATTTCTTATGACCATTTTTACTCAAACCCATACAAAGCAATATTCTCTTTCAATGTGAAAATCATCAATTTCATAATCTCACTCAAATCATAACAAACTTCTTAACATTATACCAATCTCATAAATCCATCTTTCATACATCTAAATCTTATTTTTATTCTTTTTCAACTTATTATCTAACGAAATTTCGGCAGCATAACGGCTGCCTTTGACCTAACCCAAA
>JAOSBK010000003.1:20447986-20466513 GCA_027568895.1 Erythroxylum shatona
TATCCACGAGTTTTGCGCTTCCCCCCCCCCCCCCCCTTTCATCCCCATCTTCAGGTAATTCGAGCAGGAGATAGGATGAAAAATTGTCAAGACCGTCTGTTTGATTGTGCATAGCGTGTATTTTGTGTAAAGTTAAATTTGGTATTATTATGGTATATGGCTGAATTGCCATTGATGTATTTCGAGCATTTATTATGGAGTGTAAGAGGTTTATGAAATTGTGTATGTATTTTAGTATGGTATATCTGAATTTCGAAATTGTGATTGGATATAAATATGATGGATTGTATTTTGAATTGAATCATGAACTTGTTGTTAAACTGAGGTATGATTGCGATTGAGTTATGGATTCCGGACGGAGGGTCCGATGATATTGGTTATTGTGTGAAAATATAGAAGTGTATTTTAAACACTTTGCAGGTTTGGGTTAGTTAAAATGCAGCCGTTATGCTGCCGAAATTTATATGGCAAAGAAAGAATAAGAATAAGATATAGGATTTTGTTACTAAGTTTGAAAAATGATGAATATGAAGAATCAAGTCATTTGAGATTAATATGAGATTAAGGATAAATTTCCAAAAGGGAAATTGTATTGTTTTGTTTTAAGGTGGAACAAAGTTGATTTATATGAAAATAAAAAGGAAAGAAAAAAAATTTTATACCAGTTCGGATTGATTTTAGTCTCAGGGTTTCCAACGCGATAAGTGTATTGTGTTTGGATGTCGGATTCAGTTTTTGTTCTGCCTTTGTTTGTTTGTTTCGATTTTGAATTCGCTTTCCGATTTCGTTTCCGTATGTTGAGATTCGATTTTGTGCTTCAATTCCGCTTCGTTATTTGTTTTGCTTTCGATGCATTCACCTTTTAATTTCGTTTCGTTGCGATTTCCGATATGCTTCACTTTTGCTTTCGTTTTCAATCTGTATTCGATCCGATTCGCTTCGTATTCGTTTCGTTTCATTCGTTTTGGTTTTCAATTTCGTTTGTTCGATTCGGTTTCGATCCACTTTTCACATTTGTTTTTCATTTCCGTTTCCGCTTTTCCGGTTGGGATCCGGTCACGAGATCGGGTGCCAACACCTGCTTTGGACGAAAGGTAGGCTGCCATCGTTGTACTGCCAAAGCTTGGCCATAGATGAGCCAAGGACCATCTGTTAAGGCGTGGTAGTAGTCAAATTCCTCCAGGAAACGGACCAAAAAAAACTCATGTTCAAGATCCACGATTTTAATAGGACCTCGAGGTTTCCATAGTGCCCTCAGTCGAGTACTCAATGCCTGGTATCCGGTTGTCTTACCCAGGAGGTGAACCACCATTGCATGCGACCACTGTTGATCCAGTTTATCTTTGAAGGATTGAGACAGTGTAATGCCTGTTCCTCGGTCTCCTGTGGTGTTAACAATATCGTCCTCAGTAAGTTCGATAGTTTCCTCGGCGAGCCAGAATAATTCCTCCCTCTCCTTGTGCACACCAGGTTGTCCGGCTACTGCAGCTTTATAAGACATCGGAGAGAGGTTTTATGACATTGTGGGAGCAGTCTGGTCACCTTCATCATGTTTACGAGTGCGGCTCCGTTTGGGCTGGGTGCCCTCGGGAACAAGGGACTCCATGGCCACGTTAAACTGGAAATTACCAATGCTAAAACAAGAACGAATGCAACTGTAGAAGCGGAACTGAGTGCTCTGAAGAAAAAACAAAACAGAAATCTCGCCACTTTCTCGCTCTATCTAATTGTCGTCCCCAAATAAACTTTATAAATTCATTTTATCCTTCATTTTATTAGGTTGTAGTAATCTTAATATAATTTTCATTGCATATGTTCTACATACAGTCATATAATCACCAAATTCAAGCATCCGAAGTATATGAAAATCATCAATCACAAGGATAAAGAGTCACAATTTAAAATGAAGCAATTCTAATGGCAATCCATACCTAAACAACGTAAAGAAGAAACACCTAGGACGCTTCCACCCAAGGGAGCAACCGAATTTAATATTTCAGCCTGCTGCAATCACAACCCAAAAAATCAATATTCCAGACACAAAAAACCCAGATAAATTAAGCAAAACAAAAAAAGTAAAAACTCGACTGTAAAAATGAAAAATTATTGATCTTCGGAATTGGGTCGTAGAAAAACAGAGTATAGATTGCAAACAAATTAAACAAACAGTGATTTAGAGTTGGAGAGCTGAACTACGAGAAGCCATAAGTGTACGTGTAGCTTTACTAGTGGTTTATGGTTACAGAAATAGCAGAGGGAGGATAAAGAAGAAAAACAAAGTTGCTGGTATTTCGAGAGGTGGTGGGCATTGACGTGAGTGGGGGCTCTTGTTTGTGAGATAATAAGGTATTGCTTAAAGAAAAGGAGAGACTTGGTTATCAGTCGGCTAGGGACGTTTACGGTGATGAAATGGGTAAAGAGTGAATGCAAGTGGGACATAGAAATGGGTATAGAAGGTTTCCGATGAACACACGATGCTTTAATCCAAACCCATTGGAAATACCCAGATGAAACTCAGATGAAATACCCAGATGAGAAATGGGTATCTCAAAATACCCACATGAAACCCACTCAATCGAAACCCCACTCAATCGAAACAATACAAATAACTTGCCTAGATCTGGTGGTAGAACGCTGGAATGTCAAGAAGATGAAGAACTTTCGGAGAAGAGGAGGAACTTTCGAAGGTTGAAGAAGAACAGTTTCGGGAGGAGGCAATAGGTTTGTAAAAAGATAATCAACTTTAAACGTAGAAGAGGATTAGAGATTCGTTGAATAAATAAAAACAAGTATTAGATGGTTTTGCCTATTATGTAAAATCGAGGAATACAAATTGATCTAGAATGCATATGACGTGTTTATTTTAAACCAAACATTGGCTTAAGAATTACCGAAGAATACGTAGGGAATAGAATTTCTATTCCCTCATACCAAACAGGATGTTAGTTCATACAAAATGACTACAACTACGCTATTTATTTGGTGAATACGGATGCTCTAAATGTTGTTATGAGATGTTGCCCTTCTCCTTCAACTCATACATCTCATTACGAAGTTGGGCTATGTACTTCATTAATTGTTGCAACTGAGTTGCCAGTTTTCGTACTATGCTCTGAAGCTGATGGACTTTATAGGATGCGAACCGCCAGCTAGATGTTGTTATACTAGATGTGGAGGCTTGCGAATAAAATGTGTTTAGAAATGAACCTAAGCTTAAGATCCTTCCACGATAGTCCCTACTACCCACTGCATGAAGATAGGTTTGACTCTCATCAACATCTTCAGACTGTTGAGATTGTCGTTGAACGTTTTCTTATATTTGGTAATATAGCACTCCCTTTTACCGTAGGGTACATACCGGAATGCCTGAAGGTCATTCTGGTATATATCCTATGATAATAGTAAACTATGTTTGATCACTACATTTACTTCACAAGGCATCACAGCGTTAACCCCTTATAGAATCAAAAGAAAATCACAAGATTTTTAAAAACCAACTTTTTCCACATTTCATTGCATAAAACCAAAAGTCTATATTGTGTCTTTCAACCTTTACTATATGTGCATCATCAAAACCTAGTACAAAAGTACTACATGAAAGAGGAAAATATATAAAATATGTTTAAGCCATCCAAAAATCCCACAACGCCCAATCACTAAATTTGTTTATAGAATATTTAAACTCATGTATATTCTAACTCCATGGCCTAAAACTCTTCCAAAAAAAAAAATTCAAACGATTCCAAATGATCTTACCTTGATTCTTCACCAAATGAAGAGATCTTTGGCTCAATTAGAAGCTCTTCTCTTCCTCCTCCTTTTTATCTTCTTGAACCACTTCAAAATCTCTCTCAAGACTAAGAAATGCTGAAACCCTAGCTCAATTCTTTTCTTTTCTCTCAACCATCGAAATTCTCTTCTTTTTCTTTCTTAATTTCTCTTCTTCTCTCCCAATTCATGTTTCCCCTTCTTAAAAAGCAAGAATACATTTCTTTCTTCCATTTCTACCCTTAATGAGCCCAAAAAGTCCCTTTTATCCTTCCTTATAGGCTTATGTTCTTTTAATCTTAAGTGTCTTGCCAAAAACACCCCTTGAATATTCTTATAACTTTTACACTTTATTTCAATCAACCTATATCATATAATCTTTCTAACATCAACATAATAATTAACTTCCACAAAATTTCGTAAAGGCCTCATAATCAATGTAAATCATACTTATTCATCAAGAAAAAAGTTTGAGGGCCAATATTTCTCAATATACTCACATTTATACACAATTATACCCAGAACGTTAATGAATGCATGTACAATTATTTTCATGTGCAAAATTTTACTATTTACGTGTATGTGTATGCCACGTTATGCAGAAGCATGAAAAATGCATTTCTAAGCTCTCATTAATCACTCATATTTACTATTCTGACCTCCCCACAGGTGATGGGATGTTACATACAGAGTGTATGAAGTTACATATCCTAAGAATGGAGCTCATACAAATTGAGGAAACTATAAAGTATAATATATCCAACAATAGTAGATTCTAAATGTTCAGCTGCATTTTAATATAAATGGAAATGAGCAATTGATTAGCATTGATCATGATAGCCATCCTTAGTTTAAGTCAAACTTGGTTCCAACTGTATTCCTTATACTCTTAAGCTCTTCTAAAGATTTTGGTATTTCTCATCCTCCAAATATAGTGCACCAGTATAGCAAAACCAGTTTTGAAGACCCTTTGGTCTTCTCTACTGGTCCATCTCAATTTTGTTAGCCCAAGCCAATCTATTCATCTAGCTGAGATTTATGTCTTGTAATTTAATGATATTGAGAAAAGCACTCCATAGTTGTTTGGTATGAAGACATTTGAAGAACATATGGTCTAATGTTTCAGTTTCTCTAGAACATAAAAGGCAATTTGTACTCTTGAGACTTGATGCCATTCCTTTTCCCAATTTTTGTAGAGCTGCTAACCACATGATGAAAGAGAGAGCTAAAGCAATACCTGATTCCTATGTCAACTTGTGCAGTGGAAACTTGACCATAAGGCCTAGCAACAATTGTTTACATGATTGAGCTGTAAATTTGTGAGACTTTTGAAGCTCCCATTTGATCTCATCTTCTTATACTTGACTTGGAGAATATGAAGGCCACTATTTAACAACATATCTAATTCCTCTACACATATGAAAATGCCAATGCCAATTGTCATTTCGAATTAATGCTTGCACTTTAGTATCTTTAAGGATATATCCTCTTAAAGCTACAAAGAGGTGATTATCACATAAAGGCCCTAAGACATGCCACTTATCAAATCAAAATGTTTTTCCCTTCCCATTTTGAACATAATGTTTGATATAAGGGTGCATGGAGGACCTTGTCTGTAAAATCTGTTGAAAAGTGTAAATTTGTGAAAAAAAGTATGAGACATAGACCATATGCTTTTCCGTTGTTATGAAACATATTAACCCATCTTACCCATAGGCTTTCTTTATCCCAGCATGTCTTCCAAATGCCAACAAAATCTTGTTCATTTTGTTAGCTGAATTGATTCTCAATCCTCCGTACTGCTTAAAAAGACATATAACACTATTTAACTTTGGACATTCTTATCCCCCTAAAATTTTGTCCATGCTAGAAAGTTATTGTGACCTTCAGGGAAGAAAAAGAATTTCTTCTATACTGTTATTGGTACTATATACTAATTCATTTTAATTTTCAAAAAGATTCATTTTGGTTACTTTATTTAGTTATTCTAAAAACGAAGAGCATTAAACCATAATTAAGTTGTTTGGAGGACTTTGTTAAAGAGTCTTATTTGTAATTTTCCCTTAAAAAATGAGTCAATATATATTTAAATTATTTAGTAATACACGAGAATTTTGTTTATCTTCGTAGTTAAATAAATCCATAAATTTAAAAAAAGATATATTTAGTTACTGTTCTAGCGTACTAAAAATATTTGACATTAGGAATTGTACTTGTGGTGGAATTTGACGTGAACATCGGATGCTAGACAAAAAGATAGAACATAGAAGTGGGTAGGCCCAAGTGTTTGATGGGCCCAGTAGGAAGATAAAATAGGGCACGTGAACAACGTGAGGCGTGTCACCTGCCCGAATTGCTCCCTACCATGCCATCACTAGCCTCTCACGTGAATTCCCCTCCCTCCTGCCAAACCTTTTCATGCTCTAATACATGTATGTATGTACACATTTCATATTTTAATAAAGAAGACTTACTCAATATTTAAGTATGTACAGATTTGATTTGCAATAATGCCAAACAAAAATAAAATAAAATAAATTGTAAATTGTAAATTTTAGACAATAAGAGCCAGAAAAAGAGGTGCTTCAATTCAACCTTCAATGTCTAATACATAAAAGGTTGCTTCTCAGTTGTACCTCTGAAAATATATATATATTAGATAGATAGTTGAGCTCACAGAACACAACATGAGCTAAGCCGCATGCTATCCAAATTTTATACTTCAATTCAATGTCATTTCCTTCTGGGAATAACAATTAACAACTTCAGGACTCCCAACTTCTTCTGCTCAATTCTTCTACCAAATTTTTTATTTTCCTTTCAATTTCTTTATAAACTTTCTCTTTATTCTTCAATTGTCGCTGTGGACAAGTCGAAAAATTGTTTTCTTGTCTAAATCTGAATTCTCGGGGCATGGTTCTGGAATAACTAGACATCTGATAATGAGAGGAAAAGCAAATCAGGATCAGGAAGATGATGAGTACGAGGACGAGGATTTTGCTTCAAGAAAGGACGGACCATCTTCAAATATCACAACAACATCGGCCAACAACAACACTAACATTAACAACAATAAAGGTTTTTTTTTTTTTTTCTTGAAGTATTAGATCCACCTCTACTTTAATTGTTGTTTCTTGGGGTTCTCCATAAATTAAGGGTCGACATATATCGCAAGTTCTGTTTTTTAATCTTTTATCTGTTTCCCAATTGTAAAGTTTGTGGGGCTTTAGCATGGTGTTCTCAAATGGGTTTTCAGTTTCAAGTGTCTTGAGCGTTCTCTGATGTGGAATTTGGGTGTGGTAGCAGATGTGAAGAATAGTGATAAAGCTAATGCCATAAGATCGAAACATTCAGTCACTGAGCAGCGAAGGAGGAGCAAGATCAATGAAAGGTTTGTTACTTTGTTTGATTTAATAATTGTTAAGTTATACCGACGGTACTTGGTTGTTTTTGCACATGCAAATGCTATTTTTTTATTTTTCTCTCAAAATACTTCGATTTCTTCCTTTAACTTTTGTTTGTCTAGAGTTGTTCAAATTTTGTTATTCATATGCTTCAATCAATGGGGAGAAATATTAGAAAAGCTGCTTGTCAGTTTGTTAACTTTTGAATATTTTGTTGTATCTTTGTTTGCAAAAATTATCTGCTAATTGAGTGTATCATCGCAATCTACATGTTAAATGTAACTTGTAAGCTAAAGGGAAACAACTTTCAACATGATAGTTATTGGACATACCAAAATTGTACACGTTAAGGACTATACATAGATTTTCAATTTTGAACTCTCTTTTACTCGCATTGTGATATTTCATGTGTCAAATATGGTAATTCTTTACTTGTCAGTGTGGTGAATATGTTGATGAGATGATCCAATTTAAGATTGGTCGATCAACTGTTGAATGGATGTGAGACTCTGTCTGTGTTTGCGTGTATGATCGATAACGATCAAACTGAAGGGCTCTTGTAGATTTTCATTCATTCTTATAGGTTAAGAATATCAAGGGCCTTCACCATATAAACAGTCCAAATTTATAAGCATTAGAGTTTTCCTCTTACAGAAGTCAATAATTGGCATAAAGAAATGTTTAGAATACAGTATTTGTTTTATGATTAACAAAACTGATCTAGTCTGATGGTACGTCATCTGCTTTCTCAGATTCCAGATATTGAGAGAACTTATACCTCATGGTGATCAAAAGAGAGACACAGCATCATTTTTGTTAGAGGTAAAACATTAATGCAGTGTTCAACCATTGCAAAAATGCATATATAATTGGATTCAAACTAGTTGCTGAGCTTGGCGTTTGTCTGTAGGTGATTGAATATGTCCAATATCTACAGGAAAAGGTGCAAAAATATGAGGGTACATACCAGGGATGGGGTTCTGAACCTGCAAAGTTGATGCCTTGGGTATAGTTCCTATAGTTGGTTTGCTTATGAATTTCTTTCCTTTTGTATGGGTTAATGGCTATTTGCAGATGTTTAAAAACCCTTTTTGCTAGAGGATGAGACTGATGGATACCTTCACCACTTTAATTTGGTTGTGATTCTTGAATTAGTAAATAACTGTGGTGTGGCTTTCTGAATGGACCACATACACTTGCAAGGTGCTCAAATTTTCAGTCATAGAAGTTTTTATGAACATCTATAATCAATGTAAAATTTAGAAAAAATTTTGTACTGTGGACCAGGATTTTTACCTGTAAATTACGGCATTTATGTTCTTAAGCTCTCATCAAAGTGAATTGCTGTAAGTTGGAATAATGAACTTTAAAGTTTTTGAAAGGAAATGAAGACAAGCATAATGCCACAACTAGTGGTGTTCTCTTATTCTCTTGCTACCTTGTGATTTGAGTTATCAAAGTAGATTGTTAATGATAAAAGTTTGGACTTATTTAGTGTAATTGAAATACTTTTTGTTTGTCCTTTCTCGTCTCTGATATATCTGGTGATTATTGTATGTTTTATTTTCTTTTTAGTGCATATGGGTGGTTGATGGGTTTTGTAAGTAATGTTTCTGGTCATTTGGAGCAGCTATGTCGATGGGTTTGGTTCTTCTTCCCTCTAATTTGAATTATCACTGTTATAGTTCTTTGTCTATTAAAAGTCTCTTATTTATCTTTCTTGTAACAGAGAAACAGTCATTGGCGTGTCCAAAGTTTTGTTGGTCATCCGCAAGCCATGAAAACCGGCTCTGGTCCAGGATCTGCATTTCCTGGAAGATTTGATGAGAGTAACATTCCTATATCTCCGAGCATGCTTACAAACATGCTAAATCCATTAGAATCTGATCCTAGCAAGGAAGCCACATGCAAAGAAACGGAACGGCAACCTGAGTTTGCAAACAAGGGTATGCCTGTTACCATGCCTGTGCACACAGAAGTTCCTACTTCTATTCAAAGTGTTGATATCGCTCCACATCAACTTCATCATCCAGTCTCTGACGCACAGTCAGATGAGTGTCCCATGAACAATGATCCACTGAACCAACAAGAAGTGCTGACAATTGAAGGTGGGACAATAAGCATCTCCAGTGTATACTCTGAAGGGTATGTGAGATTTTCTTTTGAGATTTGTAAACTCTGAAAGCATTATGCAGATAGAGATGGAGCACTTGACTTGTGTTTTGTTTTCCTCTCAATTTCCACGCAACAACTTCTGCCCCCATGTTTCTTGCTTAGTTGTGAGCAAATCTTTCCTTATGGAAGTTTTCCCAAAGGTTCTGTTGTAGCTTCATATGTGTGGTTGCTACTGTATGAAGGTGTGGCTTAGCTTCATACTTTTTACTCTCATGTCACTTGCATTCTGTAATAAGGGTCTTTGCACGTCTCCAGTTTCTGGAAGAAATGATGCTTAAATGTTATGAAGAGAAGTTGTTTGGGGCATTCTTTTGTAATGGTGAAGTTTTCTGAGCAGTGTTCTTTGTTTTATTGTATCGAGGAGCTGTGGTTACTGCTGACTGGTTTTGGTGAATAGTGCGTTTTTCCTATTTGGTGTAGGATTATTTTGGAAGTGTCAATCTATATGGAAGCCGATATGTGTCTTTAAATTCTTTAAGCTAGCCAGAAATCAAGCTATTGCCTTGTTTAATTCCTCATATTCTCCAAGTTTTTCCTGTAATTTGGAGTTAAGCTATAAGTTAAAAAAAACTCTGATGTTTTGTATAAGCCAGGTTATTGAACAATCTGACACAAGCACTTCAGAGTGCTGGTGTAGATTTGTCGCAATCCAAAATCTCAGTGCAGATTGATCTAGGAAAGCGGGCAAATAGAGGGCTGAGCTTTGGAACTTCTACTGCTAGGGTATGTTCACCAAAATTTTTATATTGCTGGAGAAACGTTTGTAAGTTCAACAACACCATGACAACTTCTGAATCTTCTATTGCTCTCTAGGATCTTCAAAATCTAACCCCCGGCAATCAAGCAGCACATCTTAGGAACTTGAGCAGTGGAGAGGACTTGGATCAAGCACAGAAGCGGCTGAAGACACAAGATTAGGATGGCTTCTATCTAGTGTTCACTTTTTTCTTGTCTAATTTCTTTTCTTTGCTCACCTTCAAAATCCATATCCTCGTTGGTGTATTGTATATGCTGTTCCTGAGTTTTCCTGTATTCCCTTGTGATCCATTTGATGCAATGTTTAATTGGTTTATAGATTTTCTGTGGAGTTCATGATTAGATATCTAGTGAGGATATGGAATCTTGGGGATTGTGGTTGTATCATAGATATGCTATAGTATATACAAGAATGGAGCCTTGTGATTACCATCTTCTCGCACTGAATTCATTGTCATGGTTGAGATCGTTACTCGTAATGCAAAAAGGGGTGTTGAGCGTTTCTGACGTGAATTACAGATGCCCCAATTTCAGACAATAAAATGGACTTGTTAATCAAGTCGTGTGTTGGTTCGTACGACTGCCAAGTGTCTGCTAAAATTTGGTACAGAAGCCTTAAAATGGTGGGAATCGGCAACTAATGATACAAGAACTGGTTGTCACAGACTCCTACTATGCGAGCTGGTAAAAGATGACTGCCTTTCATAGTCTTACGAATGAAGAAAAATAACCAAGACGTGTGACTTACCTTAGATGACCCTCAACAATGTTTCCTTCACAGGCAGGAATAAAAGCATCACTTTCTAACCAAAAAAGATTGAGTGTCCATTTCCAAAAGGTTACTATGTGGTTCTTAAAAGAATAATGCTTAAGAAAAGTGTCAAGAATACCGATTCCCTAACTGCTTTCAGGTGACCTAATGGTTAACATTTCCACAAGAAAGTTAATCAAAATTTTAGACAATAATGGTGATTAAAGAATCCCTTGTATTGTATTAGCTGGATTTCACTTTCGTGAGATGTTAATTTACTTATTTTATGTGCCCCTATTTCTTTCGGAGCAATGTTCACAAATGTATTCCTGAAAAGCAGACAATGGAAGTTATGAATGGAAAACCATGAGGCAACTTTTTAACACTCAAGCTTTTATCATTCAGTTACAAACATTCCTCAGGATTGCTGTAGAAGTAGTCTTCTTCCTTAGGTTTATATGGAATTTTCAATCTTTGACTTGGGTTCCCCATGAGATTTGCATGAGCTGCCTTCACTGACTCAGAAAAGTCATTCCAATCCAGTGTTCCGTTTCTGTATTTATCTATCAGATGGACCAGAATCTTTCTATCTAAATTTACTGTCAACTTGTAGCCCAAGTATCTGCACAAAAACATTCCCAATTCTGGTTAACAATTTTTAATTGTGAAAACATTGAATATCAGATAAACTACTTAAAAGTGTCAGAAGCGAATAAACAGATTGTAATATAAAAAAGAAGTCCAGGGTATGGGCTTGCCTAAAGTGAGATTATTCAAATACCTTACCTTCTATGACCTTCAACAACTTTTGCCATGTTTCCTCCGTAGGTTGGGACAAAAATATCAGTTTCTAGTGACACAAGGTAATCCAAGGCTGCCATCTGGTTGGAATAGTTTTGGAAGGGCTCAAGAGCTGAAGGTGGTAGCAACGTTTCCTTCTTGACCTGTTCCACATTAGGAGTCAACACATACAATCTCAATTCAGCACAAAATATGCTATGTACATCATCATCTTGAGGTTCTTTTGACTAACCAAATTTGGATAAGCTGCCTTAAGCACAGACATTCTTCTTTGACCTCCATATATGTCTCCAGCAGCAATGTAAACTTGGATTTTGGGGTCAATCCCAATTGCCTTCAATGCAATGGCTGTTTCCTCAGGTGTCAAAGGGCACAAACCAGCTTTTCTTTTCATCTCAGAATCTATCTCCTTTTCTTTCCACCAACGGTAATCGTATCTATACATTTACACTAAAATAAAAAAGTTACCGTACGCAGAAGTTGACAAAAATAATGAATCAGGTATAATGGCTTACCTCATTATCCTTAATTCTTCCGCTTCTTTGTCATTACAACCTTCGTTGCAGCCAGAAAATGCTAGCATGTCCTTTTCATATCTGAGATGAAGGACCAAGAAGGGCCCCTTTTCCCTCAAAAGTCTAACAATCTTCTTCCCCAACTTCTCTATTGCTGGGGTGAATTTCAGAGCTTCATAATTAACTCGACATCGCAGTTTCTGAACCTGTTCAGGCAGGCCATTGTTTGCAAGTCTAGCATCAGTCTTGGTGAAATGAATGATCTCGTACTTCTCCAAAAGAGGAAGAACCTGTGGACGCATGCACATTTAAACATTGGCCATCACACTGTATTTAAAGACTCAAATTCCATTGGATGTCAGAGAGTCAACCTTGTTATTGTAATAGGACAAATTAGACCAACTAACAGGTGGCATTGAGTATAATGGAATTGTCTCAAGCCTTCTCTTCTGCTGGGGAGGCAGCTCTTTGATAATCCGAACTTCATTCCTCAAAGATTTTATGAAATAGTCCACATCAAATATGTCTTGGAACTCACTGCCAAGAAAAGGGGACGCCTAATGAATCAGATTTCTTCTTTTCAAGAGGTTTAATCAGAGTAGAAACTTTATGAGCACGAAACGTAGACTTACCTGCGATCATTCCAAAATGAAGTGTTATCCATTTGAGGAACAATAAGAGTGACATTTAAAAATCTTGCAAGAGTGACCATGTCAGAAATCTGATGATTAGATTGAATTAGTAATTGCTCCAAGGCTGCCTATTACGTATTTATGATCACAGAAATATGAGCATTTTGTTCCTACTTACACCAGATCGCATTTGGTTCAATCCTCCGTTGGATGAAATCATCAAGTAGCCTCTGTTCTTATACACCCCTGGAGACGAATTACAATGCCAAATATTGAAAAGAAAAAGAACCAAATATCATAATAACTCTTCTTTCTATATGTGAACTTGTATAAAAATGGAAAAGAAAGAGGGAAATGTACGTAGAACTCACTTTCTTGTGACAAAAGAAAAGAGGTCCGATGTCTGAGTGACCTCCTCCCCGGAGTCTCGTCTAGTGTTGTCAGCGGTATTGTGCAAGCCCAGAAAACAAGCACTATGGTACTGACCAGCAACCCCAACTTGAACCTCGCTATCTTTGGAGACCTCACCCCCATCAAGACCTTTAACTTCTCTGGTTTGACCACTCCAATGAGCATAATTTTTAACTTCTCAGCTTTGATGATCCATCCATTACTACCAGTCAACTTGAACTCTACCTCACTGCATGGCGGTTCCTTCACCTCTGTAGCAACAAACTCCGACTCTCTGAAACCAACATTTCTATTTTGATCCATGGCCACCCACTTCCAAGTATCTTATATTAAGGTTTATGAATATCTTCAGCTTGAAACTGCATCAAATAGGTACGCAAACAAATACTTTCTTGGCAGCAATACTCAAACGAAGCCTACATGCAGTGTGTCTAGCTAGTGCACGAAAGAGTTTTATATGTCTATAGATACGTATGAAGCTCTGATGGCGGATTGTTAGCCGGAATCCGGTGAATACAATCCCTGAAAGTTGGCTAAGACTCACCAACAAGAAACCAAGGAACGAAGATCTACTAGTGTAAGGCATCAAATATAATCGCCCCACGTTGGTTCTTTTTCTGCGTCGGAAGTGTAATTGTTAACATCATTAATTAGTGGCTGCGAGGCGTAACGTGGTGCGGAAATGGTATAATAGAAAAGCATGAGATGAACATGGATATTGATCTTCTTCTTTTTCCTGGATCAATCTATGTCTTATGTTTAACGCCATTAAACAATGGCAACATCAAGTTGCTGAGCCTGCCAGATTTTGCTGCTTAAACTACTACAGAATCATCGAGGGGAGTTTAATATATAAGCAAGAAAGGATTTGTAGGATTTAAATATTTTCATATTATTTTAAGTGTAGGTTGATGACGATGACAATCTGAAGTTTTACTTGGAAAATAATAAGCTTAAAGATTCATTTTCTCAAATCGGACTCATGTACTTAAGATACCATATTACTTTCCATGGAAGAATCCCATTCTAAATAAATATAATTAAGAACATTTGAATTCATTTATCAAGAAGATAATTAAGATTACAAAGCCTTGGTTTTTGAATATAAATCCTAATCCCCTATTGCCAAAAGTTGCATATCTTTCTCATTTCATCAATGCTATATCTTTAGGAGACATCAATCTCATAAATAATGATCAATAAGATTACCATCGCGCTCCATTAAATATTGCTTTCCCATCCATTTCTTGCACTTGTTTTCCTCAATTAATTGTTACTCAAGAATTATTAACATCGATCATTTCCTAATTCAAGTCTTCTTATTTGTTTTGAATTGAGTGTGATAAAAACAGTAGACGCTGAATCTTTATAAATCGGTACAACTACTTTGTATATTTGATATTTCCGTAATTGAGTTAAAAACATGTAATATGACTTGGTTTTCATGTCGTATTTCCCCGAAATCGTAATTGATTTAGATATTGCCATAAAAACGAAATAAAGACATTATGTAAAGGAAAGTAGAGATTTCTGGCTCTAACATATGCTTTATACATGTATCTAATCTGGGTTACATATCATGGATTGAAAGGCACTCTTGTGGATTAGTAAAGAAGTAGTCCTCATCCTTTGGTTTGCCTAGAATCTCAATTCTTGTGGCTGGCCTCCCAAATCTATTAGAATGAGCTGCCTTTACCGCCAAGGAAAATTGATCCCAATCCAGTGTTCCATTTCTGTATTCATCGGTCAATTTAACAAGGGCCTTTCTGTCTATAAGTATGGTTGTCCTGTGCCTTAAGAACCTGGAGAAAAATAATTATTAATTCACTCGGTATAATATAATATGACATATATAGGGTTTAGACTCACCTTCTATGCCCTTCAACAACTTTTGCCATGTTCCCCCCATAAGTGGGAACAAAAATGTTACTTTCTATGGCCACGTGATAATCCAATGCCGCCATTCGATTGGAATAGTTTTGGAAAGGCTTAAGCTCTGCTTCTGGCAGCAATGTTTCCTTTTTAACCTGGTAAGGCCAAGTATTAGAGTAAGGCACATGAAAACTAGCAATATAAACTTTGGTGAACGTTACCAAATTTGGAAAGGCCTTTCTCAGACTTGCCAATCTCCTTTCTCCCCCATAGATATCTCCTGCTGCAATGTACACTTGAATCTTTGGATCAACGTCCAATGCTCTCAATGCAAGTGCTGTTTCCTCAGGAGTTAAGGGACATAACCCTTTTTTCCTTTTCTTGGCAGAGTCTATTTCCTTCTCTTTCCACCATGGGTATGCATACCTGTTAATCGAATTAATTACCTAGTCATTAACCCTCAATGCAGACTAACTAGTAAAAGCATATTCGCCTTTAGTTACCTCATTGCAGTCAACTCTTTGATTTCTTCCTCATTGCAACCCTCGTTACAACCAGAAAATGCTAACATGTCCATCTCATATCTAAGATGAAGAACTAGGAAAGGTCCTCTCTGCTTCAAAATTTTAACGATCTTCTGGGCCAATGCTTCTATAGGTGGAGAAAATCTCAGAGCTTCATAATTTACTCTACACCGTAGCCTTTGAACCTCTTCAGGAATCCCATTATTAGCAAGTCTAGCATCAGATTTGGTCAGATGCAACACTCCATACGTTTTTATTCGAGGTAGAACCTGAAAATCCAAGATTGGAACAAGAGCTGTGTGTTTAACTATTAAAATTCATTTTAAAAAATTTTACAAGTCAACTAATTCCATCACCTTACAGGAATTTAATATGAAAATAAATAGAACACCAACCACGTTATAGTAATAGCTCATATTGGACCAACTAACAGGAGGCATTGAGTAGAGTGGTTCTGTCTCAAATCTTTGCTTCTGTTCTGGTGGCAATTCTTTCAGAATTCGAACCTCATCTCTCAAGGATTTTATGAAGTAATCCACATTGAATATGTCAGAAAATTGGCTGCAAAGACCATGGTAAACTAATCATCACCAAATCCGCTATTTGTTTTTATTTTCTTTTTACTTGTCAAGATTCACTTGATGATCTGGATATTAGTCCAAATTAAACAGTGAAGTAGATTTTGTATACCTTCTATCATCCCAAAATGATGTGTTGTCCAATTCAGGAACTATTAGCGTGACGTTTAAATATCTTGCAACGGCAACCATGTCACATATCTGCAGAATGAAGAACATTTTTATGCATGCTATGAAGTTCAAAAGAGATCAACAAAATACTTACTCCTGATCGCATTTGATTCAGTCCGCCATTAGAAGAGACAAGCAAAAACCCATTATTCTCATAAATCCCTGCAGGATGTGAGAAATGCTTGAGAAATTTATCTTGTACGTACCTTAAGATTATATGTTTCAACTTGAACACAATTATCAGCCCTTTGTATACAGTATTTTCACTTACTTTCTGGAGGGAAAGAAACCGGAACAGGTGCTCCTGGCCATTTCACCACAGCGTCACCCAGGGCTCTCAGTTGCACCGCAATAGCCAATAGAAACAAGAACCTTGCGACTTTACAAGCCCAAAAATGTAGCCTAGCCATCTTTATCTTTGCAACTATCACACTTCTCAATTTTTCTGCTTTCTCCATGTTAATGTACCTTAACTTTATTTTACCATATGGTTTCTCTTCACCCTCTATGATACCAACTTTCCTCCCCTCCATCTCTTAAAAATATATACGAACCAGGTACAGTACTTGAAAGTACAAAATTAAGAGTCGTAACTACAACAACAATAGAGCAAATTCTATCGCCACTCGAGACTACAACCCTACTGGCACGCGAAAATTTAACGGGAAATGAAAGAGAAAAAAAGGCAGTTTTGGTTGCAACTTAACGTAAAGCTTCAATCTTTGGTTAGAGGAAGTTCATGAACAGGGAATAAAGCAAGAAACTATATCCCCGGCCATGTCCTGAATCCGCAGGATTAGAGGGGATTAAGGTTTGTGGGGCTTTTAAGGAAATGAAATGAATTGGAGTGCCTACATGATATATGTTTATTGAAGGATCTTAATTACATTAAAAAAACGTGTGGAAGATTCGTGTTTTCTTCATGGCAAAAACATTTGGATTGACACCCATCATTTTATTATTCTTCAATCTTGTCTCAGAAATTACTGCTTCATTTATTTAAGAGTTGAAACTTTTCATCTGCATATAGAAGGTTGGAAAGTAAAAGATACAGCATGTTTGATAAAACTAAGATACCATTGTTGTTTGATCTGAATCAATATTAAAATTTCATAATTTTGGAGAACAGATATTAATCAGAAGTATATCCATTCAATATTTCTGATCTTGTTGAAGAAATTTTATGTTTAAAGACTTAAATTGTGAATCCAAACTGTTGGGGTTTCTCAGAGAACAGATTGATGTTTCCAAATTTCCTAAAATATTAGGTAATTAATTGGGAGTCAATTCAAAAGAATCAAGACCTTGTACATCCAAAAATAATTACGGTATAGTGATGCATGAATTGTGAATTTATTATTTCTATTGGATGGTGGGTTCAACAACCAATCTTCAATTTAAGAGTGAAAGGAGAAGGTAATGATGCAATTGAAGAAAGTAATGCCATGAATATTTGTTCCTTGCATGCACCAGAAGGCCTCTTCTTGGGGTTCAACGAATTTAGATTATGACTGTTCTTGCACGTGACCCTAATTCATCTCTCTTGTACACAGTGCAACTATCATCTTATAATGCCACTTCAGTTTGATACGTTGTCAATTTCTGGTTACTAATTATCTTTATATTCATTTTTGCAAGGTGTAGAAATAATTAACAATTATACAAGTAAATGTAATCTTGGGATAACACTAAGATCCTTAAATTTGATGAACAGACACTGCACAACTAGGGAAGGAAATACCATACGAGTGGTATCAGAGCCATAAACAGTACCCAGTCCGGGAGTTTTCCCATACCGAGTGGTGTTTTTGGTCAGGACGGTTTACCGTGCCTGCGTACCCATGACATCTTCCAATGTCATGTTAAGGTGTTCATTCTTTTGAGTGGATTCCTTAGGAAACATACCTTCGCATCTTTTCCAGAAGGGGGGAAATATATAAGGGAGTAAAGAAGAGCGTTGTATAAGAGCGATGGAGTCTTCAGATCCAGTTCATTTATCTTCTAGCTTGTCTTTAGCGTCATTACCTAGGGGTGTGAAGCGTGCTTTATCACAAAAAATAGAAAACCTTGTTGAAATTACCCATGTACCTACAGAAAACCGTGTTTGTGAGTCTAATTTGCCTTTGCTTAGTCCTTACAGCATATATTCTCGTGACCGTTCATGGACGA
>JAOSBK010000003.1:20466613-20482515 GCA_027568895.1 Erythroxylum shatona
GTGAGTCGATGTCTTCAACCAGTGAGTGGTTTAGGAGAAGCGTTAAGCTAGTGAGGCTTAACCAGGTCATAGTTTCCCTACGTATTCCCTGTGTCACCCTATAACGGACCATAGGGCCTACGAGTGCTCATAGAAACTGGACACGTACCGTAGTAGGAATATTAAGCATATCCAAGGTGATTAATACCACGATGGAGAAAACAGAAGGTTTCCTCCTACCAAAGAATGTGAAAAGTAGCATGCTAAATAGAACCTGTACATGCAGGGAAAGGCCTAAAGTATCGAAGATGTATTCACATAGTCGTATGTATTGGAAACTATTGACTTTTCTCCGGCCATCCTTACAACACATTTCTTCTAAATCTTAACTTTACGATGAGCAGAGACTGCGATAGGTGCTTTCTTTGCCATCGGAGGAGAGTGGATTGAGAAGAGAATTAATAGAATGGAGGGTTGCTATTGGAAGTTGGCCAGTTCTGTACCTGGGTTGGCAAAAATAGAAGAAATGTTATTTTTCAAGATATCAGTGGACTTTGGATCCATCGACTTTGGACCACGGTTGAGGTTTGAGCGTGTGTGCCACTTAAGGCTGACCACCAGCAGTAACCAGTTTTCGAAGATTTGGATAGTTTCTTATTTCGTGGTCAGCCTAAGAAAACAGCATGGCTAAGGCTCGGCTAATACATCCTAAAAGTAGTTTTTTAGAATCCAACTGGCAGGGCTTTATCCTCGTGGACCGCATCTACATACGAGGAGTTTAAATCCTTGTGATCCTTGAGGCGCTTCAACATGATGATAAAAGCTTTTCAAGTCTCTGCAATTACGGCATCTAGGCTGTGTATGTTTTCCGATACCATTAAGAAGGCATCCCAGAAAATGAGTAATCACCTTCAAGATTTGTACCAGTTTTTATTCCGGAATTTTATAGTGCAAAGTACTCAAAAGCTTTCAGTGTTCCGAGCCGGCCAAGGCCCAACCCATTTGTACTATATCTTATAAACTGCTGTACTAGTTTAATCAGTCTATAATATAGTCTTCCACATACAGAATTCATCTAAACCACCAAACATAAAATTTTGAATGGGAAATTTGTACAAGGCCAATAAACATTTCAGCTTACTTTAATTTTCAACAATCGGATATCATATTTGATTGGCACCTAAACTATTAAGTTAACAAAAGAACACAATCTGCGGATTTTCCCATTTACCTCTCTCCCAGATTCATCACCATATAGCGTATCCTTTTTGTAGCCTATTCCCATTCTTCACATGATGCATTTCGTTATTATCCCACAATGATTTCTTCGTCAGCACTAATTTGCTCCAGTAGTTTACTTCTTCACATTCTTTTCATCTTCAATGTCCTGCAAATGTTTCAACGATTTCTGGCTAATCAACACCAACAAAATTAATATACGTACATCAAAACAAGAAAGTCCATATAATTCCACCAAAAACTTGAGGTATGCCTAATTAATTCCAATAGCCAAGTGAAAGAAAATGTGTAACCAGTGCCACAGGGAGAAGATGATCATGAAAGGGACTTACAGAATTATCAATCTTGTCAAAATCGTCGTCAAAACTCCCATCAGCATCATCTGCGAAACATTATGCACAATTAGCAAACTGAATAATAGCAGAAAAGGAAACTTCAAGTGTAAAAATTATTAATGATCAAGGTCCTCAAATATGTTACTTATCTATGCCACATTGGCAACTGTGTTCATATAAAAATCCAGATTACATGTTCTGCACACAAGTAATACAGTTTGCCAAGGAAATATCACTTATTGCCCAGAATTACATAGAGGTTTACACTGAATAATAAGATGCAGCGTGATAACAAAGGTGAGAAGCCGAAAAGAAACTGCTTAGGATATAACCATGCCTCACTTAGGAATAGAACCAGCTTCAAGCAAAAACTTCAAAATTAATTCCAATTTAATTAAGCTTCTAAAATATGAAGCACATTAGGTTTTCCATTTTGTATACATGTGCAAAACCATTGATAACCAACAGATTTCTCCAAATCAGTTTGTTGTTATAATGAGGGTCCTTTCTTTCCACATCAAACCAAAACAGGTAAAAACACAATACCTGCACCTCCATCACTATCTTCATGTTCGCCCAAAAGAAACGTATCCAGGTCCTGCTCAGATGAAGCTGTTGAGGTCTTACTTTTCAGGCTCTTTTCAGCTAATTGCAATTTAGAAATCTCCAAAGCCTCTGGATTTTTGGATTTATCATCTTTCATCTGCTCCTCAGCTTTGCGCATAACCTCCTCCATGTACTCCCTTTCATAACTGCATTTTAACCAACAAGTATGAATCAGTTTAATATGAGCTTTCTGTTTTTTGAAGATTTTCATTAGCTCTACAACAATTACAGGATATGACAAATTCAGGTGAATGTATTATTGTATAGTAGTTAACGTTTTGCAAGTTACATAAATCAAAATGATAATCCAAAAGACATTTAGAGATACATACGGAGCAACATGGGTGCTGACGAGTGTAAAGTAAATCCTCCAGAACCTCCTTTCTTTCATCACTCGTGGACATAACTCATATCTTAATCTCGAGATTGCCTAACGCATCAAGAAAAGAAAAACATCAGAAAGAAACATTCAACTATCACATAATAAGTAGCATACAATTTAAATCGCATTTCTGAAACCGCAAACGACAATATGATCACGTAGTAGCGTTGGGCTCACATGAAAATATGCATAAAAATTCAGAAAAAGAACAAGAAATTCAGTAGTTCACCTTGACAGTGGAGAGAACAAGTGTGGCATGTCTCTCCTGCCACTCAGTAAGATCCTTCCGTACATTAGACGCCGCTGTCGGCACATCAGACGGCTCAGCTACATCTACACAATTTTGACCGGAGCTCTGATTTTAGAAACAAAACATAAGAAAAGAGAAAAACAAACCGTACCGCATCCACATTGCTCAGGTAACCTTGGATAGGAAAGTGCTGAAAGGTAGTAGAAGTGAGTCCCTTAACAAAATCTCTCAAATCGTCGGTGATCCCAAACTTCCGAAGCTCCTCTTGGTCGTTGCCCGACGAGGAAGAGGAAGAGGAAGCTGAAATGGAAACAATGGAGAGGGACGAGAGCTGAGACGGAATGATGTCAGAGAAGGACTTGATGGGGATATGATCGGCCTGTTTGAGGGCAACGTCCTTGAGCTGATCAGCCTTCCTGGAGGCCTCGAGAGCGAGTTCTTTGGACTTTTTAGTGGTCTGGGTAAAGAGATCGGCGATGTTGTTGGAGGAGGTTAGGGATTGGGATCTCTTGGCGGCTTCTTCGGCGAAGACCCGAGCCCTCTTCCAGATGTCTTCCATTTTTTCTGCTCCCTGTTGGCTGCTTCAAGTGTGCCGTAGATAGCGGATAGGAGATTGGGTTAGACGTCGTCGTTGGTTTGAAGTGGATAATATATTTATGTGTATATATACTGAAGGATTTAATATTTAAAATATTTAACCAGTGTTATTATTATTAAATAAAATTTAATTTATTTATTTTAATTTATAAAAATTGGTTGATTAATTAATAATAAAAATTATTAAAATAATTTAAATCAAAAAATTGAAAATGGAATATAAAAAAAACTAAATGAAGTATAACACGCCCTTTTGAATTTGTGTAGATTTTCGATTGTAGATCTATAGAGTATAACATGTGTTATGATGCATTTTACAATAAATAATAAAAATAGGATGTAAAATTTAAGCATAGAAAATTTTATTGCATCAAACTTATTTTAAATTCAGCAAAATATGTTAGAATAAATATCGCATCTAATTATAAAACATCTCTTATTTGTACAAAATTTGATAATGGACACCTAAAGATTTTCTATTATCCTTGTTGAACAAACGTTAATGTTAAAGATGGACTGAATTTTTATGGAAACACTTAAAGGATGTATTCATATTTTTAGTCTTTTCAAATTTAGATGTAAAATGAAAATTAGGCTTTAGCACTTTCTCCCCCTATAAAATTTAGATTTTAGAGTAATTAAAGAATGTATGATATTGCTTGTTGATGTAAATTCATAAGTGATTATTAGTTCTATCGTCAATTTAATTTGTAAGTTCATATAAACTATTTTATCTTTCTTTTGGTTCATATATACATTAAAATCTTGCTCTTGTTGGAACAAACCATGCTCTAAGTTATAGTTTTGATGATAGTAAAATATGTTCTTTTTAATATTTTATTATATTAGTAATTAATTTGTAAAAGATTCAAACAAAACGTGAACTATCAAATTAAACAAAAACCCAAAATGAATAAAGGATTTAAACGAGCCAAATGAAGCACTAAATATAATTTAAAAAAGCTTTAATATCATTTAAATCAAATGGACTAAGAATGAAGTCATTATATATGTAACAAAATATTGTAGTATTTTTTAAACTTTATTTTGGTTATTTTAATAACCTAGAAGTTTAATATTGGAAGAACATATTTTATTAAGTGCAAATACATTAAAAAAATTAATAATCAAAGGGAACTTTACTAGTTTTTATCAAATGAATATATTTTGATCTTTAAAAGAATTTGAAAAATTTTTAAAAGCTTGTTTTAAGAGATTTGGTCAACCTATGTTATGATTTTCAAGTGTTTAGTGCATATAATGTTTGAACATTTGGTTAATCAATATCCTTAAAGTGTTTATTTGGTTTGTGTCAAGAATATTATTTGATGCATTGGTCAACCAACATCACATTTTGATTGACCTATTTCACAGTTATTAGTCATTATAATGACTAAATTGTCCCTCTAACATGCATACTTACTTATGTTATTAGAAAGGGATCATATATGAGTTATGAGAAGGATGTTTGAAATTAAAAAGTCTTTGGAACCTATCTTAAAAGCTTCCAATATGTAGTTGTGAGCTTTGATAGGCTCATTAAAATTTACTGCTCGAAGTTTTATAGTGAAATGCTCATGTTAGATGCTTGGGAACTGGACGTAGGCTTCGTTATAAGTCGAACCAGTATAAATTGATTGTGTCACTCTTTCTCTCTTAACATTTAAAATTTTCACATCATAGTGTTTGTGTTTAATTTGCAAGAGGCTCCTTCACTTTTAGAATAGGCTCTTTCTGTTTTAATATTGCAAAAGGTTTCTTTTATTTTAAACGTTAATAGGCTCCTTTCGTTTTAAATGTTAACAAACTCCTTTCGTTTAAAACCTTAATAGACTCCTTTTATTTACAGACTTTTTGTTGAGATTTAGCATGTTCTTATTGTTTACACGAATTAATAGTAACCTGTGAATTTTTTTAAGACACACAATTCACACCTCCCCCCCCCCTCTCCTTGCGTGTGTTTGCTTTATCATTTATTATCAAAGCAAGGTTTCACATTTACTGTATTTACAGCACTTGATAGATTATGACAAATAATTTAAGAAGCCTTGAAGGACAATCCGCCTCAAAGTCTCCTTATTTCAATGGAAAGAACTAATCCTATTGGAAAAAGAGAATGACTATTTATCTTCAATCTGTAGATATCAAAATCTGGAAAGTTAACAAAGTTGGGGCCACAACTCTTGCTACTAACAATGTAGAAGTATGAACTGATACTGATAGAAGAAATGCAAAACTGAATGCCAAAGCAAGACATTGTCTAATCTCTGCATTATCTCTAGAAGAGTATGAAAAGATATCATATTATTCTAAAGCAAAGGAAATGTGAGACAAACTTTAAGTTACTTTTCAAGAAACAAAAGTGGTAAAGAAATATAGAATAAATTTTTTAGTGCAGCAATACGAAACTATTGGTATAAAATAGGAAGAAACTATAGATGAGCTATTCGGACATTTCAACAATGCCATCACAACCTTAAAGAACTTCAGAAAGATACATCTTAATGATAAGCTTGTAACAAAGATTCTAAGGTCACTGCTAAAGAAATGGAAACCTAAAGTGACAACTCTAGAAATTACAAAGGATCTCAACACTATTTCACTCAACTGGTTAAGAAGAAATTTGATGATCCATGAAGTCGAGCTTAAGGGAGATGAAGGATCCTCATACAAAAAAGGAATGACACCAAAGGCAAGTAATGAATCAATCCATCAAACAGTGATAAAAGTGACGCTAAGTTGTAAATAGATGGAAATGATGTATTCAATTTCATGGTAAAAAAAATGCACACTTCTACAAAAAGAAGCTAATGAAAAAAAGAAAAGAAAACAAAAAACTGGAAATGATAGGTTCCTATCAAAAGGCAGCAACAATAATAGTAATACACAAAATAATCAAATGATATGCTATCACTGTAAGAAGCCTAAACATATAAGACCAGAATGTCCTCTTCTTCAAAAGGATAAAACAGAGAATAAAAAACCCAAAAAGCAAGCTATGACTACAGCTTCGTCAGATGAGGATTTTGAAAATTTTGAAGAAGAAGAGCCTGAAAAAGTCGACAATGTTTGTTTTATGGCTAAATTAGGAGATGATGAAGTATATTATTCTAACTTTGATATTGAAATTTATGAATTAAGAGGTGCATATCATGAACTATATGATCAGTATATAAAAAATTAACAGGTTGAGAAGGTAAGAATAATGATGCATCCTTAACAAATAAGACTAAATTATTATAATCTACAAATAAAAGTTTGTTGTCTAAAAAAATATCTCTTGAAAATGATAATAAGCAAAAAGTCCCTGAAAAGGAAATTTTGGAACAAAAGGTAAGTCAATTAGAGAATGCATTGCTTGAAAATGATTTTGTTTAGATAAAACAATTAGAAGAAAAGTTGCTGCTCTAGATTATGAGAAAGGGAAATTTGCCAAAAAAAAGTCATTTCTTTAGAAAAAAATCTTGCTAATTTTGTCAATGGAAGGAATAATCTTGATCCATTACTTGGAAATGATAAAGGTGTTTTATATAAGGTTGGAATAGGATACAATGAAAATAATAATATTAGGTTGTACAAGAATTTCTTTATTAAATCCAATAGTAGCTATAGTCAAAATAACGGGAACCTAATAAATAGTAACTCTCATTCATCTATTTTTTTGCGTTTACTATAGTATACATAGTCATATTAGTCATTATTGTAACTTTCAAAGAATGAAGAAATTATCACAAATATATGTTTAGAGACCAAATAGTCAAACCATTAACCTGAAAGGACCCAAAAAATGGTTACCTAAAATGAGATAATATATTTTGTAGATATGCTTTAGAACAGAGACAAGAGAAAATCAATTGATAATTGATAGTAGTTGATTGAGACACATGACAAGTGAAATATCATATTTCAACTATACTGAAAGAAAAGATGGAGGTAATGTTGTCTTTACTGGCAAAAGTACGGCAAAAGTCATTGAAATTAGTAAAATTGGTGACTCTAATTCTGCTTCTATTGATAATGTTCTTTATGTTGACGAATTGAAACATAACTTGTTAAGTTTAAGTCAACTATGTGATAGGGGTTATAGAGTCACTTTTTATGCATCTCATTATTGATGGATTGAAACATAACTTGTTGAGTATAAGTCAACTATGTGATAAGAGTTATAGAGTCACTTTTATGCATCTCATTTTAAAATAATTGATAATTTTAACGATCATATTGCATGTGTTGGTCCTAGAAATCAGAATATATATTGTGCCAAACTAGAAGACATGTTTTTATAAAATGTTAAGTATTTTGTTTCATTAGACAAGGATTCATTTATCTGGCATAAAAGATTTGGACATGCTAGTGTGAGCATTTTATCAAAATTATCCAAAAATGAGTTAGTAAAAGGAATAATTAACCTAAAGTTTGAGAGTAATCAAGTTTGTGAAGCTTGTTTAAAAGGAAAACAAATTAGAAGTATTTTTCCTCCTAAAAATATTGTTTCTACTAACCAACCTCTTGAACTTGTTAATGTAGATTTATTTGGTCCTACTAGGACTCAAAGCTTTGATGGTAAACATTATAGTTTTGTTATAGTAGATGATTATTCTAAATTTACATGGGATTATCTTCTATGAAATAAGGATAAAATTTTTGAAGTTTTTGAAAAGTTTTGCAGAAAAATTCAAATTGAAAATGGGTACTACATTACATTAATTCAGAGCAATAATGAGGGAAAATTTGATAACAGAAAATTTGAAGATTTTTGTAATGAAAACGATATAACTTATAATTTTTCATGCCTAAGGATTCCTTAGTAGAATGGACCCTTATTGATATGGCCAGGACGATGTTGTATGAAATTGATCTATCTCATGGTTACTAGGCAGAAGTTGTATCTACTACTTATTACATACTTAACAGGTGTCTTTTCAGACCTATTCTTAAAAAATCCCCTATGAGTTGTGGAAAGGAAGAAAATTTAATGTTGCTTACTTTTGAGTGTTTGGCTGTGAATGCTTCATTTTAAATAAAGGAAAAGACAATCTTGGAAATTTTGATTCCAAATTAGATGAAGCCATCTTTCTGGGTTATCGTACTACTAGCAAAAGATTTAGAGTTTATAATAAAAGAACAAAAAAGATAGAAGCATAAACATATGTGGTATTTGATGAAGCATTACCCTCGATAACAACAGCTGATTCAAATGACGAAAAACATCCTTTAGTTCCTAAAATACGTCTCAGACTCAAACTACATCTATAGTAATTTTGAAGTTACAAAATCAAAAAGGTCCTAAAACTAGGATAGAGCAGGCTCCTTCTCTAAGAACATCTCAACAGGAGCCTAAAGAAGGAAGAACACCTAAAAAATGGAGAGGTCTTGATACACTTAAGTATATTCTGGGAGACCCTTTTAAGAGTCTAAGAACCAGATCATCTTTCAAAAACAATTATGTTGCCCTCATTTCATAATTAGAACCAAAGACTGTTGAAGAGACTCTTACTGATGAAAATAGGGTTTTAGCTATGAAAGATGAACTAAATCAGTTTGACAAAAACAAAGTTTGGAATCTAGTACCTCGTCCACAAAACAAATCAGTCATTGGAACTCGTTGGGTATTTCGAAACAATTGATGAAAATGGTAAGGTAGTAAGAAACAAAGCTAAACTTGTAGCTTAAGATTATAATCAACAGGAAGGTATTGATTTTGATGAGACTTATGCACATGTTGCCATATTAGAATTTTACTTACTTTTGCATGTTATAGAAAATTTAAATTATTCCAAATGGATGTCAAAAGTGTCTTCTTAAATGGATATATTAACGAAGAAGTGTTTATTAAGCAACCTCCAAGTTTTTAGAATGAAAATAATCTTGATTATGTGATGAAGTTAACTAAAGTTTTGTATGGTCTAAAGCAAGTTCCTCGAGCATGGTATGAAAGGTTAATTAACTTTTTGTTGGAGAATAACTTTGAAAGAGGAAAGGTAGATAAAACCTTATTTATTAAGAAAAAGGAGAATGATTTACTTATAATGCAAGTAAGTGTTGATGACATAATATTTGGCGCCATTAATTCATCCTTCTGTGAAGAATTCTCAACCTTAATACAAGGGGAGTTTGAAATGAGTATGATGGGAGAACTATTTTTCTTTCTTAGGTTGTAAATTAGGCAAACAGAAAAAGGAATCTTCATTAGTCAAGAAAAATACACAAAGGAATTCATTAAGAAATATCATTTTGAAAATGCCAAACTGATGGGTACTCTTATAAACATTGGAACTAAACTTGATAAGGATGAAGAAGGCAAGGCTATAGATGAGACAAAGTACAGAGGAATGATTAGATCACTTCTATATCTTATAAGCTTAAGACCAGATATTATGCTTAATGTGTGTCTTTGGACATGTTTTCAATAAAATCCAAAAGAAAGTGACTTTCAAGCAGTTAAGAGGATCTTTCGCTATCTTCTCAGAACTATGGATTTTGGACTATGGTATCCAAAAATTGATTTATTTAATATGGTTGGCTATTGTGATGCAGATTATGCAACTGGTAAAGTTGATAGGAAAAGCACAAGTGGTCACTGTCAATTTCTTAGAAGATGTCTAGTTTCTTAGTCTTACAAGAAACAAAATAACACAATGCTTTCGACAACTGAAGTGGAATATATAACAATTGTCAACTGTTGTGCTCAAATATTATAGATGAAACATCAACTCCAGGATTTTTCTCTAAAATTTGATCATATTCCTATACTATGTAATAGTACAAGTGCAATCAATCTTTATAAAAATCTTATGCATCATTCTAAGACTAAGCATATAGAAATCAAACATCATTTTCTTAGAGATCATGTTTTACAAGGAACCATTGATCTTTTGCATATTAAAACTGAAAATTAAGTAGTTAATATCTTCACAAAGCCACTTTCTGAAGACATATTTTTTCTGTCAAGAAAAAAGCTTGGTATATGCAGATTCTTTTTTGTTGATATTAACAGATTCCTTCTAATATGTTCTTTAGCAGGCTCCTCTCAGTTTAAAAGGCTCCTCTTAGTTTAATAGGATAGAATACACGTGTCTTAAAAGGTAGTTATTAAATAGTGTCATTTCGTTTTTAAAATGGGCACGTTATTCTAACAGCTTTCCATACGTGATTGACAAAAGATATGCAGACGATCACATCTCCTTTAATAGCATGTATGATTGTTCATCTTCACATGAAATCCAAGCTCAAGAACTATTTAGTATATCTAGAAAAAGTTTCTTCCCTCTACTTTTCTTCATCATTCTCAAAAGCATCTTTTTCCTCTCTGCACCCAAAATCTTTGTTTTTCTCAAATATCTTAAATCTCACTAGCTTACTTGACATGGCACGAATAAAGTCCAAAGGATAAAAGAAAAATTTAACTCCTACCACTAGCTATGAAAAAACTCTCTGCCATGAACAAGAGTCTGAAACTCTTGGTTCTGAATCTTCTTCTCTCCCTACTGAACATGTTTTTGTCGCTTCAATCAAAAAATCCTAAGCTCCAGAAGCATCCATTCAAGAGACTCTATATGAGAGAAAGAGAAAGGATTTTGGCGATGTTGTCTCTTCCTGAAGAATCAGATTATGATTCATCTTTCGGACACAATGAACTAACAATCAGGTAGCAATATGTCTCCGACTCAGGTGATGAAAGTCCTGATGACTCAAACCCTAGCTCAATAGAAAAAGAAAAGAAGCAGAAGAAAAAAGAAGAAGAAGAAGCAGAAGAAGAATCTTTTAATGAGGGGGAGCTAATAAGAAAGGTAAGATTCCATTCTCCTTCACTACCTACTCTCACCTTGCCTACTCCTTTTACTCTCTCTTCCAAAACTTCCACATCACCACCATTGACTACTCCTCAACCTGGTTCCATGGGTAAAAAATTGCTTGAAGTACACTGGATCGTTAATGATAATGGTACAGATGAAGAACTAGTTAGTTTAATAAGGCATCCACAAACTATAGGAAGTTTTGCAAAGCAGGCTGAGAAAGCTTTTGAAAAAAAAAACTCTGATGCTGAACCAAGGGAAGAAGAAGAATCTCGAAAGAGAAAAAGAGAAGAAATAAGAAAAGGCAAAGCACCTATGGTTGAAAAGAATATTGAGGAACCTATTATTCAGAATGAACTATTTTATGAAGAAATGTTTTTTGAAGAAACGTTGAAGGCAAAAAGGTCAAAATAAAAGAAATACAATAAAGGAGAGTCTTGAGCATCGATCAAGATGTTCCAGTCAATGGAAGTTAAAGCACGATACAAAATGCGCTATAAGAAGTGAAAGGTGATTGTTGGATGCATTTTGCCTCCTCTCTTGCTCGATCATATTGGTATTCTTATCTCTCTTTATTTTCTTGCTATTGGTTGTCAAAATTTTTTAAGTTTGAATGAGGTAGTGTGTGATGATTTGGTTAGATCATTTTATACACACATGAGAAATGACGAAATTGATGCAAAGTTAGCAATTGTCTCTTGGGTACATAAGTGTGAGATTTTACTCACTGAGAAAATCTTGGGAAACATACTGGATATAACTCCCATAGGCAGGACTGACTTTCCCTATCATAAATGGGACATTATTGATCTTGATATGGGAGAAGTTGTGAATTTTACTTCCTTACACACAGAGAATACTCTTGAAAGGAGACTTTGGTGTAGACATTTGGACTTACTATTACGATGCCTTGCATCAATATTTGCTACTTCAATTTTTCCAAGGAGTAGTTTAGTGGAAAGATGCATTCTCTTGGACACATATGTCGTGTATAATCTACTAAAGAGAAATCAGATGAACCTCTCAGCAATGATCTTACGATTTATGGTGAATAAGGTGAGTCATAAGAAACCACTGGTGGTCTGCCTTATGGGATGCTACTCACCAAGATTTTCGCTCATTATGGAGTTTCTTTTAGCAATCTGGATTAGTATAAACCTGCCAAGTTTCATTCATCTATTCCCTATCAATTCGGATATAAGCTGAAAGATAATATATAGGTAGAGAAGAAAACAAAAAGAGTAGCAAACTTGTTGGGTCCTGCTCCATATAAATCAGCCCATGTCATACTTTAGAACACAAATGATATGATCCTTAAACAACCGAGGGACATGTGATAAACTCAAGATCTAATGCATGAACATATAATAAGGATGCAAGACCAATTCAATGACATGTAACTCCTTCTTGGCACTATTCTAGATACCTTTAAGGAAAATTTTACATGATTAACATACTCTAGTTATTTCTTTTGATACACTGACAATTTTTGTTAATGCCTTTTTTCTCTTACATATTTGTGCATTTTTTGTTTCATGGTTGTTTATCTTTTTTGATAATGACAAAGGGGGAGAGTAGGGAGAGTATACTTAGGACTTCGTTGAAATACTTGGCTTATGAGTAGGGAGAGTATTTACTTATATTTCTGAAACCTTTGCCATTGAAATTCTCTTATTACGATGTCATATAGGATAGGCTCCTACTACTTAGTGGTAGTAAGAGGCTCCTACTAAATCACGGTTATTAGTAAGGACCTATAAATTATAGGTACCTTTCGAAACCCCTCTCAATCATTTGAATTTTTAAATATTTCTGTTTATTAGTTGTCATCATCAAAAATGGTGAGATTGTTAGCTCAAAATTTGTTATTAATGATTTTGATGATACTATATAATATTTTAAATTTTAAATTTGATTTCCTTTTTGCAAGATCCTTCTTAATGAACTTATCTTATTTATTAGTTCCACAATATTTGAAAGGATCTTGCCAACCATATAATTTGACAATCAACTTCGAGAAAATGTCAAAATTTTTCTTAACGACTGGATGCTGAAAGATTCCAACAAAGATGATATCGAAGATTCTTTAGACTCAAAGTCAACTTAGAGTATGAATGGAGCAAAGACTAGTTGAAGAAGATGTCTATTGCGAGCAAGTCAGATTTTTGAAATATATCAGCAGCATCAATATTCTCGAAATTTAGATCTTTGTCAAACTCTTTATGCCTTAGAAAGTGAAAATACTATTTTGAGATAGATTGTGATTCCTTGAAGCTTACACTGAGCAAACCTATATTCATTTTTGTTGAGAGCTTGTAGAGGCTTGTTAAACACTACGAGTGTGGAAGGTTGAAGGACCTTAAAAAAAATACGTAATTGTGAGCTTGGAGAGGCTCATCAAAATTTATTGTGAGAAGTTTTATAGTAAAATACTTAAGTTGGATACTTAGGGACTGGATGTAGGTTTCGTTATAAGCCTAACTAGTATAAATTGACTATGTCACTTTTTCTCTCTTAACTTTTAAAATTTCTGGATTATAATGTTTGTGTTTAATTTGCAAGAGGCTCCTTCACTTTTAGAATAGGCTCCTTCTATTTTAATATTGTAATAGGTTTCTTTCAATTTGAATGTTAACAGGCTCCTTTCGTTTTAAACTTCAACAGGCTCCTTTTATTTACAAATTTTTTTTTGAAATTTAGAAGGCTCTTATTGTTTACACGAATTGATAGTAACTTGCAATTTTGAATTAATAAATAAGTGGTTATATTTTATTAAAATAAATCATTGAAAAAGTTAAATGACTGTGAATTTATCACTCTCAAGAAAAACTCTAAAACCCTAAAATTTTAATTTATTAAATATTTCACTTATTAAAATTTTAAGTTTTTTTAGCTTAGAAGGGCCTAACTTATAAGGTAGTATATATCAATAAGATTAACGAAAGAGATGGTTGATATAAATTTAATTGATATTACTAATTATTATTACAATATTGAGTAAAGTTTCAAATATAGAATACATTTTACCTTTTTAAAAAGCTACTAGTTAATAACTTAACCATCTATAAATCAACAGTATTCACTCTTAAAAAATAGTTAAAACCATTAACAAAAAAACTATTCTTCAAAGATATGAAAAATGAACTCAAGCTTCATAAATAATCAAGCCCTAAACGCCTAATTCCATCTCCAAAGTTAAAGTATAAAATTCATACATGATCTCAAAGAAATTTATATATGAAATATATAACGCATTCTAACATTTTTTGATGAAATATATATAAATCTTAAAATGAAGGGTCATTGAAAATATATAATTACACTAGAATTTTAAAATTAGAATTCGTGAAATAAGAAATTAACATAAATGATAGAAATGGGAATCACTTCTAAGCATTGTATAACGAATTAGAAATCACAACTAAAAATTAAAACAAATAAGACTTTTTGAATCAAACTAATAAATTTTTAGAAATCATTTCTAGAAATTAAGAATCACTCCTAATTAACTAAATATCACTCTTACATAGAAAATTTTCACACTTGAAAATTGGTCTATTCTTTTTATTTCTTTACGTTTGAACTTATAACATGTATATAGAAAAAGTATGAAAGCTTAATTCAAATAGAATCAGAAATCCTACTATAATTCCAAAAGTAAGAATATAATTTAATTTAATAAGGATTTTTCTTATGTCTTACGAAATTAATCAAGCCAAATTAAAATAGAAATTGTTTCTTTTCGTAATAAGGAAAACTAACCTAATCTTTTTTCTACATGATTCTCTCCATCTTGACAATATCAAACTTGATGTCTAAATGCTACAAAAACTATATTTTTTCTCTTTCGTTATTTTCTTTACTTTAAATGTAATGTAATGTATATGTAGTTGTTATAATGTGTTGTCTTATTCCTTAGTTAACATTCTTCACATGAAATATACTATCTTTTGAGCTTAACTTGATGTATTGACCATTGAAAGGAAATTTTTGTAACATTCTAAGTCTATACTAACTCAATGGCAACCCCATTTCCAACATAAAGGAATCATATGACTAAAACTAGCTAGCTATGAGTTTATTATTAGTCATTTCCTCTATACTTTTTGTAACATCCCATCCCCGATGGGAAGGGTAAAATGGTAATTTGGAATGGGATATGAGTGTGTGAACATAACTCGGCATGGTCATGCCCAATATGGCCTCCATATATGCATAAATTGTAATGTTTGTATATGCACATGTTTGTACATGCATTCATGACATTTCCCGGCATATGTAATTATTGTGAAAAGTGTGTTATTTTTGTTTGAAAATCAAATTGGAGTGGATTGTTGTGTGTTTATCATTTTTGTGGAATTTTAGAAATTTTTTTGAAAATTTTTCGGGATACCTTTCCGGACCGGAAAATTTACAAGTGACAGACTGATTTGGTTTTCGGTATCGAAAATGACTGTCCAATGGCACTGGAAAATTAGATACATGATTTTAGGATTTATTACTTTGAGCCATTGGAAATTGGAGAGAAATTGGACTAGAAATTAAATTGTTTTGGGAAAGGAAATAAATGAACCTTTAAAAATAAGACAAGTGGCAAGTGACACATGTCACTTGCCTACTAAGTCTTATAATTAAGTGATATATATATAAATATCTTACCTTTTGCAACTTCCACGACACTTCTTCTAAGTTGGAAAGTGAGAAAGGTGTTTTGTGAG
>JAOSBK010000003.1:20491170-20501612 GCA_027568895.1 Erythroxylum shatona
CAATGAAAAGATCAAAACCTAAACTACAATCTTCAAGAAGACTTTTTGGTCAAATTCTAACTCTAAGAGGGTCAAAACTCAGTCATAGTTTCTGCCCATAATGAAAATTTTGACAGCATATCTCCTAATTTTCAACCATCCATATTTCTTCAAACACCCACACAATTTACAGCACCTGCACAAACACTTCCATCATCCACATTCTCCTATTCCCACATCCAAACACAATATACAATACCTCATCTTTTTATCAAACATATGCAAAACACAAGGAAAATCAAATGTCTTTCATTTCATCAAATGCTCATAAATTCATTATACTTTTCATTCATTACAAAGAATCATACCATATTTCTTCTTTTAATTTCATTTTAAAATTTCTAATTTCCAAGAAAAGTTCGGGGTCCAACATATCATACACATATAATACAAGAAAACAAATTTTACTTCCATTAACCTTCTAGTTTATACATTGATCTATGATATTTTCCTCAAAACCAAATGATGAGATAATATCATGGAATTTTAAATGCCACTAAAGGGATGTTTGTTTCAATCTATATATGGATCTTTTAAGCTTGCAAACCAAATGCTCACCATTATTAGAGGAGAATCCTTTTGGTTATTTCATGTAAATCTCTTCCTCTAGGTCACCATTTTAAAAAGTCATTTTCACATCCACTTGATGCAATTCTATCTCAAAATGAGCAACCAATGCCAAAATTATACAAACTCAATCTTTTCTAAACACAAGAGAAAATGTATCTTTGTAATCAATTCCTTATTTTTAAGTGAATCCTTTAGCAACGAGTCTTGCCTTCTATCCCTCAATGTTACCTAATGTGTCTTTCTTTGTCATAAATACCCATTTGCTACCTATGAGTTTTGCGCCTTTAGGCAACTTAATAAGATCCCAAACATTATCTTTCTTCCTAACATTCATTTCTTCCTTTATGGAATTATACCATAAATTTGATTCTTTACAACTCATGGCTTGTGAAAAGGTTTCAAGATCATTCTCAGATACTATATTGTAGCCAATTTTTTTGTAGATATACAACATAATCACCAGTAGTAGTTGATTTTTTTATTCTAGTATATCTCCTTAATGTTACACCAACATCCTTTTCTAGAGTATGTTGTTCAACTATTTGCTAAATACTTTCAAGTAATTCCTGAATAACTGGATCTACTGAATTATCAACAAATTGTGGAATTTCTTTATTGTCATTTATATTGATTGTAGGCTGTTGAATTTCAACAGTTGGTTGTACAACGTCTATCTGAACCTAAAAAGCATTGTGAATGACAATCACCTTACTGTTTGAGGTGGAAGGTTAAGTATCCATATGATCATTATCAAAAACTATATCTTAAAATTGATCCATCCCATTAATCAAGTTATTCTTAAGAAATTCTTTCATTTCTTGATTCCAAAATTCTAGTGTGATGCGATGGATAATAGAACCTATATCCTTTAGACCTTTCATCACTTGCAATGAAATACTCACTTATGGTCCTTAGGTCCAATTTTTTCTCTTGTGGATTATAAACTCTTATTTTAGATGAACATCCCCAAACGTTTATATGTCACAAATTAAATTTCTAACATTTACATAACTGAAATGGCATCTTTGGAACAACCTTGTTTGGTACTCGGTTTAACATATATACTAATATACTACCATCTTAAGAGTTTCAGTCCACAAGGACTTAGAAAGTTCTTAAAAAGTTCGAAGCTACTTAGCCTGCTTCGTACCACATCCAATAATGTTCAATTTTTTCTTTCTATCATACCATTTTGATCCAAAGATCTAGGCATAGTATATTAGGTTACTATCTCATTTTCTTAAAGATACCTCGCAAATAAACCAAGTACTTGTCCACTTTTAATATATCTACCATAATATTCGTCACCTCTATCATATTTCATGATCTTAATTTTCTTATTGCATTGTTTCTTTACTTCAGCTTTGAATATTTTGAAAACATCTAGTGTTTTATTTTTCTTATAAAGCAAGTAGAGATACATATACAGTGAGTAATTAGCTATAAATGTGATGAAGTATTTTCGACCATACGAGTTCATATCTGGACTAAAATATTTTACGTATGATCTCAAATATGTGTGAACTTCTTTGGAAAACTATTTTTGATTTGATGGACTGCTTTCCCTTTGTGCAGTTCATACAAGTTTCAAAATTAGTAAAATTTGAAGTACCAAGTACTCCATCATTCACCAATCTTTTAATCCTGTCTATGAAGATATGTCCTAATCTTCGATGCTACAATATAGAGAAATTTTCATTCCTGGCATAATGTTTTATTCTAGCATTAACATATGTTGCATTGTAACAAGTATTTCTTATAAATTAAAACGGAAAAGACCATTAAATAATGTATCATTCTCAACAAATTCAGATTTATAATTTAACTTAAAAGATTCATCTGAAAAAAAGGAATATCCAAATGGTATAAGTCTTGAAATTGAAATCAATTTCTTAGAGAAATTGGAAATATAAAATATCTTTTCTAATTTTAAAATAAAACCAATTCACAAAATTAAATTGCAATCTCCAACAGTCTCTATACATGAACATAGCTTATTTCTAGATAAGATATACCGTTAACTTCTCACTATCTTCATTAGGCTTGAAAATCTTGCAATTTATTTGTAATATGGATTGTAAAACTACAATCAGTACATCATGTGTCCTAACAAACTTAAGCCATATTAGATTCAAAACAAATTAGTGAGATTAGATTGCCTTTCTTTTCAAGTCATTCCTTATGTTTGACACAATTCTTCTTCATGTGTACTTTTTTCTTGCAAAAGAAGCATTTGGATTCCTTCTTAATGTCATCTTGGCTAGGTATTTGATTTTTTCCCTTGAATTGGCTTAGTTTTTCTTCTTTCCTTGAACAACCAGATGTACACTCTACAAACTCTGTCCCTGTTCCATTGACAATCTCTCTTCCTCTTGAAGACACGTGGTCATTAATTTATTTATTGATCACTTATTCTTATGTGTATTATAAGAGATTTTAAAGGGTTTGTATGATAGTCGAAGGGTGTTCAAAATGTAATGCATGAGAAAAGAATCTTACATCTCAACCTCGAGTTCCTTTAACTAATCCACAATGTCCTCATCTTTATGATGTACTCACTCACACCTCGGACTCCCGTAAGCCTTACAAATGAAAACTTTATAATTAAGGTGCTTGCAAGTGCTTTGTCTGAAGTTTCGAATTACTCATCAATAGCCTTCAGTAAAGCATGGACATTGTCAAGCTGTTATACAGAACCACGAATGTCAGCGGGAATTTGGATTTTAATGAACATCACACTTAGGCAATTAGATCGCTATCAACGTTCATAAAGAGCAATTTTAGCTATAGTACTAGCCTCGGTTACCTTGGGTGATTTGTCCTTCCGGATAACATAATCAGTGTCCATCCACCCTAGATGAAGAAGAATTCTCTCCTTCTAAATCTTATAGTTTTTAACCCCCCCAATTTAGGAATTTTACAACTTGTATAAGAGAGACTAACAGTTTAACTAATTGCATAATTTAAACATACATGCTACTTATCAATAACTGAGACTAACAAATTATATATATGTGTTACCAATGTAAAACATATCTGAAAAGACATAAAATTTGCCTGTGGGCTAAATTTTTAGTTCAAACATATTTATGCTAAACTTTGTGATAAAACTATTAAATTATATTCTAATTCTTAATCCTTATGGGATATTTCATCCTAATTAGTGATTCAAATATAATAAAAATTTATGTGGGATAAAATTAATTATACTAAAATAATTATCTACAATTAAATATGTCAACTCTTTATGTGATTAATTACAAATATAATTTTATATAATTAGGGTGGCTGTGGCTAAGCCCTAACAATTAATCACTAAAAAATTTTATCGAAATCCTACTCACAATGCAAAATATAAACATAATAATCATGTGATAATCTACTTCATGGTGAAAGTTTATACAAATATAATTTCAACACATAATATATACAGACATAAGTCACAATTTTGATAGCATAGGCTCACCATTTGCCCCCATAAGGGTGCGGGCCGAATCCCTAGCCATAGCATTTGGTTTTTTATTAAAACAACACACAATCTTTTATGGCAAAGAATTGTGCCAACGTAAAGTTATATGAATCTTATCATAGGAGTAAGGTTTATTAGAATAGTATTTCAGAAGAATAAATTACAAGATTAATTAAGACAAAACAACAATAATAATTAGTTAAATCCAGAAGGAGTGCTTGAACTATAATGAAATGCCTAAGCTCAGTATTTAAATTAACAGGTTTTACATATTTTAATAATATCTAATGTAAAGTCATGTAATAAGGTGTTATTGGCAATCAAAATAGAGTAACCATTTGAATTAACAACTTGAAGCAAATTAGAAGAGGAGTTAAAGTAAAAAAAAAAGAAAGAAGTTTAACATCTACGAATATATTAAAAAAGGAGTTAAATAAAGGAAAGATTGGAATTGAAGTACATAACTTAACATATTTAAAAATATAATACGTAACATCCCAAGCTCGGGGCTAGACCCCAAAATTGTGAACTGAGCGTACTGTAAGAAATTAGAAGGGCACTGCATGCCCATGCATCATTGTATATTCACACACATGTGACTATTTATTATTGACTTTTAAAATAATTGTTCATGAATTCATTGACATTTTTCGGGTATAATTGACTTAATAATGTGATTTAAAATGTGAATTGTGATTTATTAGTGGTAAAATTTTATTTGGAGGCTGTTAGTATTATTTCAAAATTTTTGATGAATTTTAGGAATTTCTGAAATTTGAAATATTTTTGGACTAGGAAAATATTAAAATATAGACCAATTAGAGTGTGATATGCGGATTGAATAAATTGATGACAAAATACTTGCATGCATTGTGACACGTGGACTAATGATTCAATGAAAAATGTTACATGCGAGAGAAAATGTAGTTAAGTGTTATAGATGACAGATTGTTTCCTACAGCTCTCTCTCTGGTTGTTCTTCATCAAGAGTAATATTGTTATTGAAATTTCTTCTGTTTTACCAAACACCGAACATCAAGTTATTAATTTTGTATCATCGATTCCCTCACACTACCGAAAGCTTTGTTGAATCAAGTAAGTAATTCTTGATGATGGTTTATTGTTCATAAATGAATGCATGCATGGGTGGTTTGAGAAGTGTAGTTTCGATAAATAAACTTGAGGAATGAGTTAGATGAAAGATCTGTGAACAGAGAATGTGTTAAGTGAGATTTAATGAAATTTGAATATGTGCAGAAAGTTTAAAAACGCGGTAGTGAGAGAAAGCTTATGCAAGTTTCGGTTTTGATGATCAATACCTTATGAGTTTGTAGTTGATTGGTTTTGAGATTGTATTGGAGTAAAAAGACAGAATATCTGAATTAGAAATGGATTAAGATGAAGAAGATAGAGAGAGAAGTTCTACAAAAATGCAGAAAATGGAGTGCACTGGTGTGAATTAAGGTTGCATACCCATGACACTATTGTAGGAAGGAGCTCTTGATCGTGAGACATCACAATCGTGACTCTGTTGATTTTTGTGAAAGCACAATCGTGCACTTGAAGCTATTTTCTATACTAAATAGTCTTGCTTCTTTTGATTATAACTTCTTCTCTAGATCTCCAAATGACTTGATTCTTGAACCAATGGATTCCTAACACATTTTTCTACCTCTCCATAAAAAATTTATAACTTTCTGAATTGATTTGAAAAAGATTGATTGAATGAAAGTGTGAGAATCTGTTGGAATAGAATGAACTGGAATAATTTACTGAACATACTTCGGTATTTTGATTATATCTTGATCTGTAGAGTTACAAATGAGGTGATTCTTTATTCAAATGAAACTAGAGGCATAAAGCTATAATTTTTTTGAAGAAGTAAAATTGTAATTCTAGTGTGAAGAATTCAAAAATCTATTTTGAGGTTGAAGTAAGAGCTCTGTTATAGTTTAAGAACAAACTGACGTATTTGGAGTATAAATTTTAGTATATTGAAACAAACTGAATGATCTTGGTGTCATTAGAGATTAGAGACCTAAGACACAGAGGAAAAATTGTTTAGAAGGAAGTTTTACTTAAATCCTTCATTTTTTGGATCTTATTGACCATATACAGTTGACCAAAATGGAATGTTTTCAGAAACAGTTGAAATGGAGAATGAGTGATTGAATTTCGATACAATTGGAGTACAATTGATTTGTACATCATTGTAATACAGACATATGCCTGAGAATTTGTCATTGAACATGCATGAGATATGAAACATTGATAAATGTGTTTATTCTATTACATAAGAACTCTAGTAATATGAAATTGTTTTATTACATATAGACGAGCGACTAAAGAAACTGCTTCTAAATAGTGCTGGAACGTCAAGGAAATAGGCTTAAAGGAGCAACTATGAGTAACCTAGGATGGTCTCACTTTATTTGTTCTGTATATGACTGAATTGTATCGATATATATTACTAAGCTGCATTGACTGATTGTGTATTAAATTTCAGACAATATATGTCTGAGGAGTTTAATGCATGCAAACAATATTGGAAGTGTTACTTGTATGTGAATGAGACTGCCTAATTGAATATTCTGATTCTCAACTGAAAAGTTGAATGCTAAACCTAGTCTGATGACTACTGATACTGTGACTGTTATATTGTGACAATACATGCAAATGAAATTGATTGAATTGATGACTGAATTGTGACATGCATATCATTTCAATACATGTAATATAAAGGTCGTTGTGACTAATGTTGCTACTGATTGACTGATACTATTATTGAGAGAGCTTAAAGCTCTATGGTGAAGCCTATGCTCCCAATATACACTGAGCTCGGTGTCCGTAATGGATACGGAAGACTAAAAAGGCGCACAGTCACAACACTGTAAAAACGAATGTGAGTCTCATACATATAGCATTCATATATGATTGGAATTCATTGAATGGTTTGTAAAGCTGAAATGTAATGATAAATTGATATGAACTATTTGACTGTATGAACTGTGTGATTATATAATGATTGTGTTTTGTTACATAAGTGAATCATAGAGAATGGTTACTTAACTAAGTTCGCAAAACTCCTAAAAACTGCAATGTGGCTTTCAAGGTTTAGTAGGTCTCCAAAAAGGCTCCAAGTATGAGTTCCAGGTCGGGATCAGTTTGTGCCTGCATATGTATTTCATTTTGTTGTATCAAAAGTGTATTCATAAGTGTTATTCAATGTGTATGAAATGATCTTGAAATGTAATGTTATTGTTACTATAAGTGTTTTGTTTCTGTAATGGGCCCAAGTGTCTACTGAAACTCTGATGAGTTAAATAATGATTGTAATTCTTGTGATTGAAAATGTTTATAAATAAAAATTGGGCAGAATTTGATTATCAATTTTCCACATTTGTGTTTATTGTTTAAGAAAATTTGCAATGAGTTTCATTCATTTACTGTTCTAACATGTCACCCTCGTAGGATACGTATTTGGATATCACTTAGGATGTCCGGTACGTGTCTTGTGAGAGGGGGGATGTTATGTAATATCTTCTGACAAAATGCCATATTGTTGATCCTTTTGTATTAATATTGCGCAACTAGAAAACACTTAAATGAAAATGTGCCTAAAATTTATAGTGTTCACATTTTGAGTGAGTGATGAAGAATCATAGGTAGGATTTTCTGATTTTCAATCTTACTAATTATTTTTAAATATGTGATTCTTCAAATTAAGGTTATTGTTAAATTAGTTTGAACTTAAGGATGTGAATTAATTGTTTTCATATATCAATTATATTAAAATTTAACTATAATTATCATACAGAATATGCATGTTAAGGAGTTATTTTGATCTAGTAAAAATCAGCTGGCCAAAACATAAATGATAAGATTTGATTATGGAAAAAGAAATCTCTAGGCATATGTAAGGAATATTGAATGCATCTATTTTTTTTAAGTTTTTAAAGAAATACCTAAAGTCATGGATTCTACAAAATACCACTACAAGAAAAAGGGGAATTATCGACGAAAACCAACGGAAAAAGTAGAGTTTCCATCGGTAATGGTATTTATCGATGGAATAGACCGACGGAGACTTACGTCAGCGCAAACACGGTCGGTATATTTTATCGACGATACGAGGATAATCGTCGGTAATGTTTACTGACAGTTTAATGAAAACGTCGGTGTAGTTGGTAGTAATATGCCGATAGAAACCGTTGGAATATATGTCAATTCTTACCGACGGTTGCCGTAATCTGACGGTAATTTGAGGCAACTCAAATGCCAACGGTAACAACAAACCGTCAGTAATTGTGTACCTTTTTCAAATGTAACCTTGATTGTTTAATCCAAAGGTGGAAGTTGTATGCTCGCTGAGGTCATCTTTAACTCTCTGTAAATGTCTTGTTGAATAACAACTTTCAGAAAATCTTGACATGAAATTTGATTTCAATGTCAACAATTATGAATTATCCTTACATAAATTTTGGATTTTTCAACCCAAGGAATTTGTTTAAACAGAAAGTTCAATGATCATAAAAAGAAAAAATGATTTCCTAACTAATAATTAAAACATTAAATAGTACATAAATTAATACCAAATTAATGACAACAACAATCCTATTGCTCTGGTGAGCGTGGCTGATGTGAGTCGCTATCCCTCGATCTCATTTGGTCCATGTCATTTTGGAGCTTACTTATTACTTCCATCAAATTCTGAACTGTCGACTCAAGCTGATTGATACGTTGTGTTGCCGGCTATGAACTAGATGCTGCTGTAGTGGATATAGAGGACTGGGAATAAAAAGTGTTGGCACATTAGCCTAGGCCAAAGATCCTTCCATGACTGTCCCTACCACTCACTGCATCAAAATATGCCTGGGTTTCATCAACAGCTTGTTCATCCTGCGACTGTTGCCCAATTGTTTGTTGTATTTGGTCTCACTACAAAAAAAGTATGGAATCTGCGACGTTTGATTGGGGAAACATCGTAGGTTGTACAAACCTTTCCTGATGTTTTTAAAACGTTAGGAAAAGTAATAGTTTTTGGCGACGTTGTATTAAAACAATGCGGATTTGGAGAAGTAATTGAGACGTTTTATTATTAAAACATGGCCAAATAAATATCACGACATTGTTGTGAAGTAAACGTCGCGGAAGTGTTAGGAAAGAAATTAAAACTCAGTCGTTTAACGTTTGGGCTTCAAAGTTGTCTTCAATCTTGCACGCCTCCTAGTACGTTCTTTTACTCTCTGCGCTCTCTCTACGTTTACAGACCACTTGAAATCTCCCCCTCAACGTCGCTGCCCTTGCATGTAGAATCACCCATTGTCAACAACTTCAATTCTCTTTGCCTTTTTCTTCAAAGCTTGGGTATCTAACTCTTTCCCTTTTCCTTCAACAACGCACTTCAGTTCTCCCTCTCAAAATCACGTGTCCTCTGCGCTCACAGCCGGATTCCTAAGGTACACTCCAATGCCCATGCATTCTATTATTCCTATTTAATTTGCAAAATTTCGAACCTTTCTCTGGTGGGTCTTGGTTATTCGAAGCACATTAATAAAATAAACTTGTCTTCCAAGGATTTGCTAGGCCAAATCTGAAAAGTAAATCAAGTCCAAGCTTTAAACGGATCTTCCATATATATAGTTTATCCATTTTTATGCCTTAGCTGTTCCATAGATGGAACATCGACTTTACCAATAATATTTTTGATTTTCTATTTTGATTTTTAGTATAAATCTTGTCTTAATTCATAGATTAAACCAAATTTCAATTATTTCATGTATAGGCTTGAATTGGTTGAACATTGAGCATTGAACATTGACAGAGGAGAGTCATAGGGTAAGCACTTGCAATTTGTATTGTTATGTTTAAAATTGAATTTGGAATTGAATATGGGTTAAGCACTTGCAATTTCTATGCTTATGCTCAACAACTTTGTGTTCTCATTACCTTTGCATTTATGTGAGTATATGTTCTTCTGTTGTTAAATTATATTACTATTATATAATATGATTATATTAGTAATGTAATATGTCACTTAGTTTGAGACTCTATTAGATAATAGATTGACTTCTGTTGTACCATATATATTCCTTCATCTAGTTCTTTATTTAAGAATAGAGTCTTTATATCCATTTGATATATGTGAAGGTCCATTCCAATTACTAAAGCTAGAATCAATCAAATTGATGTCAACTTGACAACAAATGATAATTCTTCTCATGATCAATCTCTTCGATTATATCTTTTGATCACTAGACACACTTTACATCTTGCAAAACTGCTACCATTCTTTTACTTAATATTTAAATAACACATATGTTTTTTATGCTACACATCTTTTCAGAAGATTATCCAAGTCTTA
>JAOSBK010000003.1:20512927-20523146 GCA_027568895.1 Erythroxylum shatona
TTGTCTTCAAAAAGATTGCCAAATGGGTTCAAAAACTTATAATATAATCAATAATATAGCATCTATTCCAAAAACATTACATGCATACATTTCATAGAACACATGATATGCATATTATTCTCAACCTTAGCTATTAACTAAATCATAATATTTTTCCAATGTGTACCATCATTTCAATTACTATACACAACACACCATCAAACACTAACAATAAAACCCAATATTGGAGCCAACCCATCTTAATAACGTTCTCCACAATTTTAAAAAATTCATCCACGGACAAATAAAAATCGACAGCAAAAGGAAGTCGGAAGACGGCCATACCTTCACCAAACCGTCGGAGAAGACGACTCCCAACGCCAGAGATGTAGCAGGTCGACGGAGGGCGGACGGCAGATGGGCGGGAGCGACAGCCAAAGCAGGAAGAAGGAGAGGAAGCCGCATGGGAGAAGAAAATGAGGCTGCCTACGTTTTAATTTAACCAAAACGACATCGTTTTGGTTCGATCAAGTTAAAAAGCGTTCTTTAACTTGACCGAAACGACGTCGCTTTGGTTTTTTGGTTTAAAACCAAAACAACATCATTTCGGTAAAGTTAAAGAATGTTGTTTTACTTGATCGAAATGATGTCGTTTTGGTTTTAAACCAAAACAACATCATTTCAGTCAAGTTAAAGGACGTTTTTTAACTTGACTGAAAAGAAACCAAAACGGTATCGTTTCGGTCAAGTTACGAATGTTGTTTAACTTGACCAAAACGACGTCATTTTGGTTAAGTTAAACAACGTTCTTAATGTAACATCTCGATATCCATATTAAGGCTAAAATAGTAATTTATGAGAAAATATTGTGAAATTAGGAAAATGCACATCATGTATAAGTTAATTATGACATACACATTTATTTTACACATTCATATGATTGTACATGCATTCATTGGCATTTCCTGGCAAATTTGATTTATAAGTGAAAATTGTGGATTAAATTAGAGTGTATTAATTGTGATTTGACAATTTTGGTATATTTTGGATATTTTAAAATTTTTGGAGAATTATTTGAGCTGAAAATTTATTTGGTGCAAATAGTTATTATTTCAGAATTTTTGGTCAATTATGGATAAATTATTTTGAAAATTAAATTTGGTGTGTATTAGAATTTATTCCGCATTTTTGAGACATTTCGAATATTTTGGAAATTTATCAAAAAAATTGAGATATTTTAGACTACGAAAAATATTGAAATAAGGAATAAATAGAAGTGTGACAATTGTATTAGAAATTAATTGACAAATGGACAAATTATGGAATGACAAATGGATAAAATCATGTGTGACATGTGGACCTATAGCTATGAGACAAGTGGTAGCTTATACATCTAGTGTACAAGTGGAAGACATGCAATGGAGACATCTGTTAAAGCACTAATGAAACACCTAGGGACGTTTTTGACAAAGAACAATTCTGTATTCATGAACTTCCTTCTTGCTTTACCATCACCGAAACACCATCTTGTTCATTTATGTATATTGGATTTTGGATAATCTATCAATGTTACACCTTGCGAAGTCTTTTGCCATTAGAGGTTTTTTATTGTTACTAAAGCCTGGTGTCTTTCCAACACCGAAATCTCTTGTTTGCTCTCCAAATTTCTGAAATTTTGCTGAAGAGAGAGAAGCTAAGTCAAGTAAGTTTTATGCATGTTTTAAAATTTTAAATAGATGCATGCATGAATGGTGTATATTTTCATGCTTGTGGGTTGCTGCATACATAAATAGTCATGATGCATGTGTGGGTGGTGAAAGAAAAAAGCAAATTCGGTGATATGATTAACAAGATGAAGGGTTATAGTCATTGGAATATGATATATGCAGTATTTTACTGAACATATATCTGTATTTAAGGCATAACTTGATCTGTGAATATCCAAATTGAATGGAGTTTAATTTAGAGTAAAGTACAAACATAGAACTACATTTTGTTTTAAATAATCAAACTCAAAATATGTCCTTAAGAGCCTGGAAATTTGGCTTGAAATTAAAATTGTGTAGAAAGTTTAAAAATGCAGTAGTGAGAGAAAGCTTGTGTAAGTTTCGGTTTTGATGATCAATACCTTATGAGCTTGTAGTTAACTAGTTTTGAGATTGTATGGGAGTAGAAATGCAAAGAATATACATTAGAAATGGTGTAGGAACCATGAAATAAGGAAAGAGAGAAAGTGCAGAAAATGTTGTAAACAAATGTTGAAGATGATGAATAGTTGTGAAAATTTTCTGGTTTTGGTATTTGAAACTAATCTTGCATTTTGACTTATTTTAGCATAAGAGAAGTTGCATGGGTGTAAAAATGAAGAGAATGAATTAGGAATGAATTAAGGAGAAGAGAAGAAGATTTGCGATTTCTGGAAAAATGGCTGTTGAAGAAGATGGGAGTTCACAATTGTTGCACCCTAAGGGTTGACTCACCCTGAACAACTTTGCTTCTTTTTGACCATAATTTTGTCATCCGATCACCAATTGACATGATACTTGAACCAATAGATGAGACTTGAACCAATAGATTTATAACACATTATTATACATCTTCATAAAAATTGGTAGCTTTCTGAATTGTTTTAAAAAAGATTGATTGGATGAAATGCTAGAATGTTATGAACTGGAGAATTTTCATTGAACATGCTTCAGTATTTTAATTATATTTTGATCTGTAGATTTCCAAATGAGTTGATTCTTAATTCATATTAAACTTGACACATGTTTCTACAACATTCTTGAAGAATTTGAATTTAATTCTATCTTATAGACCTTCAAAAGTGGCATGAAATTGAGTCTTGGCTTAGGTTGTGACATTACAAGGGACAAAAATCATATCCTGTATTTATTAAATAAACTGTATTGATGTAGGCTGAATTAGCTAAGGTGTCCTCCCCAAAGTTGTATATTTTTCTCTTAGTTTTAAATTGGTATAAATTTTGTAATTTTTGGATACTGGAATTGAGAGATATGGGTTGTAAAACATGAATGCATGATCATGCTCTAGCCAAAATTTCAAATGTACACAGTCTATGGTTTTTTGAGCATAACTCATTGAATAATTAACCAAATTGTATGATCTTGGTATCATTAGAAACTTATGACATAGAGGAACAATTATATAGAAGAGAGTGTTATAGAATTACATCATTTTATTGATCTTATTGATTATGAAAAGTTGACCCGAATGAGGTGCTTCCAACAAAAGCTAGAATAGTAATTGAATGTATGAATTTTGGAACTTTTGAGGTACAATTGATGTTTACATCAGTTTAGTAAGGAAATATACCAGAGAATTTGTGATGAACATGCATCATACATATTCAGTATACATAAATAAATTCTTAATCATGCATAATAGTGATTTGTATATGTGTTAAATGTTATACAGAAATGCATAGAGCAACCACTTCTAGATATTGTCAGGACTCGAGGCAATAAGCAATAATGGAGCTTTTGTGAGTAATCTTAGATGGTCACACCTTACTTTTTTCTGCTTGTTGAATTTGATTTATGTTGATTGTGTTCTAAATTCCAGACAATGATTATCTGAGGCGTTTGATGCATGTTTATATCATTGGAATTGCTACTTGCATGTGAATATGATTGACTTCTTGCTTTGCACATAAAATGTCTGAAATAACTTTGTTTTGTTTTAAAACTGTTAAGTCCTAGTTGTGGGTAAATAGGCATGCCTAAAACGGTCTGTAATTGCTCCTGTGACACTTCAATGTTGAGACTTTAGTTTCTCCTGTGACACTTCAGTGTCGAGACTTCGATCTCTCCTATATAAGTCCCATTACCCGCTTCTATAAATGGCTTAGTAGTCATCTGATTTTGTATTATGATATATGTTTGATGTTGTCATAAACAAAATTGTGTTCTAATTTTGAAGGGTTTATACTCTCTTTTGATATTAAGCTCTATTAACTATAAAATCTGTTCTGAAATGCATTATGTCTGATTTATTGTTAAAACAATATGCTAATGCATGTTTATGCTATTATATGATTCAGTATGATGAGTTATCACTTTATATATAAATTAGTTATTACTCACTAAGTTATATGCTTAGCACGGTAGATTTGCCCCGTGTAGGCTCAGAGCGAGGATTGTTAAGACTAGGGCGAGTCAATCGCAATAGCCAACGGAGTCTGAGTCTTGTTTTGATAAAAATGTATTTTGAGTTTATCTTGGCTAGTATATAGAGTGTATGACTCTGAATTGTTGTAAGTTTTTGTAATAACTATGTTTCAACTGGTTTTGATTTTTGTAACAAATTTGTATTATGTTCATATGATATAATGTATGTATGTTTTGAACAAGTTTGGAATGATTTGTAATGTATGTTTGCTTCAGTTTCTGAAAATACATATAAGGAATGTTTAGTATGTTTTGAAATGCTTCCACATTAGTCTGTTATTTGTTTCTGTTTGTGAGTTCAATGTGGCACTCCTGTATCCTCATAGGGGGTATTGGGATGTTAAACCCACTAACTTCCTTAAATGTCACTCCAGATTCGCTAGCTGCTTGTATAAACAAAAGGAATTACATTGTTATATAAGTTAATGATAAAATAGATTAAAATTAAATATGAATATTCACTAACCACTCTCTTCTCTCTTCTTAAGATAGAAGATGTTGTATTTGAGCCTGTAGATATTAATTGTGTGGATCTTCGAATTGGACGACTACCAAAATTGAATAAAGGGGCTTCAGTTTTTGATATCGTTCCTTTTTTTGTTGCATTATACATATTGATATACTTTGTGATGAATAAATTGACATTTTTTCAATAACTAAAATGAAAAGAAACAAAAATTTGACAACATTGCTGCATTTAAATCCACTATATACAGTCTTGGCACATCTCTTCTCATTTTTTCTTATAGAAAAATATTTTTCATGATCAGATGCATGATTAACTAAATCATCTTCAGATTCACTAACCTGTATAACAATGAATTCATCATCTTTCTCCAATTGAACTTGGAATAACCCTTCATCATTATCATCAAATTCATTACGAATATCAGATTCAGATTCTTTACCATTTGTTATAAGATGCTCATAACCATAGTCATAGTAGATTTCAACATTGTGATAATTTAAATCTTTCATTTGATGGAGCATAGCCAACATGTCCTTATTATAATGTAATATTATCTCCTTCAGGCTTCTCATTGACTCGTTAGGAAATTTGTAAAACATAGATATTACTCTATGTCCTATATCTTCAAAAACTCCTCTTAGGACTAGCATACTAAGTTCGTCACATCTATATCTTTCTTCCCTTTAATCTTACCCCTAACATATTTATTATCGTGTCTTTCAAACACCCCTCTATAATGAAATGCAAAATTTACTAGCATTTGCAAATTATTAGGCATTTTTAACAATGACATATAACATAATACATAAGAAAATAGTTATAAATGGAAATACATACAAAAGTTTAGAATAAATAAAATAAGCTAAGGGAAAGTGTGACTAAGTAACAATGATACATATTCCAAGAGAAAAATTATAAACATTAAAGAGAAGTAAATCATATAAACACTTCAATTTTTGGACAAAATCTGAAGTAGTTCTTCACTTATTCAATTTGGTCAACCTCTGCTTTTACTTTGTAATACTTATTTAGAGTGATTCTAAATTGTAATTTAAACACCTAATTTACTTAAGGTATATACTTTGATATATTTCAAGTAATAAATAAACTAATGAACTTTTAATATATATTTTTATCTGTCATAATGGACATTCATCACATTCTAGTTTGCATTATTGAATGTAATATCCAATACATACTTTATTTGTGTGAAATTCATTAAGTTATGATCTTATTCAACTTACAATGGGATCAAACAAACACATGTAACATTTTTAGAGGAAGATTTAGAGTTAGATAGTGAATAAAATTTTTTAGCAGTGCATTAAATCAATATTAGACTTAATAATTCTTCCCTCAATTTTTCATTTCATTGCAAATAAAACATTATGCATCTTCTTAAACCTCATTTAAAATAATCTATGTTATTGAAAACATGCTTAACTTTTCAAGTTTCAACTTAATCAGCTAAAAGAATGAAGAAATAGATAACCAATTTAATTATTAAACGAATAAATCCAAATCACAATATGAAGTTATTAGTCCTAATTTGATTACAATGTGTCCATCACCTATAATTTAGCTACAAAAGAGAATTATTCCAACTTATTCAACAAAAGATACAAAGTTACAATTATCGATAAGGAAGGGACAAAAAACCTGCAACATTTATTGTAGCTATTAGTTTAGTTGGTGCAACACAAGCACAACAAAGAAAGGTTAGAACTTGATCATGGTAGAATATTACCCTCTCAATCCTAATTCTGTGGCATGGTAGAATATTAGAAACAATCTTTACGAAAACATTTTAAATTTTTGCAAAGTTTAAGTGCTAAGCCAAATAACCTAAGCACATGCAAATGAATAAATCAATAACTATCTAAGCACATGATGTTCCAAACATAATTAATAAGCCAAATACATATGAAGCACTTCCTAGTTTTCCTATAATGAACTAAAAAAAGGAACTTGGGTACAAAAAAATTAGAAAACATGACAAAAGTATAAATAAGACACTTGAAAATTGCAATTTCTGTAATGCGATAGTGAAGATTGGGGCAGTAGATTTTGTAAAGTGAAAAGGAGTGAAGAATGGTGTGCGACAAAGAATGGTATATGACAGAGAATAGTGTGTGAAGATTGGTGCGACAAGGAAGAAAATTACAACACAATCTACAAAGAGGAGGAGCAAAGATTGGTGCGATAGCGAAGAAAGGGTAACAAACTGAATTCCTTAATTAATTTTGGGTTTTAACCTAAACGATGTAGTTTCTGTAATTTACTTAATTAGTTTAATTAAGTCTTAAGTGTACAATGATTTAGGGTTTCTGTCTTATATGTCTTGTCATGTCAATAATGTTAACGAAGATACTAATATCGGGCTAAATTTGAAAAAAATTGAAATTTTGAGTATTTAATTGCTACTTTTTAAAGTTTGGGCTATAACTGCAAAATTGAGTAAAGTTTAATATTTTTTTTGTAATTAACCCTATGGAGGACTATAAAATAACATTCAAAATATTAAATCACGAGTCACATTAAAACATGTCATTTAGTGTAATAAATTTGAATAATGATGATGTAGTCTCCTCACAATGATGAGAATTTTATACTAAATAAGAATTGAGGTCGATGTGATCTGAGCATATATTTGATTAAATAAAATTTTAGGTTTTTATTTTTCCTCTTTTTTAATTTCACTTATATTTGATGTATATGTTAAATTCTATATATGCAATATAAATATAAATATAAATATTTTTGTTTCATGTTTTATTTCTAGTTAGTTATTTCTTTATTATGAACTCTTATTGTAAATTGTAATACTTAGAGAGTTATGTATAATTTTGATGTTTGATGGAATATTATTTGTTAGGGTTAATTACCAAAAAACCCCAAAACTTTCGTCAACTTTTCAATTATAGTCTAAAATTTAAAAAGTATTACTAAAATGCCCAAACTTTATTTTTTTTTTCAATTCTAACCTAAACTTTAAAAAGTGACAATAAAATGTTTAAATTTTCAATTTTCTTCAATTCTAGTATGATATTATCTGTTATTCTCCCTCAGCTCTTTGTTTTCTGTTTAATCTTTTGATGCCCCAAACTGCTTTTGCATTATAGCATACTGCATTAGTAAGCTCTTTACTTTTAGTTCGTTCTTCTAATGCCCTTGGTGTAAGAGCGTTGGGGTTGCATAATTTGAAAATCGAAGGGTGAAGGCGTCAAGAGAACAAACTGAAAACGAAAGGAAAGACTGAATTCAAAACGTAAGGTCATCAGGGCTGCTTAATCTGATTTAGGTTATTTTTAAACAACATTATTTTAATTATGTGATTAAATGATGTCGTTTTATTAATCTTTATTTATTGTGTTAATTTTGGTTGACGTGTATTAATAGTTAAGTTTTCTGAAACAAGTGACAAGTCATGTCAGCAAGCTTAAAGGAAACATTAACGTCGGTCTAGAAATGAAAAAAAATTGAAAGTTTGAGCATTTTATTGTTACTTTTTAAAGTTTAGACTAAAATTAAAAAAAATTGAAAGTTTAAGCATTTTATTGTTACTTTTTTAAGTTCGGCTTATAATTGAAAAATTAATGAAAGTTCGAGTTTTTTTTATAATTAACCCTATTTATTATATGATGAAATTGTAATATTTTAAATACTTTGTATTGTCCTTTATTTTATATTTGTATGATCTTTTTTATAATAATTGTCATTATTTATATGCATTTTATTATTATGATTTTTTGAGGTGATGTTATGTAAAATTATAAATTATACAATACAACATATTGAGAGACTATTTGTAATTTTTAAAAAATTTAATAACTATTTTATAAATATAAAAAATTACTCAAAATGTTACCTAGTATTAATTAGTATTGATATAATACCGTATTAGTGGGTTCTAATTAATACTGGTATAGCACTGTATTAAAATTAAATCTAATACCAATACCGAAATAGCATTCATAAGATTGCTTCATAGTAAAGCCCCTCACTTTCGAAGTTGTCGCATTGGTATGTAGTGGAGATCTGAAGGGATTAACGCATTTTCTTTGCCTTTTTAGAGCCTAGGTCGATGTGTACTGCAATGTTATCTCCTTTTTGATTAGCTAAGTACCGGACGACTTTGTCATCTCCCTTCTTTTTATTGCATCATCCTTATTATGGATCGTAAAAACAAGCTTGCATAGGTCCATCCTTGCAAAGCCCACATGACATACACTACTCAAACCTTTTACAAAAAATTCAAAAGTTTATGGGCGAGAAACCAACAAGCATATTGACCACCAATCTCTGACAAGAGATCTTCCCCTAGTCACTCCTCCTTAAGAGGAAGTGGATTCTCAAAATCCATGAAAGTACCTTAAGTTCTCTATTGCACCCCTTCAACAAAGAAAGTAATATGAAACAATTCCTCCATCCATGGGTCTCCTTCGGAGGCATGTTCAAACTCATTATAGGTCTGACATTTAAGCTATACAGACCTAAAAGCTTACCCCAAAGTCCAAATTTAATACATATACCTAAACAGTGCCGTTGGTTTGATGCTTAAAAGGAAGAAATGAGGCCCCAAGAGTGAGGGTAGAGCTGACTCCATGACAGACTCGTCTCTTTTAGAATTTGGTGATAAATATGGTTCGACAGGAGTCTCGTTCCACACTTGAAGCCCTCTAAAATGAAAAAAGGGTGCCGACGGTTCACTTATAAATGAATTGAGGAAATTTGTGATTACCCACCCCAATTTTACATGCATAGCTCTTAACCTCGAACCTTGTTATCATGTTTTCAGAGGATCTCCAGACTCCAGGCATAATCATAAGGCCCTTCGTTGGAAATTCAGAGCCCATCGTAGGCTTCTGACAACCCATCAATTGGTATCGGGCATAATCATAAGGCCCCTCGTTGGAAGTTCGGAGCCCATCGTAGGCTTCTGACAACCCATCAATTGGTATCGGACAGACCCACAGCCTGAGTTCCTTCTGACTTGCATCACCTCCTGCTACAAGTAATATTTCTTACAGACTGTTTGGAAACCTTCGAATTGAATTCATTAACGAATTGAATTTAATTACATTAATGAAGTTGGGATTAAATTTAATTTATACTATTTTGAACAAATTCAGTAATATTATAATTGAATTCAATTACACTGTTTGAAACAAATCCAGTAATATTATAATTGAATTCAATTACACTGTTTAGAACAAATCCAATAAGATTATAATTGAATTCAATTATTCCATATGACACATTTACCCCTGACTAAAACATAATATTATCCAAAATAAAAGTCGTTTTAGATAGATTTTAATTATTCAACCCTATCGCAACATTTTCCTTTTTAATAACAAATATTATTATTATTATTATTATTATTATTATTATTATTATTATTATAAAATTAATCATATTAATAATATTAATAATAATTAGGGTCATATTAATAATAATAATAATAATAATAATAACAATAACAGAAATAATAATCAAAATATATGAAATATCCAAAAGGAATTTGTAAATAATAATAATAATAATAATAATAATAATAATAATAATAATAATAATAATA
>JAOSBK010000003.1:20538532-20562510 GCA_027568895.1 Erythroxylum shatona
ATGTGCATGTGCAACAAATCATCAGTCATATCACTATAGAAACCATAGATGCCTGTGCATGCCAATGAATTATTTCTGACCCGTCCCAATTTACTAAAATACCCTTCCCATCGGTGATGGGATGTTACAACCAGTGGTGTTTAAACCATCTTTTTTTATTTGTTGTTTTTTATTATTCTCATAATGCAGGTAAAGAGGAGGAGCCATATGAGATATCGTTATAACTTCTACTGATAATAATGATATGGTTTAGGTGCTGTCCTGTTTCCTGGCAGCAAGGGTAGGTTCTTGTTTGTGACATACGAGGGATAGTGCCACTGGATAATGTTAGAAAGACATGTATATCCTAAAAGTAGACATCTTAAGGAAAATTTTTCATATTTCTGAGCATTTTTCTGGTTTTTCTACATGAAGTTATGCCTGTGCAAACTTAGGTGTTGAATTTGGAATGTTAGGTCTGATAGAGTAGCTGAGGGAGAAAAATGTTTTGGGTGCCTTATTGTTGTCTAAATTTAGAAAGGAAAATTTTGTTTGAAAGCTAAGACATAGATGAAGATAATGGAACCTTTCGTTACCTATAATTCGTTGCCAATTAATACATTTTATTCTCCAAAGTTTGTGCACATTTTGGGTCACAAAAAAGGGACAACCCATTTTACGTAACATAACTTTTAGCACAGACCTTCTTGTCCTTTGATATTTGGTGAGCATTTAGAACTCATCAAGAGGAAGAGATAGCAACTTCAATCACTAAATTCTGAGGTTTATATCTTAAGTTATGATTTTTTAAAGTTAGCTAGTTACTTTTCATTTGATCTACCTGAATTTCAGCTTAAGTTCAGTTTTTTTTTCAATGCCTATGAATGTTTCAAATGTGGTTTATCCTTGATTGATTATGCTTTTTCATGAGTACTAACTCATGTTTCTAGCATTTAGCTACATAAATATTAAGTTAGCATGCTTGTACATTTGTCACGTCGAGGGAAAATAAATTTTAAATTACAGTTGCATAACTTCATTGCTTCTCAATCGAAAATTACTTTCATGCTAATCTGATTCTTGTTTCATTTTCATGACTTAAGCTACTTCATTAATCTGGTCAGTTGAGAGCTTCTTCTAATTCTATTTATTTATTTTTAATGATTGACAAGTTTGAGCACCCAATTCAGTTTTTAGTCCCCATGCTGTAGGATAAACAGCTGTGAAGATTACTCATAATTGCCATGTGCGTTGGCATTTCTTCGATCATTCTTTCGATCTTTTGTGTATTTTAGTTGTCAAAAGGAATCAAGCCTTTGACATTTGGCGGTATTAGATTGTCTTGAAGGTATGATTTATGTCTACGTAATGTATTTTCTTCGTGGAGTGGGACAAGTGTTCTATTATGAATAGGCTTGAGGTTCTTGCGACGGGTTCAGATCTTTTGTATCAACATGTCTGTTCCAACTATGTGGAGCTTGGTAGGAATAAGATGTTGTCCCATGAGCGTAGACATTGATGCTACAAACCAAGCCAACTCTGCTACCATTGTCCATTGCTAATGAACATAGTTATATTTCATATAGTTTAATCTAATTTTTGTTCAACTACCAAACCAAAGTACGTGCTTTTTTTTTAACAAATGGACCTTATGTTGTATCATCTAATACTTTAATGAGATGGGTTAAGTGTTTCATGTAGGTTGTTATGTGTTTGGTGATGTGTCTTCTATATCACATTCAAACTTGATTTCCATGAAATAACATTTAATTGATTGTGACGAAAAAAGGAAATAGATTTTATTTTAATTCTTTAAAAGAAATAGATTGTTTGAATAAATATGTTCCAACCTTGTTCAATCACAATATCATGTTTTAATAAATTCCAATTTTATTATGTATCAGACATACCTCTTGACAATACTTTTCCTTTTCCTTTCTTTTTGTCTTTAGTTTACCAATATGCGGGAACGTCAAATAAAGAATTCAAATATTTTTTAAACAATTTGTTTAGCACCAATCATCAGATATTTATTTAAGTTTAATGCTAAAGGATTCATGTTTTGCTCTTAATTGAATTGTGAATTGGTCACTTTGTGTTTCTTTATATCATAAAAGTGAAGTATCCATTTTCATTGTTTTCATTTGGTTTTTAGGTTTTTACTTCAAGATCAAAACTAATAATTGAATGGAGGGTGTATCTTCGTCTTGTCGTTAGTTAAATTTTGAAGATGGTACTGAAGTTGGCAAGAGTGAAGGTGAAGATGAGCTAGTAGCTATCATGAGTTTAAACAGTAATCAGGAATTGCGAGCTACTGACTCAAGTGAAGTATCTAAAGAATTAATACCAAAAATTGGAATGGAGTTTGAGATAGAAGAAGATGCTTACCAATTCTATTTGGCATATGCTAAAAAAGTTGGGATAAGGAGAAGCAAAAGCCACAAAGATCAATCTGTAAACTTGATGGACAGAATGTTTTGTTCTAGTGTCGAAGGTAAACAAGGAAAAGACAAACGAGATATTGATGTCAGAGCAAAACGCCCTGAAACAAGGTTTGGTAGTGAAGCTAAAATGAGAATCAACTATCAAAGAAGCAAAAAATTCTGTGTGGTTTAGTTTATTGAGGAGCATAATAACTACCTCTCGAGTCTAAATAAGACGCACTTATACAAATCTCACTAAAAGATAAGTTTTTCTGCAGCAATACAAATTGAAATAGCAAATGATGTAGGAATCCCATCGAAGGCATCTCATGATTTCATGATTAGGCAAGTAGGTGGTCGAGAAAATTTAGGTTTCATACCAGATGATTACAGAAATTACTTACGGTTTAAAAGATTGAGGGATGCGAGAAGAGGTGATACAGGAGGTGTTCTGGAATATTTGCACAAAATGCAATTTGATGATCCAAATTTTTTTTATACTATCCAAGTTGATGAAGATGATTTAATATCCAACATTTTCTGGTCAGATGCAAAGATGAGAGCAGATTACTCAAATTTTGGTGATGTGGTTTGTTTTGATACAACTTACAGGAAGAACAATGAAGGTCGTCCTCTTGCATTGCTTGTAGGTGTTAATCACCATAAGCAGACTACAATCTTTGGTGTTGCATTGTTATATGATGAGACATCCCTGACGTTTGAATGGTTATTTGATACTTTTGCGAAAGCTATGTGTGATAAAAGGCCTAAAACAATTCTTACAGACCAAGATGCAGCAATGGCAAAGGCTCTAGTACTAAGATGGCCCGAAACTCATCATCGTTTATGTATTTGGCATATTTATCAAAATGCGGCCATCCATTTAAGCGGTGTTTTCTCGCAATTCAAAGATTTTGCAAGAGATTTTAGCTCATGCATATATGATATTGAAGAAGAGGTAGATTTTGTTAATGCATGGAATGAGATGTTGAGCAAATACGGGCTTGAAGACAATGATTGGTTGAGGCGCATGTTTGGGATAAAGGAAAAATGGGCTTTAGTGTATGGAAGACAACTGTTTTGTGCCGACATGACGACAACACAAAGAAGTGAGAGCATGAATAGTGTTCTCAAGAGGTATGTCAGTTATCAACACAAATTCCTGGAATTTTTTCATCACTTTGAGAGACTCCTTGAAGATCGTAGATATGAGGAGTTAAAGGCTGATTTTAAATCAAGTACAAGTACTCCTTCATTATTGTATCCAATTGAAATTTTGAAACATGCAGCAACTATTTATACTCTTGAGGTATTCAAGTGGTTTGAAAATGAGTGGTGTAAGTCTCACAATTGTTATATTGAAAGCTTTGGAGATGTTGGATCAATCACAACATATCAAATTACCCCTCATAAGAAGAGTTATTGCCATACAGTTACTTATGATTCATCAAATGGAAAAGTTGATTGTAGCTGTAGAAAATTTGAGTTTGCTGGAATTTTATGTTCTCATGTGTTGAAATTTTTTACTGTGAAAAATATTATGGAGATCCCAAGTCAATACATATTGAAAAGGTGGACACGTCAAGCGAAACTTGGATTCGTGGGAACTGAAAATTCTGGAGCTAGCATAAGCAATTTAGATCCCAGGATATGTCAAAGTATGCGGTATAAAGAATTGTGTGGGCTATATGTTCAATTGGTTACAAAAGCATCTGAGAGTGAAGAAACTTACAAAATTGTTAAAGATTGTATTTTGAAGATGTTGGAAGTTGTTGATGCTCGACTACAAGGTAATGGATCAATTATCCAACAGTCGGTTCAATCTTCGAGTGTTATAACAAATCTCTTGAACCAAAATGAGATTGAAATTCGTGAAAAGAACAATATTGGAATTAAAGGAATCAAAATGAAGAAGAAAACGGTTTCAGGTAAGAGATTGAGGGGTGGGTTGGAGAAGGCAATGAAAAAAAGAAATTCAACCAAAAAAGTTCAGACTCAGGTAAATTTTATAATTGCAGCACGAACATTAGCATTTAATCTTGAAGTTCGATTTGTAATATTGTTTTTCAATTTCATGCACCTGACATGTCTACTATTTAATCAAAAAGATTCAACTACATTTGTACAATTAGTCTAGTGTTTTGATTATAGACTCTTTCTTTTTTTTGATGATAGGTGATCTCCGCCAAATCGAGTCAAACAAACATAAATGCTGCACCAACATTACCATTTAATCTTGAGGTTCGATTTGTAATTTTGTTGTTCAATTTCATGTCCCTTACATATCTACTTTTTAATAAAAATAATTCAATGTTTTAACAATTAGTCTAGTATTTCGATTATATACTCTTTCACTTATTTGATGATAGGTTATTTATGCCAATTCAAGTCAAACGAATACAATTGCCGCACCAACATTACCATTTAATCTTGAGGTTCGATTTTTAATTTTGTTTTTCAATTTCATGTCCCTTACATGTCTACTTTTTAATCGAAATAATTCAATGTTTTAACAATTAGTCAAGTATTTCGATTATATACTCTTTCACATTTTTTATGATAGGTTATTTTTGCCAATTCAAGTCAAACAAATACAATTGCAGCACCAACATTACCATTTAATCTTGAGGTTCGATTTGTAATCTTGTTTTTTAATTCCATGTCTCTTACACGTGCAATTTTTAATAAAAAAATATTCTAGTTTATAACAATTAGTCTGGTATTTTGATTATATACTCTTAAACTTTTTGATGATAGGTTGTCTCTGCCAATTCATGTCAAACAAATTATATTAAAGGTGTTCCATTATTTATGGACATGACCTACTCCCAATTGGTATTTATCTTTTACCATAATACTATTACTAATGACATTATATTTAGTAACTTATTCACAATTTACTACTGATACTATTGTTTTTTATTCTTATAGGCACAAGAATCACATGGTGTAAGCAATATGATGATAAATAACTCACGACAAAACAGTAACGTTAACTATGATGGCACAAATATAGGTAGTTTTGTTGAGACATGTGATTGTCTAGCTCCATGTGTAGGAGGTATATTTTGTAAATACAAAATGAAAAAAAGTAGAGTATTTAAGTTAATTTATACATTTTTATCAACAAGGTGCATATTTTGTTTTCTACTGACTATTGGCAATTTCTTTCTTATACTCTTATGATTATGTAATTTTTATATATTTTGTTGATTATGTATTATTTATAAATGACGAATCCTTATGTTAAAAATATTGTGCCAAAAAGCGAAATGTTTAATTCTTGAAATTGTTATGAAAGTTCTTATAATGGTATTGAACTTTTTTTAAAAAAGATGACATTGTGGAGGAAAATATTAGCAGAAGGAAAAATGTAAATGAAGCCATAATTTAAATGAAGCTGTGAGAAATTCATAGTGGAATGGACAAAAAGAAACCAGCTTGTATATAAATGTATATTCATAAGTTACAATTTTGAAAGTAACATTCTTGAAAACAAATCAACACTAGTAAATTTTGAGAATAAATCATAGTCTACAAGTATAATTGTCACAAAAGATCTTTGGATTCACAAGCTAAACAATTATAATACAAGTATAACTCAGTAATGCTGCTAGCTTCAGCTCTCTCATTGTGACTTAGCACCGTTGCTTTTAGCTATGTGGGAGTTATTGGGTGGGTTGTAGCCTGATTCTTTGTTTTGTTTGGAGCCAACTTTGCTGAATCCATGAATATGATGCATGCCGATGCACAACCCAAAAAATGGCAAATACAAGACCACACAAAGTTACAACGATGGAGAGTACTGAACTTTCTCCAAAAAGAGGCATATCAATTTTCTTCTCTTGGCAATTTCTCCATTTCCTGCCAAAAATTGAAGAGAAATAAAGTCACGCAATGGGAAAAGATGAAAATTGATAATATCATAATCCAAAAACCCAACAAATCCAAGTTAACACTTTGTAATTGTTAAAATGGTGTATTTTCAGATGTGGCATTGAGTGTGCAGATGTTGAGTTAGTGATATGTTTGGTGAAGAGGTTTGTTCAGTTGGATGATGTTACCAAAACTGGTGCTGCCTTAATTAAGGTTGCTAAGCTTGTCGATTGCCACTTAGTATAAGCTGAAGTTGACACAAACTTGAGCCTGTCGGAGTTTGTTGCCCTTGCTGGTGTTACAGGTGTTACAGGTGTAGGTACAAGGGTTGTTAACCTTGGGCAGTATGACATGGGTTGAGCAGGCTTAGAGAGTAGAGAATTAGCAGTATAAAATTGCATGTCAAACATATTGTACATTAGTCTCAGCTTTTGAGGAGCACTAGCTGATACAGTACAGTCATTTGAATTCTAAACATTTTTACTGGAGACTTGGACATAACAGTTGCTTAAATCTGGGGTGCCATCGAACCTTATAGCATATTTTCCAAACCAGCCTGTTGTCTCTTCCCTTGAAGTTGTAATCTGCCCTTTATTATCAACACATGCCATTCCAACCTGGACACCTGAAACAAAAACCAAAAATTTTATAAAAAATCATATATAAAATGCTATTGGTTATACAAGGATAATTGATTGTTACCGTAAATGGGATAGTCATAAAGAGATATTTGGCCATCTTTGCATTGGTCGCAGAAGACAGCCCCAGTGACCACTGTATCTGCATTAGCCCTACTATCGGCTGCAGAGAAAATGGAAACAGCTGAGAAGAGAAGCTTGCACCACCACCAATTCATGTTTGTGGGAAGCAAAGGTAGAATAAGCAGAGCAGAAAGGACTAGTATATAGCAGAATGCTTATGAACATAGAATAAATGACAATGCTTTAACTCTCAACTGTCTACATTTATTAAGTGTTGAAAACAAATGTTTTGTAGCCAACGGATTCCATCACGTGTAGGGACAAGTTGATTTAAGAGGTTGAGAAACGCTTTAATTTCTCGTTTCATCCTTCCACTACCCGCTGAAGCTATCCTGCTAAAACACATAATCTCCCCTAAATGTTGATCATGAAGGAAGCAGGCAGGCAATGACCATACCATGAATCAAATCAAATTGATGAACCTTTTCTTCCATTTTATATGTTTATTCACTTCCACCCTGCTGGAAAACAACTAAGTTTAGATAAAAAATTACCCTTCTATTTGCCATGCCATTGTGTATTTGTTGAGCTCGCAGTCCAATGTAGAACTCATGGTCATTTTATTTTGACGGTGGAGGGCATTAGTTGGCCGCCAAAGTAGCAAGAAGCATTAATGAGTTAATAAAAAGACTGAATCATGTGCTTAAGTGGAAGAGGACAGCCATTTGCGATCTCTTTCCAACCAGTTGTCGCCATGTTGATCGTTTCACCCTGCTTGCTCTCTCTCAACTCTCTCTAACAAAAGAGATTATTCCAAACTTTTGCACTATTTTCTAAACACCCCTCATCACAAATGCAAGATTCTACCGAAGAGAAAAGAAAATTCAGCTAAATAACAGAAGATTACTTGAATCCCATATGATTTCCTATCCTTTCCAACACTTCTTCCTTTACCCATCAAATGTTACAATTCCCTCCAGAGATTTCAAAAACAGACATACAATTTAACATCCCCTCAGCAACCACACAGAACAATAAAATGGAAGACCCAAAATATAATCAAAAGAAGCCAAAATGTACGCCTTCTACATGGACATTGCTTTTCCTCAAATTCCCAACATATCTCATCGTCAACCCAAATGAGCAAACCAATCAAAGACTCCAACTTTGACCAAAATAAAAATACAATAAAAACACACCTCATGTTACACGAACAAGAGTCTGGCGATCCCAAACGAAGAGGGAAGCAGCAACAAAGGCAATGAAGAGCAAAGCCAAGCGCTTTGGTCTCTTGAGGTAATATGCCGGGTTAAAGTACCTCCTTTTGCTCACCGACGACGACGATCTGTTCCTTCCCATCTGGATCGATGACTCCGATCAACCACTAGTCCTGCCTGCGTGAGATCGCCGATAAAAACCAAAAAAAAAAAAGACTGCCCTTGACCCAAAAAATTGGTTAGCATTCGTAGATTGAAAATGGAAATGAAAATGTCAAGAGACTGCTAACAAAAGAAGAGGACAAGAGTCCAATGGGAGAATAAAAAGGAGTCCAAAACAACTACAAGATGACAGAGGGAGAGTGTTGTTTTCAGAAACACTTCTATTTATTTCCAGGCAAAATCAAAAAGAGGAGGAGTCGTTGGCTTGGATAAGGCAGAGGAGACGTTCGGCTTGACTTGGGTGAAAACAAAGTGGAAGCTAGTTTAAATAAAGTAAAACGTCGACGTTTTGTTGTGAGATAGAATAGGTATAGGATTAATGAGACAGACGATCTGATCCCGATTTGAGCACCCTTTTCGGTTAGGTTATGTTTACTTCGGAGTAAAATTTTTAATAGAATATAATAAAATAAAATAATTTATAATAAAATAAAATATAAATAAATATAACATTAAAATATTATTGTACGATAGTGAAGGAAAGAATAAGAAGTTTATCATTTTTACTATTAAGCATCGAAGAAGAAGTTATACAAAATCCTCCTCTTTTATTATATTTTATTGAATAAGAAGTTATACAAAATCCTCCTTTTTATTATATTTTATTATAAATATTTCTTTCAAACGGTGAAATAATATTACATACTATCTTATTCTATTAATAAACTCGTAATTAAACTTAATCTTAGGGTATTTTAATTCTTAATCTTATTTATACATTTAAGTAGATCTCATATAATATATTTATGTATGTAAATATATCTTAATAAGATTTTTTTACTAGAAAGGAAAGAAAATTAAAAACAAACAAATGATACCCTAGCTAACGTAGGGTTCTGTAGTACTTAACACTTTGCTGATTTTGATGAAGTAATTCCACGATCGTTATCGGAGGTTCTTGAAACATATGAAGACTTAGACTGGACATCACTGCAATTGAATCTAGTCGATCAGTACACTGGTTCCCTTCACAACTCATGTTCTGTAGCTGCACCTCTCAGGCTCGATGTAGAAGGTCACGGGTATCTGTCACCAAAAAGTTATCTTCAGTTAAAGCCATAGTGAAAGAGAAGAAAATGTTAATTACTTTGAAGGAGTACACTTCAACAATCATGTGTCGATACCCAACATCCATATCAGGTTAAGATCTGAGTGAATTCTTTATAATTCTGCAGTTACAGGAGAGCCCCTACCAATATAATGTAGAAACTTACTACTGCACCACCTCCTTTAATAGTCCCTAATTAAGCCACAAATAATGACAAGATTCGAGCCATACTTAACTGTATCATTCGAATTAATTTTGACCCAAGATTTTGACGGTTTCTCTAGCCTACTAAGTTACCTACTTGAGTCGCAGTATGGAGTAAGCTTTAATCGAAAGTAACTGGTAATCTAAGAGACGATCTGATCTCAAGGACAGGTGTCTGTCAGTGGGAAACCCGATTAATGTTTGATGTTCTATTACGCTTGCACGCTTCAAAGGCTCCCCCTTTCTCTCATGGCTTCCAATCCCAAAAGCCACCGCCTTCATCACTGTAAATTGATTTCTCTCTTCTCTCTTCTCTTTATCTATCTGTCTACTGGGGCTGTATCTTTAAGTTTCACTCACAAGAATCGAAGGGTCAGTTGCAGGGAGTGCACTGTATTGCTTGGCGAAGAGGGCGAGGATAATGAGCATTGAACCTTCCATGAAGGACGTCTTCTCCAATTACGCTGATTATCTTAATGAGCTTGTATGAACTCATCTTTTGGTTCCTTAAACTATTTATGGTTTGCCTCTTAACTGTTTACGGTATTGGGTGATTTCGTTCTGCATTTTTATTTAGAGAGTTTTAAGGGTTGTGTTGGGCAACTTAAAGGTGATTGCTTGAGCTTGAGAAGCGGAGCTTCTGAAACCCATAAAAGAAAAGGAAGAAACAGGTGAATTTGGCAAAAGGATTACGCTAAGCTTTTAAGTTAGGGATTTTAAAGTGCAGATTTTTACTAGGCTATCAAGGACTGGAGAGATAATACGCCGTATTTCACTTTTCCAGTATGCAAGTCTCCTCATCATTGGAAGTTCCCTTAAAATGATTCTCTGTTAAGTGTTTTCTGCAGTCACATGAATGATGATGAAGCTGCATTTATTTGTGGGAGAGAGAGAGATGCCATCATGATTTGAATTGATTCAGATTTTTAAGGTCAAGAATTCTTGATTGTCCTTGAGGTCATGGACTGTACTGAGTTGCACGATAAAGTGTATCACCAATCATCCTCATCATGTGATGATGAACTTATATGTCTATACCTTAGCTATATTTTCAAATACGTATCAGTGACCGTGATGTTGATCCAGAAGATACAATTCGGGATTGGATTGTGCAACAACTTGCCATGTGATGTTGAGTTGACTGATAAGTTGCAAGGGCAAATAAAGGCTAGGTAATCAAGAAGAATGGTGGCTGATGATGAATGGATTTGTGATAACAATGCAGTGAAGTGGACACCATACCTTGTTTCTGTTAGATGCCATCTTCATTGTATTTTTTGTTGTCAAATTTCTTAATGTGTAAGATGCTTTGCAAAAATTGGCTTCTGTGACCGATATGCACACTATTGTGTCAGCTTTCAGCATGATTTTTGTTTTATTTATTAATAGTGTTTAGTGTCCTTTGTAACATCTTGTCTATTTATGCAGAATGAGAAACGAGAGCGAGTGGTAAAAGCAAGTCGCGATATTACGATGAACAGCAAAAAAGTCATATTTCAAGTCCATAGGTACCTGTACCTATTTGCAATTGAAATATATTTTACTTTATGGTTCATTTGATCCCTATAATGTTGTTATATGCTGCATTTTTTTAGACCTTTCTCAGCTTCTTGTGCTTATAAGAAGTTTTAGTTGGATTTTAGCACAACATTATGGTTTCTCTGACATTTTTATTTTGTGGATGATCTATTTAGTTCTGCATGATACATGTAGGGCTTCTTTTTAAGAGTTACCTTCCTGATCTTTCCAATAGTTACTGAAATATTGTGTTGTCATTTCCAGAATGAGCAAGTATAATAGGGAGGAAGTTCTTGACAAGGCAGAAAAGGATTTGGCAGCTGTGACAGATCAGCATATGTCCCGATTAGTGAAAGAACTGCAGGGTACTGATTTTTGGAAGCTAAGACGGGCATACTCTCCAGGGGTGTGGCATCATATCTTCTTTACTTTTAATGCCTCCGAGTATATGAACATTGTTGATATAAAGTTTGTATTTTTGCAGGTGCAAGAATACATTGAAGCTGCTACATTCTGTAAATTCTGCAGGACTGGGAGTCTCTTGCATTTGGATGAGATAAATGCTACACTTCAACCACTCAGTGATCCATCTCATGAGCCGTTGCAAATAAATATCCTTGACTATATACTGGGGGTAACTGCCTGACTAATACTGACTTAGACAACTTGCTGTTGCAAGTAACTATGGAATATAACATTGTAATCATATTGTGAATACCTATATGTCACAGTTGCCTGAATTATACTGGGCGTAATTGCCTAATTACCAACTCATAGCTCTTTTTCCCTTGCAAAATATAAATGTGGGGAACATCACCACATTACTTGGTGTGCATACGTTTATATCACAGTTACTAAAGTTTGTGCTAGAATCAAGTGTTTGGAATCAGTAAATGTAGCTAGTGTGTGATAATAATGGAGATCAATAGATGCCAGCATGCTCTGTAGTCTGTGAACAACAGTTCCTTGCATTACAAGGAAACCAAAAGTGTAAAAAATTACTATAGAGCTTATGTGAAAACTTTGTCCTTTTTATTTATTTTTGGGGTGGCGGAATGGGTGGTTTGCAGATGTGTTAAAGGGGATGTGCTTAGTACATTTGTACAGCTTGCAGATGTGACTGGAGAACTGATGAGGATGGCAATTGGTAGAATATCAGATGGAGAGCTTGATTTTGCACAAAAGATATGCAGGTTTGTTCGTGATATCTACAGGGAGCTGACGCTTATTGTCCCACATATGGATGATAGTTCTGACATGAAAATAAAGATGGAAACCATGCTCCAAAGTGTGATGAAAATAGAGAATGGTAACTTCTTTATGCGTTAAGTTATTAACATAATTTGTTGTGCTCGTTTTTACTGCTTGACATGGTTAGACTAACTGTAGCTCACTGACATTTTCATGCATTGTAACATAATTAGTTAAGTTCTTTGATACAAAAGGCATTGTAATGATTGCGTTTAATTGATACATTAAAACATGAAGTAGAAAACAAGAAGCAGTTGAAAAAGTGGAAAAGGGAGACTTCATATTAGTTTTAATGAAGCATGTTAAAGGGGGAGAGATGATCTTATGAATATGTTGTGCGTCTGATGTTAATTTCAGGTTCTTTTAATATGCATTTATGCATGAAAATATTGATGCAATAGACCAATTAGCCATACTTTTCTCAATTAAACTGTTGTTACAGCTTGCTTTAGTGTCCACCTGAGGGAATCAGAATATATGCCCATGCTTGATTCTGCTGAGCGAGGTTCATTTTCGTTGGGAGTTTCAGACATGGAATTCTGAAGTAACTTCGTATTTCGTTACTCTTTTTTGTTTCATTGTTATGAGAGTGAGTTAGTGTTAATCTCGACTTTGTTCATCTGCAGCACAGCTGTGCCTTTTATGAGAAAAAGAAGAGACCTACACAGCCCATTTGTGGATTTGGGTGTAGCTTAAAGTCCAACTCTCAGTAACGTCTGCCATCGACGAGACTGTTCCACTTCTTGCTTAGGGTTGTAGAGAGCAGAGTTGAGCTTCCTGCTTTTTCTCACAACTTTCAACTTACCTGAGTCTCAACTAAGAATTATAATGATAACTATTTCTTTATGAAGAGATTACGCCAAAGCTTTTGGTGAATGACTCGGATATTCTTAATGGCCTCTTCAAACTTTTAGTTATAGATGGTTTTCTCTTCTATTCCTCCAGTTTATCTTAGCTATTTGAATTCATTATTTGATCAAACCAAACGCAACTCCAACATGTACATTTAGGTTTTGAGTAGAACAGAAAGGCTTTTTTTAATTTTTTTTAAAATAAACTTCATTAAACTGTATCAAAAGTACGGAGGCAGGATTATATACATCGTTACAAGAATACTAAAGCATAAAGGCTTTTACACTTTAATCCCAAAGTAAAAGAGTTTAACTATTATAGACGGACTATAAGACTAGTAGCTTGTTGGGAGGTTATATTAGTCATGCTCCTCCAAGGGTCTTGCTAACGGTCTACTTTTGTTGTTAAACATCATTAATTTCCTTGACCATTTGAAGGTTTATATTATAAAGGGTTTTTTAGGCGTCGAATTTATACGGAAGTTGTGCTTACTCTGTTGCACTTGAATAAGAATATTAGAAAATATTAAATAATCGTAGGTAATAATAAACACATAAGAGCTATGTTAAATATTTCCCTAAAAGTATACAAGGGATGATTTTTCTTTCCTTCAGTGTGTTCCCTTCCTTTCTATCTTTGCTCTCAAGAAGTAAGACTCAAATAAGCTATTTATAGGTACTTCTAGCTTTACCATTCAAAATTTAATTGAATTGAACTAAGTAGATCACTTTTATTCTTCTTAAATTATATCACATTAACCAATTAGATGAAAGTCTAATCCAAATAGGTCTCTATCTGATAGGATTTATCTACATAATATCTAATAGGATTTAACTAGGAATGATACATGCATATCTATGAATAACTCTACTATTTTCAAATGATCCTCTCCCATGATCTTTATCTTTTAGAGCTTATGTAAATCTACTGTGATTTTTTTTGCCACATCATCCAAGATCTTTCTTTGATTCTATCTATTGATGATAAGTCATTTAAAGTCAAAGCTTTTCATAACACTAGTCTAATCTAATGTTTCCCTATGTCAAGTCTATTAATTATGATCTATCTATCTGCGTACACATTAAGTCTTTAGAGCTTTCACATGTCTCTCATGCATGTGATCTAACTAATCTTTAACCTAAGGTCCATCTTAAGCTATCTTTTGGTCTCATACTTAAATCTTATATCTTGTCGAAGATTTTTGCTAATGTGCACTAATGCATGCCAACTCATTGATGATTTTTGTTTTCTTTGCCTACTCGTAAGTCTTTGCCTTATTCTGCCATCCCGAATGTCAAAAGGCTTGCCAATGCCTTCACGATTATGCTATTAGGACTTAGAGGTTTAACAAACTACCCCCACCAGAAGAACTCGATACTCTTGTTGAATTAATCCTTGTGCACTCCTCCGAATGTGGTTTCCTTGAAAACTCCTTAGTCATTGACACATCTCCCAAGTATCATTTCCCTTCTTAGTCAGGTTTGTACTTGCTTTTATTTGGATACTCCTTCATAAGGTCTATTGCGCCCAACATAGCATAATTATTGAGATAGACATCTTCCGTCAAGTCTTCACCTCCTTTTTTTAGATCCTTTGCAACCATGAAATTTTTTTACTCCTGACCCACCTTCCATCTTAGGCATTCATGAGCAAAGTGTGACCCTTCATAAATAAGACAAGCAATATCTCATTTTATTTATTTCTTGGACTTACATTGAGAAGATTTACCTATCTTCTCCTTGCCTTTCTCCAAGTCATAATGTGTCTCACCATTCTTCTTTCCCTCACTACTAGTTCAAATTGGTGGTGGCATTTGGAGATCCATTAAGACATCCGCAACCACTATCACGCTTGAGAGGTCTTTCATTTTTTGCCTCTGAAGCTTTATTTGTGCCCAGCCTTGCAAGCCACTACAACTTATCTTCCTTAGACACGTTCTGCACATCCAACATAAAAAATGAATTTACTTACATACTCTCACATAGAGTCGACTTGTTTTAACCTCTTCAAAGCTTCTTATGTGAACTATGAATTGTTGTTGGAGAGGAACTCGTCTGTTAGTTCATTCTTCATCTTCTCCTAATTGTCAATGGGAGATTTACCCACACTAATGATGTTAAAGGTTCACGTTCTCTACCGTAGCTTTGTATGCTCCACTCTATACATAGTCGTGATTGAAACCTTATTCGAATCGAACATCTTCATCATTGTAAAGTATTGCTCTATGTCTTATAAGAAAATTTCAAGCTTTTTGGCATTCTGCTTTTCGTTGAAAACTTGGGATTTAGGACTTTCACCAAAGTTCTTTGGGCATGTCCATCATCTTGGGTTGTAATGGCACGCCTTAGAATCATGATCTCTAATATAGAATCATCTCATTCCTTTGTTAAGTATGCTATTTTATATTGCAACTGTTAAATGAGTAGGAAGTGACCTCTTTCTTCTCTTAAGGATTTGGCCTTATGAGTACCTTTACTCTGTTGACACGTTTTGTCAAATTGTTGCCTCCCACTGTAGTGAAATATGACTCTGATAACAATTATTACAAAAGTTTTCCTAGATATTGAACTTATACCGAAGTTGCACCTACTCCTTTGAACAACAATCTTACTAGGTCTACTTAAGTAAGACTCAACCTTCCCACGTGATCATTGAATAACAAAATCTTGTTCTCAAATTCCTTACAATCATCGAAATTGTTAACTATCACACTCAAGTAAGAATAGTACGAAAGTATTAAATAATTATAGGCAACAATAAACACACATGAGCTACAGTAAAAATAAACCTTTATCATTTCCCCAAAAGTATACAAATGAATGCACTCTCTCTCTCTCAGTGTGTTCTCTTCCCTTTTATCTCTCATCTTTAGTAGTAAGGCTCAAATAAGCTATTTATAGATACCTCTAGCTTTACAATTCGAAATTCTAATTGAATTGAATTAACTAGATTATTTATATCCTTATCATATTACATCACACTAGCCAATTGGATGACACTCTCTTCCAAATAGGTCTTTATCTAATAATATTTAGCTACATCATAACTAACAAGACAAGATATTGAATTTAACTAGGAATGATACATCTATATCCATGAAGAACTCTACAATCTTTTGATGATTATCCCACATAGTCTTTATCTTTTAGAACTGATGTATATCTACTATGATCATATATGTCACCACTTACCATTTAGTTTGTACAAAATTCTCACGGGTAAGCATAGTTTTAAACACTCCCATAACTACAAATGTAGCACCCCCATCCTCTCAAGATATGTACTTGACATCCTGAGTGATGTCCGAGTGCGTACCCCGCAAGGGTGACATGCTAGTACATTCAAATTCTTGAAAACTCAGTACAATTTTTCATATACATAAGCGAAAAATTAGAAATCAAATTTAGGCCCGTACTTTTATTTCATTAACATAAAAAACACAGTTATTATTACACTCCAGATCATTTTCATTTACAAACCTTTCCACTTTGGAAAGTTATTACAAACAGAATCTTCAAATATACATGTTACAATAATTACGGAAGACTCAATTTGATACAAAATAAGAAAATACAAATACAAACGCAAACTGATCCTAACCTCTACATCTTACTTGAATGCAGTAGCTATACTCTCGTTTGCCCAACGGGATAACTCTTCTAAGCCTAAAAAATAGTACAAATTTTGGGTGAGTTTTGAGAACTCAGTGAGTGACCATCCTCGATGGCTCACTCAATCACATATAACATGTACAATTCATCAATTTATCAGATCAAGTCACATGCATTACACATTCACTTAAGCATATATCACTTGATCATTCATTTCACATTTCACATTTAACACATATTATGTTCAGAAATCAGTAAAATATTTAAATCATACTTTCATATGCATATGCAGTGCTTATGAGACTCACTTTCAATTTGTTACTTTGTTGTGACCTAGTGCCTTTTTCACTAGCCATATCCCTTAGTGGATACTGAGCTGACCTATGTCCCTTGTGGATAATGAGCTCTATCAGATAATGTCCCATATCCTTAGTGGATATTGGGTATGTTCACAACTGAGCCTGAGGCTCTTAGCACATATTGAGCTTTAAGATCTTTTCGATGGCTACTCTAGTCACAACTACCTTTATCTTTCATGCATCCATGTAATGACATGTATCAATCACATATGATCAATTTTTTTACTTTCACATATCATCAGACATTAGTTCGGCATTCAACATTAAAGTTGAGAATCATTCTTTCATTCACATGTATGTTCACATTTTTTTTCGGAGCTAGGTCTAGCATTTAACAATCAAGTTAGGAAGTACTTATTTCATCACATTCACATACAAGGAGCACTTCAAATCTCATATTCATACATCAAGAACTTTGGACCTTTAGTGTTTAAAATCAAACAATCAATCTCACATTGACATTACATAATCATTCAATACATAATTTATTTTGCATAATTCAAATACATAATTTAACGAAACAAACACTCAAAGTAAGACTATCTAGGTTGACTCACAGTACCCTCTAGATTAATAATTGCTTCAAAGATATGGAAACATATGAATGTGGACGTTTATCCTGCACATTCGAATTATGCAATACACAAGTTGCGTACACATTAATAATTGCATAATTATAAGCATTCATTTATGCACAAATGCGTATATAGTATAAGTACAATGCATGCTCAATGACAATTTCGGGTATATTTTCAAATTTCACACTATATCCACATTCATATTTTATCACTCAATTACTTGTCATTTCGTTTGTAGCATTATTTGCACTTATTATCAAATTCTCATTCACTTTAACTTGATACACTTTACTCATCTTCTTTGAATCACAACCTCAATCATGTGAATATCTTTATTCCCAAATGAACTCATGCCTTTGGTACTTTGATATCAACAATTCATTCACTAATGTTATTCCAACATTACAAGATTACACATTATCCAAACTCCCCTTTCTTCTTATAAATTTCTCCAAATTTCCAAACCTTTAGGTTTATTTTCCATGATCAATTAGGCAATGAAAATGAAGTAATTTGGCAACATTTTCTCTAGAAAAATGTTCCCCATTGTCTTAAGTTTCTAATGACATCAAAATCATTAGACTTGGTTTAGAAATCTGAAAGTTATACCCCAAACATTCTAGGACTGTTATTATACTGAAACAATACACTATACTCAACTTCCATCCAGAAATTTATAAGTCTTAGAGACTGAATTACAATTCTATTTCTTTAGATAGTTTGTATTTCTATGTCTCTAGTTTACTCCAAATAAAAATTATCTCATTTGAAAATCTACAGATCAAGATATAATCAACATATCAAAATATGTTCAATAAAATCATACCAGTTATCATATTCCAGTACTCCTCAACATTTTCATCTTAAATCCAATAACCCCACTAATTTAAGTCACGACCATGCAACATAAACTCATGGCCATACATTACCAAAAAATTGAGTCATGGTCTTGCAACTTAAACTCACGCCCATGCATATCAACAAAAATAAATCACAACTGTGGGACTTCAAAGCACGACTGTGCACACTTGATCAGACTTGCCCCAAATTTTCACTAAATCTCTCCCAAATGATTTAAAATGGCTATGATTTTTGGTGAATATGTAGATTAGTGTGTTATGAGTCTGATGGTTCAAGTCCCATGTCATTTGGAGGTTAGGAGAAGGAGATATAGCCAAAATACTGAAGGATGTTCAATTTTCTCCAGCCAAAGAAGTTGCGATTGTGCACGAGGACAATCACGAGTTTTGACCCAATGTCGTGATCGTGCATGAGAATGATCGCGAGTTTCCACCCGAATTTATGATCATGCTCCACCACAATCATCAGTCTTCTAGTTTTAAAGGGAAGTTACGATTGTGCAGAAGCACGATCGCAATTCTCCTTCTTACTAACTCTGCTGTTTTCTCTTCTTCTCCTTTTCTTTCACTTAAACCATTTCTAACTTATTTCAACCTCCATTTTCGACTTCCATTATGCTCTAAACATTCACAAAAAGTTCCATAATCAATCATTTTTCATAGTCATTAATCAAAAATAGAAAATCACACCCACATATATATTTCACGTTTTCTGCATTCCTTCACTGTTATGTTTCTGCATTTTCATTTTCTGCTCATTATCCAATTTCTTCTCTAAAATATATCTTTCTTATATCCTAACATCATCTAACATCCTTTTAATAACTCTAAACTTGTTTTTGTTCATTTCTAAAAGCATCCAAAATTTCACGTAAAAACCATGAAAACAGAGGATACACATATCAACTTTTCATAATTTTCTGCACTCTCCCTATACACGCTTTCAATGATTTTTCTAACTCAAAAATTATTTTAACAACATCTTATCATATATTGATCATCAAATATGCATAACAACACATATGGCATACCCAAATTTTCCTCATTCAAATTTCAGCAAATATGTATATCACTATTTCCTAACCATTTCACAGTGAGCCCATGTGATGCATGCTTCATCTTATACAAAAATAGAAGGCCATAACAAGCTTGCTTGTTTAAGCTCTAACATCTGCAAAATCTCCAGAAATTGTAACTTTCATGCACCCACGTACACCATTGTAGAGGTTAACAAGTTTTGGTTTTTCTTGAGGGAAAAAAAAAAGAAAATCGAAGTTGGAAGTAGGAAAAAGTGGAAGAAAACAAGATTTAACTCTGATGGAAATTTGATAAAAAAACTCTGTGTAAATAAAAAAATGCGAAGAAGAAAGCTATGAAGAAGATAAAGATAAGAGTATTGTACTTGATTTTTCAAAGCTAAGAAAAACATGACTTTAGACTTAGACACTTGTCCAATTTCTATAGTTTTTAGGTAGTTTCCCAACTAACTAGTTCTAATTGAACTAGTCTCATAACTCCCATCTTTTTATTCCAGTTATCTCTAATTTTACAATATCAATAACCCACAATTTCTAAAGTCCTCTGCAAATTTTCTTCAATATCATTAAACTCATTTCTATTTTTCATTTATCAATTTACTTGTCAAGTGGCGTTTTTCCTAGTACAATAATATCCAACAATTTTGAAATTTTTTTCTAAAATTCTCCAAAAAATCTAAATCAACAATTTATATTCTCCAATTCAGATTTCAATGCAAATAAATCACAATTATCACTAATATCACATTAACAAATCAATTATACCCAGAATGTCAATGAATGCATGTACAATCATTTTAATGTGCAAAAATCAATATTCACATGAGTGTATGCTAACATTATGCATAAGTATGAAATACATTTTCTAATATCTCATTGCTATTTTCTCAATTACTGAAATCTAGGGCTTTAACCCTTAGTATGGGAACGAGATGTAAATTTCTCCCCTCCTTAATAAATTTCATCCTCGAAATTCTTATCTAATTGATCAGGAAGGTAGGGGTATTATTTCCTCATATACTCCTCCGTTTCTCCTTTAGCTTCATCACTCGAATAATTTCTTCCAATTGACCATAGTTACTATAATCAATCAATTCTCTAATTATTTCTTCAGATATCACACTATCTTAACTGTTTCCTCAATATAATTCAGGTTACTCAAAAATTTTCACTTCGCAAGTCGACAATACATTTTTGTCAGATCATATTATTATTTCTTAATTTCATTTGACAAAACACAATGGGGATTATGATTAATTAACTAAGGGCCCATTTCTTTCTATTTTTGTTTTTTGACTTTCTGTTTTTGTTTTCAAATTTAGGGAAAAAACTATTTGTTTGGGTTTCTGCTTTTTGCTTTTTGCTGTTTTCTTTTTGGTTCTTCTTTTTGTTTTGATTTCTTCCAATTTTCCCATAAGTATTTTTTTGTTTTTTTCCATAATCTAGTTTAGTATCAAATAAATAAATATTATTTAATTATTTGATATATTAGTTATTAATAAGAATTATAAATAATTTAATTTAATATTATATATTTAATTAATTTAAATTATTTATTAATAAAATTATGAATAATTTAATTTTATTTTTATAATTAAATGAAATTAATTAAATAATTATCAATAAATTTAATTTAATTAAAAATATCTTTAAAATATATAAATTTCAAATAAAATTTGATTAAATAATTAAAATATATTTGAAATAAAATTTAATTTTTAAATAAAATAAAATATATAAATTATTTATTTAAAAATAAAATAATTTCATTAATAATTTATTAATAAATATTATATAAGAGATTAAAATAAATATATTTAATTAAAAATAATTTATCTTTAAGTTTGATCTAATATGTAATTATCATCAATATAATAAAAAATAACTACATTGATATTAACAACAAAACAGGTTTTTGTTGTTATTTGAAAGAAGAATAAAAACTAAAAATTACAACAGAAAAACAGAAGTGGAACAAAAAATCCCCTAAAAAGTCTAAATTTAACAAGGAATTAAAATAGATCAACCAAGTATAAAAGTCAAAATTTTAATGGTACTTAACTTTGATTCAAAGGAAATATCATATGCAATTGTAATATTGATCATTGGTTTAAAAAGAATAATTTTCACAATTTAAGCAGTTAGTCTGAAACTATTAAGATAGCTATAACAAGTCTCAAATTTTTCTAAATTAATTGATTTAAACTCAGCATTCATTCCAAAACTTATCAAAATTAATTAGGTATGATATCATTCTATATCAATTAAATAATAGAAATAATCTTAGTAAAAAAGACTAAACCCTGCCTTTCAAAAAAAAAAAAGACTAAACCCTAAATTAAATAATTGAGATAGTTAAAACTATTCATTTTAGTTTTCTTGTTTCTCATAAGTTAAATATACAAATTTATAAATAATCTATTTACTACTTTTACCAATCATTGATAACAATTATGGGTCACTGAATCAATGGATAGTTATAGAATAATCAACATCAAATTAATTTGTCAGATCAATTAATATTAGTTATTCATAAAATTTAAGAACACAATAAATTCTAAAATTAAAACAGGAATCAAAGTTTAGGACAAAACTATACAAGGCTATAATTAGAGTTTTAAATTCCCTTGAATCAGAATATTTAGGTTTAGTCGTATATGGCTTTAGTTCTAATACCAAAAATAGAAGCAAAGATGAAAGATGAATAGAAAATACAAGAAAACAAAATAACATGATGTGTAGAAGTATTGGACATGTTTTTCTCCTCTGTTCCTATTCAAAACTTCCCCTTCTCCTTCCTTGCCAAGATCCTTATCTTAAAAAAATCCAAATCCCTAAATAATAAGGTTGAAAATAAGTTTCCTAAGTGAATTCAAATTTTTGGAGTAAATTTGGCATTATGCAAGAGCTCGCCTTATCTACTGTAGTAATCTATCCACTTGATTTTTCAAAATTCGTAACTTCAACTAATAGTGTTCCAATTTGATGCAATCTTCATTTGTCACCTCATAAAACAAAATATATATTAATTTTACCATTTAAGCACCAAAATATAGTCAAAATAAAAGAGATAGATCTAATTAATATAACCAAATAATATCTCATCACTTATTCCGCTATTCATTTCCTCTACTATCTTTCTAGTAGTTATCACATCCTCCATCTTCTCCTTTTTTTCGTTTTGTATCTGTTGAACCAGTATAAAAGTTGTTAGGGCAGTAGAAATGTTCTCCTATGCTACCAAAGAGGGGCTTGTTGTTCAGTACCTCCAGGTTTTTTTATGAGGTATATCCTCCTATCTTTCTAGAGCTTCACTAACTACCAAGTGTTGGTTGATGCCTTACTGCCAATCGCTTTAGTTGTGTTTAGTGATAGAATAATATAAAGTTGTTATTTATCTTGTATATGTTTATATGTATATGATAAAGTCCATTAGATAATTGTACATTGCAAATGAAATTATAATGAGAATATAATTATGAGATTCACATCGCATTTATGTATTATCCTTAAATTATTCTTAGTCATTGTTTTATTAAGATTGGGCATTAATAAAACGCAAAAAGACTAACACACGTTATGTTTTTTTCCTTATGAAGGAAGTAGTCGATCTTATAGGCTAACATATAGAGATACTTAAGCAAATGTGTAGGTACTTAATAGAGAACAAGTTTACTGAACATACCCAAAATAAGAAATCCATTTGAAACATTACTTGTATGTCTAAGAAATTTTCATTGTGATAATTGTATAAGTGATCCTTTGTCTTGAAGTCACCAAAGTTGTTTTGTATAGGGACTGCTACGTTTTGATACTACTTGTGAGCTATTTAATCATATGCTATTTAATCGATTGTCACTGGATGTAGCATGAATTATATGTAGATATTTGTGTGATCAAGATAGTATTCATCACCCTAAAGTAATTAGGAAGAATGTTCCATTGTGTTTGATTATTATTGATTTGAGAAATGCTTAGCCAAGCTGGAATGATGATTTGTAAATAGTTTACAAATTTTGTTAATTGAATTAACGACTAATGACAAAGAACTAATGTGATTGAACTTAAAAAGAGTTTACATTAATTCCATGCTCTATCTAATCAGATCATTACATGATGAAAGGATTGAATTATAGAGAAAAATAATGCACAAACATGTTAGTCAAAACCACTTTAACATTCCTAAATATTTAGGTGGTCATGATGCATTTCTAGATGCCAATCTTGATATATGATTATAAA
>JAOSBK010000003.1:20590841-20603681 GCA_027568895.1 Erythroxylum shatona
CCAAGACTCAATAAAATATATCTATTTAAACACATAATTAAATCAATTGAAGCAAAATAAAAATAATTAAAGTAAGCAAATAATTAAATAAATTCATAAATAATAAAAAAAAATTTCGGGGCCCAACAGAGTTGGATCAAGAGATTTACATGGTTAAATCAATTAGGTTTAAAAATAAAAACATCCTGAATATGTTTGCAAGCTACGGAAGGCTTTCTATGGATTAAAGCAATCACTAAGGACTTGGTATGGTAAAATTGTTGAATTTTTTTGGGTTATCTTGTTATATATGCAAATTTAAGTCTATTTGCCAAAATCAATGGTGGAAGGCCATTATGCTTGTCTATGTTGATGATTTAATCATAACTGGTGATAATGAAGAAGAAAATCTTCAAACAAAGGAGAATTTATTAGTTTGTTTTCACATGGAAGAACTTAGACAACTTAAGCATTTTCTTGGTTTGGAGACTGATCATATTGAAAGAGGAGGAATTCTTCTTTATTAGCAAAGGTATTCCAAAAATTTGTTGAAGAAGTTTGGACTACTGTAATGTAAGCCAATCTCAACACCGATAGAACCAAATGGAAAAATGTGTGCACATGAAGGGAAGAAGGGAACAATCTGGAAGATTCAACGATATACCTACGGTTGATAGGTAGTCTGATCTACTTAACTTTAAGTATACCAAATCTTTCTTTGCAATTAGTGTTATAAGTCGTTACATGCAAAATCCTAAGAAGTCTTATATGGAAGTTGTTTGAAGAATGTTGAGATATGTGAAAAGAACAATTGATTATGGTCTTTTGTATAAGAAAGGTGAAGATTGCAAGTTGTATGTTTATTATGATGCTAACTATGCAATAGATCATGATACTCATTGTTCAATTATTGGCTATGTGTTTAAGCTAGGAGAATAAGCAATTTCTCGATGCAAAAAAAGGCATCCAACTGTGTCTTTATCAACAATAAAAGCAAAATACCAAGTTGTAATAGTTGCAACTCAAGAAAGTACATGGCTTATACAGTTGATGAAGGATTTACATTAGATTGTAGATTATGTAGTCCCATTGTACTGTGACAATCATTCAGCAATTCATCTAGCAAAAAATCTAATATTCCATGCATGAACTAAGCATGTGGAGGTTCATTACCATTTTATTAGGGAGAAAGATTTGCGAGGAGAAATTGAATTGGAGCACATTAAAACAAATGATCAAATGACAGATCTTTTTACAAAAGTTTTAAATGTCAACAAGTTTGAAGGTTTCTATCAGTAGTTATGCATGGCTAAAAGAATGGGAGTTGATGTCGAGAGGGGATGTTAAAGTTATACAACATCAACTCAGTTGGTTTTTGACCAAGTTTTTAGTATCGCTATTTTATAACTTTTTGTTATTTTATTATTTTTCAGTTGCATATATTTTTCCTAGTTTCTATAGTTATATATATGTTTTCCTAATTTTTAGTGGAATCATTTTATTATTAGTGGGACTATGGGTTTAAGAAAATATGGGTTTCTTTGTAAGCCTATATAAGGCTATTAAGTGGATTGAATAAATATTCCTACCATTTTTTCTGCAAAAGCATCCGTTCACTTGCAAATTATTCTTTTATTTATTGAATTTGTAGTTCTTGTTTTGTTTTTATCTATAGACTTTATCATATACTAGAATACGCATAAACTAAAAATTTCATTAAATAATTTTGTCAATAAGCTACAACCAACTAATTAATTGTAGGGCATAAACCAGCATAAAGGTATTATCATGTTAATTTATTAAAATCAAAATAATTATTTTTGCCTACGTCAAGATCATATAATATTATTTTATAAGGCAAAAAGTCAATTATTAACTTGTAACTATTTAAAGTAAATTTATTTTTAATCATCTTTTTGAATTTTCAAATATTGAATGCTGAAGAGATTAAAATGTATCAACTTATAGAAAACCAATAAATAAACATAAATCCTTTTGTCAAACAAGATGAGGTATCTTTACAAAAAATTTATTAGAAGATTATTCGTTTCTAGGTTTTGCTTAATGTAACTATTAAAGTGGACCCAAATGTTGCCGTGTTGTCAAAGGCTCAACCGACAACCCCACAAACCAGAGAATTTAATGTTAAATTCGCCATTTTGTATTTGTGGGGATCAAAAACGACAGAATGGAAAAATGATTATTTAGCCTGAGAAATTGCAATTCTCAGTTCGCTCGCACACCTCAAAATGCCCTTTGCTGCCCTTCGAGGACATTTAAAGAAATCAAAATATTATTACAAAAATAGATAACGAAGAAAAAGGAAAATAATAAATAATACGTGTATCGTGCATGACTGTCATGTTGTATTCACATGTTTATCTACCACGTCTCACGTGCACCTTTCGAAGTTCCCAAGTAACATATAATTCAATTAAAAAATAACCTAACATTGAGTAGTGGAGTAAATTAAATGGAAGTAAAGCATCCAAACCAGCTTGATGCTAGTAATTAGTCCCTCCAATTAGATTTAGCTTTAACCATAGTTAGCTTCTAGCTAATTGCAGAATATCTTGGGAGGATAGGGACGGACAAGCTTATATGGGACCCATCGAATACTGGGCTAGTCACTACAGCCTTGGCATACTTTATGATTATGGAGCACCCCAACCATCATTCCAGTAGCCTTTGGAAGTTCATATGACAATGGCCCGACCCCCAACGTATTTGCTCCTTCCTTTGGCTCCTTGGGCATGACCGCATACTCTCCAATTAACAACTTGTTCGCAAACATCTTACTACGAGCGTAGACTGCTATCATTGCCATACAAAAGAATCCTCGCTACATGTTGTATGCGACTGCCTCAAAGCACGTAGCCTATGGTTTACTTTCCCTCTCTATGCCATCTCTCCTTACTTTTTAAACCCAAATATTCATGATTGGCTCACCCTAAATCTTCAACAACATCGTTTGGTTTCTGGCCTTGACTGGTCAGTTATCTTTCATACCGCCTGCTGGTTTCTATGAACATGGAGAAATATGGCCCTCTTCGACAACTAATTCTCGTTACTGCTTTCTCCTGCAACTCTAGTGCTACGCTATGTCCACTAAATCCACCAAGCTTCAGTCTGGTAAGTTAAAGCCTGTCTTGATTCTTGACCTTGTTATGAACAACTTATTGGGTAGTGTCCGCCTATCCCTGGATGGGTAAAACTGAATACTAATGACACGTGCAGCAACGCAAACTCTTCAACCATAACAGGTGGACTTATTCGAGATAGCTCTGATGCTTGACTTGGCGGTTTTATATAGAATATTGATTGGTGCTCCCCAATCTCCACGGAACCCTGGAGAGTTTTTCAGGTCTGAAATTAGCTTGGGACCTTGGTTATCAACGCGTAGTAGTAGAGCTGGATTTTCTCGTGGTCAAGAATCTCTTATCTGACGCAACAAACTAGACAATGTCGCTCGACCTCTCATCCTAGACATCAACGAATTATTCACTCAGAACTAGGTCATTTTTCCTTTCCATACTTACAGAGAGGGAAATCGGTGCGCTGATTGGCTCGCTAGCTTTACAGTCAATTTTGGTCTCGGGATTACCAATTTTGCTAGTGCACTTTCAGGGTATACCACTATCCTTATAAAGGATATGACTGGGATTATCTTCCCTAGTAGGATCATGTAATTTGTATTGTTTTCCTTTTCTTTGTAATAAAAAAAGTTTTTGTTTGAGGGAAATTAGTGGGGTTTTATTTGTGCACTTACCTCCTTAATTTTTCCTATTTTTTTAATTTTGAGAGATTTTCATTTCACTCGATACAATCAATGAAAAAGTATCTTTTTTAATTTGTTAAGAGTTTAAAAAAATGATGGAAAGTAAGAGTTATTAGAGGTCTACCAAATAAAAAATGAGGGCCGAGTAGGCATGCAAGCGAAGCTAGGTAGACCGTGTGCTGGGGAGTAACAAGGCTACTACGATCGGTGTAGGGCATTGCCAAGGGATCTTTTTATGAATAAGTGGGAACTGCCACCACTGGATCTTGCTGCCCTTGTAACTACATAATACTAGACTTATGATTTTCGGTTCCAATTTTACTTTAAATCAAATAATGTTTTCTGTTTAAACTGACATCTTTTCTTTTTTTTTAATCTATGGATTTAGAGGATTTAATTGGTATCGTCTTCACTTTAGTAACCAATATATTATTGTTTTCAAATACAAGCAATTCAGGATTTAAGAGTAAAAAGTAATCAAAAACTTGAGAGTCTTTGACGAGTTAATATAAAATTAAAATCTTCAGAATAGTTCCATTGTTAATATTATCCAACAGCAATGCCTCCTTCTAATTTGCAGATAATGGATAGGATTGTGCATGTAAAACTTATTTTCAGGTAAAATATGATTTTCTTTTTGTTTGTTTCTGTGTATGCTCAACAGTTAACTATTAACTAATTAATTGAAAAGTAATTGTTACGATATAGCTAGTTATGATATCACTAATTACAATTTAATTGTTTTATTACTTAATTGTTTTATTATTTTAGCTTTAGTGTTGCCAGCTGTCATAAGCACACTTGGTGCTCTGTTTTATGTATAAACACCTTTTCGTAACTTCTGGAAAAGTAAGTGAAGATTATTTTCTTCCATAACCTTCTGTTATCTTCTTCTTCTTCTTTCTTCGTTCTTCGTTGTTTCTTCATGGTTTTGTTCCAGGTTGTGGACTCGGAAAGAAAAAGAGATTGCGGGTTTTAGTCATCCGACATTCCTGAAGTGTATGCAAAATAACTTTGGAAATTATTGCCATCCTTCTTTGAAGAGTGAATTAAATAGAACGAAAGCCTTCATGATAATTGGTGAACATTTTTACTATTACCATTATGGGATAATGAAAATGTTAAATGTTCTATATTTCTTGTTGAATGTACCATCTCAAACCATCTTCTTCAAAGTCGCTTTATTATGTTGTTTTCCTTAGAAACTTTAAACAATTGCCATTTAACACTACATATTCAGTAACTTATCATTGAACTTTTTATATATTGATGATTGTCTTGAGTTAAATATGTTATGTTAGAAGGTTATGCTTGTCTTCTATTATTTAGGTTAGAGTTGAAAGTGACCTTTTAAAACTTAATAAATCCATTTCCTGCGTTTTGGCAAATGCTTGTGATTTGGTGCAATTTCACTTGCGTATTTCAAAATTTTAAGCTAACTCTTCGCCAGAATTAACCTCAGAATCCTAAAGATATTGACGCCCAGTTCCTAATATGTGATATTGTTATCAGAAAGTCTTGAAAAAGACACTCGATTTTGTGTAGAAATTATAGCCTGATAGTGTTGGGATATGAATGCCTTACTGTTGTTCTGTTTAACTTTAAACAAAAGACTAATGTAAAACTATCTACATTAGTGGTGGACATATTTCACTAATGTAGAAGAAGAAAATGAAGAACAAGATACAAAGATTGAGTGTTCTGTAGAACACCTGCAGGAAGAGTCTCTCAAACTTACCAGTACCCAAAACAGGTTGGTACACTAGTACTCTTTGATCTTTTTTCCTCACACTATTTTTGCACTCTCAAAGACTGAAAATACAATGTGAATAAAGACTGAAATATTTCTGTGTTGTGTTATTCTCTATGACTGAAGCTTCTGTCTCTTTTTATAATTGCTGGAGAAGATGACTTTTGGATGTTCATTGCTTGAATCAGACAACCTCCATGTGCCTTTCACGTGAGCCTTTTAATAAATCCCCATTGTTGTGCATATTGTGTTATGGTTGCTGCGTTTTATACTTGTACATGCTGCGTTTTGTAGCTCTGTTGTAATCACTTGACAATGTATTAATGACATAAGCTATTAAACGACTGTGCTTTGAGCTTTAACACTTCAGACATGTTGATGTACTTTGGTCTCCACGTGGTTTAGGTTTTAGTTTTAATTCTTGTCTTCAACTGATAGAACCTTCGAGTATGTTTTCTCCTCCTTCTCTCTTCGACAAGTCTCAGACACCATCACACACTTCACTTCTGTTCTTCATTCTTTCTTGTATTTTTGTTGAACCTGAGTGAAGTTGGTGGAGTACTAGGTGATTTTCATCACACTTTCCCTCCTACTCCATCAACCTTTGCTCAGATATGAAAAAACCGAGTGAAATTGAAATACCCGAAACCCTAATTTTTGCCAGAATTTGTGAGATATGTCAAAAACGTCTTCGATTTCATATGGCTTCCCTCCTATTTCACCAATCATAGCTCGAATTGAAAAACCCTAGAGAAATCCCCAAAAACTCGAAACCCTAATCTTCACCCCTTTATGAGATCTGCTAGATTTGACTTCGGTATCAAGGGGCTTCCATGATCTGTGAGTAGTCCCTGCAAAGATTAAACTTCTTTTGTGTTAGAATTTTTGTACCGAAATCAGATGGATTTTTCTTACCTTATATGCTTTCCAGATTGAAGGTTCCTTTGGAGATTTGATCTCTGACGAAATGTAGTCGCACATCAATGTGCTTGGATCTTTCATGGAGGACTAGATCGCGACTCAGGTACCAAGCACTCTGACTATCCGTGTATAGTACTGGTGTTGTGATATCTGTGTTGATTTCCTTCAAAATTCCTGACAGCCAAGCTAATTTTTTTACACCTTCTGTTATTGCATAATATTCTGCCTCTGTGGTAGATAGGCTTATAACTGATTGTTGTTGTGATTTCCAACATATTGTGTTTGCTGATAGTGTAAATATGTATGCTGAGATTGACTTTCTTGAGTCCTTGTCTGTTGCATAATCAGCATCCACATAGCCATGTAGAGACAGATAGTTGCATTTGATTGGCTCCCTTTTAGTGAGGCATAATCCATAGTTCACTGTTCCAGATACATATCTAAGAACATTTTTGAGCCCTTGCCAATGTTCTAAACCTGGATTGGCCATGAACTTGTTTAGGATACTTATAGCATAGGCTAGATCAGGCCTTGTGCATAGCATAAGGTACATTAAGCTTCCAACACCAACATCATAGGGATAGTAAGTCATAGCTTTCTGTTCTTCTTCAATCTTAGGGCACTTGTAAGAAACCATATGCAAGTGTGATCCTAAAGGAACTGAAGTAGATTCGGCTTGCTCCATATTAAATTGCGCTAGTATCTTTCGGATATAGTTTCTTTGGACAAGCCATAGCTTTCCTTCCGTCCTCTTTCTGATAATCTGCATTCCTAAAAGCTTCTGTGCTTCCCCTAGGTCTTTCATTTCAAAATGAGAGCACAATTCAACCTTAACCTCTTGAATTTTATTCAAGTCCTTCCCTGTGATGATGAGATCATCTACATAGACTAACATAAACACTTCTTTAGTCATCCCTAGATCCTTATAATAAAAGGAGTAATCATATGAGCTTTTAATGAAGTTCATGCTAGCAGCAACCTCATGGAACTTCTTGTTCCATTGTCTAGGAGCTTGTTTAAGCCCATATAGGGATTTTTGCAATAGGCAAACATAGTCTAGCTTGTTTTTATCCTCAAATTTGATTGGTTGCTTCATATATATGGTCTCTTCTAGCTTTTCATATAGGAAAGCTGTCTTAACATCCATTTGATGGATTTCCCAATCATATAAAGTTGCTAGGACTAAAATAAGCCTAATTGTCTTAAATTTAACTACTGGAGAGAATATCTCCTTGTAGTCTATTCCTTTTTTTTGTCTAAATCCCTTAGCTACAAGCCTAGCTTTGTAAATTTTAGGTTCTGCTTCAGTTGCTCCTTCTTTCAATTTGAACAGCCGCTTATTCTCAATTAATTTGGCTTTGTAAGATCTAGGGACTAAAGTCCAAGTCTTATTCTTCATTAATGAAGAATATTTCTTCTCACAAGCTTATATCCAATTTTTAGCATCTTTACTTCTCATGGCTTCATCATAGGTTTCTGGAGCCTTATTTTCTACATTTTCAGCCATGAAACATGCAAATTCAACCATGTCTAATTCAGTGTACCTTCTGTTAGGTATTCTGATTCTTAGTTGCCTATCCCTTGTGAGTTGATAGTCTAGCAGATTTTCTCGTGCATCATCCGAAAGTGGGTGTAAAGCTTCTCCTTCACCCTTATCTTCTGCCTCTTCTCTCCTTTCTCCATACTGTGTAGTGCCTATTGCAAGCTCCACAATTTCAGATTGTGAACCACCACATTCTTCAGATTCTTGTGGTACTTAAAATGGGAATGAATGGTTTGTTGTCCCTAAATTCTCTTGAATGTCACCTGGGAGGTCAGAATTTTGAGAATTCTTGTTCAGCAAAGGAAATTCATCTTCTTTAAAGATGACATCTCTGCTAATGATTGTTTTATAGGCTCCCTTTTGGAGTAGTAGGAGCTTATAGCCATGCACACCTTCTGAATAACCTAGAAACACCCCTTTGATTGCTCTAGGCTCTAATTTTCCCTCTTTTTGACGTGCATAGGCTGCACATCCAAAAGTCCTAAGATGTGATAGTCTAAGCTTCTTACCACTCCAAATTTCCTGAGGAGTCTTGTAATCATTTGCAGAGGTTGGGAGCCTATTAATTAAATAGGTTGCTATCTTAATTGTCTCCCCCCATAGGGAATGAGAGCAACTCGAAGAGAGAAGCATGCACCTAGTCTTTTCTAAGAGGGTTATATTCAATCTTTTAGTTACTCCATTCTGCTGCTGAGTAGCTCTAACAGTCTTACACCTAAGAATTCCATTTTTACTGCAGTATTCCTCAAATTCCTTATTACAATACTCCATCCCATTATCAGTCCTTATGCATTTCAATTTCCTTCCAGTTTGATTTTTAATAAGAGTATGCCACCTTATGAAAATCTCTCGAGCTTCATCATTCCTCTTCATAGGGTAAACCCAACATTTCCTTGATTTATCATCAATTATGGACATGAAATACAAGTTCCCTCCTACTGTGGGGACTTGAGATGGCCCTTAGAGATCACTGTGAGCATACTCCATAATCTCTATGGCTCTCTTAGCTCCCCTTTGAAAGGTTGACCTGTGGTGCTTTCCTAGCACATAGGATTCACAAAATTCCAACTTTTGTAAGTTTTCTTTAGGTATAAAACCTTGCCTAGAGAGATGGAGTAGGCTTTTGTTGCCTGCATGACCCAACCTAGCATGCCATTGCTTGGTTGATTCAAGGTTTCCACTTTCTAAAATTTGATTAATTTCAGTTGAGCCTATAACATAGTATAGGCCACGCCTCTCCACTCCTCTAATGATGACTTTCCCATCCTTTAGAATTTCTCTATGTCCATCTTTAGACCTAATTTGAAAGCCTTGCTTATCAAACAAGCTTTCAGAAATCAGATTTCTCCTTATTCCAAGCATAAATCTGACATTGCTTAGGATCCTTCTTTTTCCATCAAACATGTTGATGGAAACACTTCCTATGCCCTCTATCCTTTGCTGTCTAGAATCTGCCATTTTAACCTTAGCAGTGACTGGTTCAAATGTTGTGAATCAGTCCTTATGAGGAGTGACATGCATAGTGCATCCTGAATCAAATATCCATTCCCTATAAGGTCCTCACAATCCTCAGTCACAGCTAGAATTTCATCTCCACTGGAATCTTCAGGTTTTTCAACATTACCTGAAATTCCACTTTCAGCTACCTTGTCACTCTTCTTTTTCCTACAGTCTCTAGCAAAATGTCCTTCCTTATCATAGTAGAAGCATGTCTTAACTTTTTCCTTTTTCTTCTTTTCATTTTTGCCTTCCTTAGAGTGTTTTTCTTTCCCACTTCCCTTCTTCCACTTTTGTATCTTGCTGCTTTTCTTATGAGATTTCTTCTCATAATTATTCTCTACAAACATCACTTCAGCTTCTTTCTTAAAAGGATTCACCTAAACTATTTCTTCCATTAGAGAATATAAAACCCTCTTTACAGTAAGTGATTCTCCACTAGCATGCTTAATTTCCTCCTTGAATGCATTAAATTCAGAAGGTAATGTCTTTAAGATCACTACAGCTTGATGTTCCTCACTTATTTTCTCATCTGTAGCTTCTACATCTTGTACTAGATTAAAGAAATAATCTAGGTTATCATCTAAGGAGGCTGAAGTGTTCATTTTGTAGTTTGCAACGTTGTGAAGAAGTGTCATCTTGTTAGGAAGACACTTCTTGGCATACAATTCATCAAGTTTCACCCAAAGCTTCTGTGCAGTGTTGCAATTCTGCACTTTTTTTTATCACTGTTGGTGATAAGTGGAGCATTAACTTGCAATGTGCAAGTCTTTGCATTTTTATCTTCTTTATAGGATTAGTCTCTAGGTCATACTGATCATCTATGGGACCATAACAATCATAAGATTCAAGAAGAGCTTGCATTTGGAGTTTCCAGATGGTAAAGTCTTCTTTACCAGAAAATATGTCCAGTTCCTTGCCTACCATGATTGCTAAAAAATAAAGAATCTAAAGACTTTCACTTATTGACTTTCTTGATGAATCTTTGATGCTTAAAGTGTCCAAGAATTGTCCCAGGAGGTCTTGTATGCTCTGATACCACTTTCTGTTGGGATATGAATGCTTTACTGCTAATCTTTCAAAACAAATACTACTAAAGATTTGTAAACATTGCAAATATGAAACTTGCAGAAAATTAAAGAAGACACAATTTACTTGGTACGATAGTGTAAAACTATCTATATCCAAGGTTCCCACCTATGGTGGTAAAATTTTCCACTATATAAAGAAAATAGAAGAAGAAAATTGATACAGAGAAGAGTGTATTTTTACACTTGCAAAGAGCCTCTCCAGAAACTCTCTTAGTACCCACAAGTGTACTCTAGCACTCTCTGAATCTTTTTCTCACTTTCTTTTTCTACTCTTAAGGATTGAAAACAATGTATATTGATGACTGAAGTTTCTGTGTAATGTATTTTTTCCCTGTGTTTGATGCTTCTGCGTTGCTTTTATATCTGAAGATTAAGATGGTAGCTTTCGGTAAAGACTTGAATGATTTAGACAAGTTGCATGTGCCTCACATGAGTTACTTATTCCTCTCTTATATGTCTGCACTTTATACTTGTACATGTTGCGTTTTGTAACTCTGTTGTAATAACTTGAGAATTTATTAATGACATGAGCTATTAAATGATTGTGCTTTGAGTTTTAACACTTCAGACATGTTGGTAGACTTTGGTCTCCACGTGGTTTAGGCTTTAGTTTTAATTCTTATCTTCAGCTGATAGAACCTTCGAGTATGCTTTCTCCTCCTTCTCTCTTCAACAACTCTCAAACACCATCACACACTTCACTTTTGTTCTTCATTCTTTCATGTATTTCTGTTGAATCTGAGTGAAGTTGGTAGAGTATTAGGTGATTTTCATCACAGGTTGCTTGACTCAAGAATAAAAAATTAAAAGTTTTATTTTTAACTCTTTTAATAAGACACCTGTTCTAAAATTATGAGATCACTTATATGAATATTCGACCTATTTTTGTCTAAGATTTTTAGAAGAAGTATCTACTAAGTCCATCTGGCCTTAGAGTTTTATTAGGGTTCAACTAGAAAACAACCTTTACTTTCTCCAACTCCTCAACTAGATTAACCAAATTAGTTACTTTCTCCTCAAATATTTTCTTCAAAACAACAGATCTAAAACATTAAGGGGAAGTTAAGATTGATTTGGATTTACCTTAGAAGGAGCTATAGTATTTTTTAGCCTCATTAAGATTTCCACTTACTTTTTCATAATCCTTATATTCATAGATTTGATAGGGCTAATCCTATTATAACTCCTCCTATTCATTATGATATTAAAGAAGAACTTGGAGTATCTTTCACCCTTCTTAAGCCATTTGACTCTCGCCTTCTACTCCAATAACCTATCATGCTTATTAATAGCTAATAAATAGTTTTCCAAATACTATTTCTCAAAGTTTAATAGCGTAAGATCCTCTGGTTTAGTACAGAGCTGGCTTTAAGCAATTATCAATTTGTCTTTGGCCAAGGAAATAACTTGCAATATAGAGTTACCCATTTTGTATTTAAGAGCTTCAGCTTAGACTTAATGGCCATCAGTTTTTGGACATATATGAATTATTAAGTGCCTGTAACATCACATATATTCCTTTTCCTTAATGCCTCGTAAAACCTTTCTATATCAATTAGGAAGTTGTTAAATCTAAAAGGAAATATGTATTTTTTTCTAGAAAATATTGTCAATCCTTATTGAGATGTGGTCAGAGAAAAATGGGTCTAGAAAAGAAGAAACATTTTCAATAAACTAAGTTAGCCATTCCTAGTTGAATAATGCAAGGTCAATTTTTTTCTCAAAGAACACCTTAAGTAGTGACAGAGCCAGGAATTTAATATAGAAGGGCCCAAATAAAATATAGATTTCACAAATATTTTCATATCAAAACTAAATAAAAAAATAAAGTTTTATTAAGAATATAAAATAGTTAAAATTACAATGATCCTCGCTTACTTTTCATAGATTGAAATCTTTTCATAGCAAGATCATTGTCAATATTTTCAAATACATCTCTTTCAATGTAACACACTAAGCAATCATTCAATTGGTCATCTCCCATTTTCTTATGAAGTGAACTCTTGATAATTTTCATTGCGGAGAAAGCTCTTTCCACTGTGGTTGTAGCAACTAGTAAAAGTAATGACAATTTGATTAACAAATAAACCAAAGGGAATACGTGATGCTTTCTTGTAGCCACCATTCTCTTAGAAAGGTCTCCAATCCCACTCAATTCAGAGAAATTCTTATCCATACGTACATCAATGATAAAATTCCCAAGTTGATATTCAAGTTCAATTAAAGCAATAGGAGGAAACTCTGATGGATAGAATTTTGCAAGTTCAATCAATTTGTCCAT
>JAOSBK010000003.1:20621285-20633821 GCA_027568895.1 Erythroxylum shatona
CTTAATTAACAACTTATTTAATGCTAACTCAATTTACTTAATTTAATCATGGTTAATAAATTATATTAAAAAAAATCAGGGCTAACAAAAAGGCATCATCAAAAATTTGAAATGTCCATGGTGAGTGAAAAAAAGTCATCTTTTCAATGTCAGAGAAGTACATACGAACTTGGTGATAGCCTGGACACAAATCCAATTTGGTGAAATACTTAGCTCCTCCTAATTCTTTCAACAATTCATTAATAACTAGAATTGGGAATTTTTTTTGGTTGTTTGGCATTCAATTCTTTGTAATGCACACAGAGACGCCAAGTTCCATTAGATTTTGGCACTAAAATCACTGGAGAAGAGAAAGGGAAGTGGTTGGGTCAAATAATTCCCCGTTGCAACATAACTGTACATTGTTGTTCAATTTCATCTTTTTGAGATTGAGGATATTGATAGGGAAGAACCATACTAGAGTTGTTCTATCTTCAAGGGAAATTGTATGATCACAAGGACGCTGGGGTGGTAGATTTGTGAGTTCTGAAAATAAGATGGAAAAATCAGTCAATAGATATTGTAATTGAGGTTCATGATCAGACGAGGTTTGAATTTGGTGGAATTTTTTGTGGGATAAAATTTTTTGAATCCCATATAACTCAAATTACTGCCCATTTAAATTGAGAGACATCTATATGTTTGAAAAATCCCAAAGGATTGGGCCCAAAGTTCACAGCCAATTAACACCAAGTACCACATCAATTCCACTTAATGGAAGCAAAAATATATCATCATTAATGGAATTGGCCCCCAATGTTAATGATACTTTCCAACAAATACCTGGGCTACTCATTTTCTCTCTATTGGCCATTTTAACCCGTAACCTTTTTTAATCCATAATTGCCTTAACCTGTGTAACAAGTTTTGCAGCAACAAGACTATGAGTACTCGCAGAATCAATTAAAATAAGGATTGTTTTATCGTTATAATCTCCTTTCAAATGCACGGTCTACGGATTGCTAGTGCCAGTAATGGAATTTAATTAAATCTTAAGAAATTGGTCGATGGATTGCTTCTAATTAGGATCAGGCTCAGGACCTTCTTCTTCTGTTAACTCAACACAAAATAGTTTCTTACATTGGTATCCTAAGTGAATTGCTCATCACAATTAAAGTAAAGGCCCTTACGATGCATGTCCTCCATCTCCTCACGATTTAGCAATTTGATCATTCTGGAGTTGACTTGTGAAAGAGGTCGAGTGAAGGGCTGTCCTAAAGTTGGTGTAGCCTAGTTTGAAGTTACAATTTACTACATGAACAATCATTTTTCAAGTGACTTGTTGTTAAGAATAGAATAACCATTCTAGATAGACTATCCTTTCTTAATTTGACCAATGTTTGGCTTCTTTACATACACCAAATTGAAATAATGGAGCATATATTCTTTAGAAACATTTTCTTTTGCCTCCTATGCAAAAACATTATGACACTATGCTAGAATAATTTTTATAATTATAATCAAGGTGATATTTTACAATGGATAACAACTAACAAGACCTAAAACAAAGGAGATATAGAGGTACTCCTAATAGTATTTACATCATATATGTTCAAAATATGGGCTGAATGGAACAATAAATGCTTTAGAGGAAAATAAAGCAAAAAGGAAAAGTTTTGGTTGAATTGATACAATGGATAAGGGAACAACTTCTAATATCTAAAGTTTCAATGCCAGTTCAAGATTGACAATAGTATAGAGATTAATTGCCCCTTAATACATTGATATATGTATGTTCCATATGTAAATGATTCTTGTATATAAAGTGTGACATTAAGTGCTGACGAATTAACTTAGCCAATATATATATATTAGAAGGCTAATAAAGTGTAGTATTTATTGCTAAAATGTACTCTTATAGTTGTACTTTCACAGCATGTGCTCTTGATTAAATTAATTTATTTCCTTTAAATTAAAAAATTATGCCAATTCATCATATAACTTATACATTTCATCTATGTACTTACTATTTTTTAACTAATTGTCATCAAACTTTCACTTTTTATTTTCATCTATCAGTTGATTTAATATATAATTTTCCCTTTCGTCAAAGCCTTCTTTTATCCATACGAAAAATTTACATCCCACTTCCTGTAACAACGTGATAACAAAAATTATTCATTATCAAACAATAACTACTTTATTATTACTAACTTACTTACCTTATAATTGAGGTATTATAAAACCTTCTTCTCGCATTAGCTTATGAAGTCATCAAAGGACATCGAATTTTACATCAATAAATAATCTGCTCGTCATATTGCTTTTAGCTACAAGTTCTTCCTATTGATTTCGAAGATTTAACTTCCATTATTTTTATAAAAAAGCTTATACCAATAAAATATCAAACATCATTATGTGATATAAACTAGTATAATACATATCTAGTAAATACATGATAAGAGATGGGTAATAATATGACGAATCATTTCATATTTGGCCAAAAAAGGATAATTTTATACTCATCTCTTGAAATCGTTATGTTTTTTGAAATTCAGTAAGAAATAGTTATGATTTAAGCATCAAATTATAAGTATTCAATCTCTAAGAGGAATAAACATTGAAACTATAGTTTAAGAAATTACCTATGAGACTCAGTAGATAAGGTTAAGAATTTTCCTATGTTTGGATTCTCAAGAAGGTTCTCTGCATTTTCAAAGGCATCACTTGAAACAAACAATGTTCTTCCCCCAGTAGTTGGTTCATTGACAACCTATTTTAACAACTTCTTAGCTTTAACTAAACTATTAGAATATAAATTAATCAATTTCCTATATGCAGTATGGAACAATGAATTAGATGAACCTCACGTGCCATGCATTTCACTTAAGGAACAAACAGTATAGAACATCCCTTTAATTTCTTCACAATCCTTAGAAAAATTAAATCCTAAAAACTAAAATAAGCTACATCAAATTATATAAGGAACCCAAATTTGAATACATGCATACTTGGTTGAATGACTCAATCATTGTCACAATGAACAAATATAGTTTTCACAATCAATGATTATTTTAAAACTAATGATTTGCCTAATGTTGTACCGACCATTGGGACATCACCACCACCCCAGTTTCATCTATGTTCTCTAGAAGAATTGAGCAATCTTTACACAACACATAGTCTATCCAATCACACATTTATTTAATAGCTTATTAATAAAAAATGAGATATAAAGAATATAGAAGGAAAGTTAAGTCGAATGAGACTAAAAACTTTTAAGAAGATTGAACGTTAAAGGAAAGCAGTGATTAGATTTTAGTGAAAAAATTTGTTGTGCACTAATTTGTTCTTTAACAAGTAGGATTCTGCCAGATACCTCCCATCGGAGCTCATTTTAGGCACCGAAAAATATCTACCATGTCAACATTTCGCGATAAATTTATATTAATATTTTTATTCTACAGGCAATATAAACAAAAACATTACTCTAGAAACAACACACCCTATATATGATATGAGGATCATTTGATAGCTTGAATCCATAAACAGTGTCATCAATGAATTTCAAAAGTACACAATTAGACTTGAATTTTGAATCCAACAACGAGAAATTTTAATTGAAATAATCAATATAGAAGTAGAGTGAACAATTAAATAAGGCCAAAATATTCATCAGAAGTTAATTTTTTAGCCAGTAAAAAATCCATGCACATGGACATTCTAAGTTTTCCACTCACCCTTAAAGATTAATAAAACCCAAAGCACATGTTACATATTAAAAAGTGATATGACATCTTTAAGATTAAAAGATTTCTACATAGATATAAGTCATAATCTTTGGTCTAAGATATATTTGAACACTGTAAATGGTGGAAGGTCATCAGTGAAAAAACCATTCAAAAGATATCAAATAATTTGATGTCGGTTAGATTGGTATTCAAAAGATATCTATTATATCGGTACCTGATATTATATTCCTAAATCAAGATCTAAATGTCAGGTATATATGACTACAGTATGTTCAAAAACATACTCTATAAGCAACTAAAAATGCCTAGACCATCAACATAACAACTAGAACATCAAATTGCGTGATCCTCATAGTTTGAAGGCAATACACGAGTTTCCAAGATGCTTTGGGTAAATTTTACCTCATATATCTGTGGCTTCCAGCTTTTACATATTTTAACATTTTACCCAGTACCTCAAAGGACCATGGAATCATCTTCTTAGATTAGCTCCTGTCCAAGAACATCGCACTGGTAAAAAAGAACCAAACTTGCCTAATTTGTTTCTACATAATTTCAAAAGCCAACAAAAAAGGTGATGAGAAGGACTTGATCCCTTCACTAACAAGTTCCTTTCTTGTAAATACCTGAACCCACAATGTCGTTTGCTGCTTCATAATTAGGTTTTTAATATGACCAAAATGAGTTTTTATAGGACAAAACAACATCATTTTCATAGCTAAAACTATATATGACCTTTAGCTATGAAAATAATTTTGTAGCTAAAGGGACCACTCTTGGCGATGATTTTAAAAATTGTCGACAAAAGGTCACCAAGGTGATCCTACCAAAAGTTGAAAATCATTGCCAAAAGTGATAACCCTTTGATCACACTTTAAAATCGTTGCTAAAGGATCAAAATTTGGTGACAATTTTCACAATTGTCACCAAAGGGTCATTAAGCAAAAGGATTTTTCCAAATGTTGAGATTTTGAGAGTGTTAGCTACTATTTTAAAAAACGTAGCCAAAAGTGCAACTTTTCGCTACGATTTTGAAAAACTTAGCCAAAGGATCACTAAGGTGATCCTCCCAAAGATTGACCATTTCGTGACAATTTTGAAGATCGTCGACAAGTCACTAAGCAAAAGGTTTTTGGAATGTTACAATTTTGAGACCAAAAGTGCATCTTTTAGCCATGACTTTGGAAATTAGCTTTTAGTGTTTATCTAAACTTAAAATAATTTTACAAGACTAACCAAGTATGGGTCAACTACATTAGGAACAATTGGTCATTGTCCAAAAACAATTTATTTTTTAATTAATTGACTTTAACTTAATGAATCAAATTTATCACAACGTGATTTTTTGAAAACTTTATCTCTTCAATCTTAATTTTCAGAACATAATTATAAAAATTAAAAATAAAATAAGTTTTTGACGTTTGTAAGTTGAACCTTAATATGAATATAAATAAAATTTATTTATTATATAAAATTAATGTATAACAAAAATAAAGATTTATTTGTATGATAAAAAATTTAAATAATGCATTTTAAGTTTTATACAAATAAAATCAATTTTATAAATGGATATTAACATTCAAGATTGATTTAATATTTATTTAATTTCTTATGAAAACTTGAAATGCTCATTTGTGTATATTGGGACTTTTACCTACAATTTTGAAAAATATAGTGTCACTTTTAGCTATGCTTTTTAAAGAAAGTCGTTAAAAGAAAAAGCCTTTGGTGAGGATTTTATAAAAAATCGCCAAACGCTACCCTTTGGTGATGACTAACTTACTTTTAGCTGCAATTTTTAAAAAGTAGCCAAAGGGCTACCTTATTGTAGTGCTAAGAATTATTTTGAATATGCAATAGGCCATTCAATACCATCTTACCTTACCTCAACTTTGAATATGATAGAAACACATTTGTTTTTTTATTATTCTACTTACATTTTCACGACACCTTTATTTATTCACAACAATATAAAGCTGACACAACTGCCATTTAGCTGATAAAATGCGTGTGACCCCAACATCACATTAGATCCATAGCCATGATAAGACTAAATATCAAATAAAAAAACAAAAGTAAAAGAAAGTCGAAACACGTGTTTGAGACAAGACTATGAGACGGATTAGGCAAGTGAGGAGTTAAAGAACTTGAATTTCACAGATGGATGAGTTGCTTTGATCACATACCGGAAAGGCATTGGTTGTATGATTTCTCCTTCGATTGATTTGTGAGATATTGCTAATGAATTTATGTTTTGATGGGTTTATATTTAACTAATAGATTGCTTCGATTGTTTTAAGTTCTGGAACTTCTCTGCAGAGATGCGCAAGGAGCCGTTTATTCTAGAGCGTTGATTTAAGTGTTTTGATTCCCTTGTAAAACAAAAAAAAAAGAAAAAAAGTATATAGTTTTTTTTAAAAAAAGAAAGTACCCTACATGTGATCCAAAAGATTCATTTGTTAAACTACTTCCGCAAGGAGCCGTTTATCCTAGAGCGTTGATTTAAGTGTTTTATAAAAGAAAGTACCCTACATGTGATTCAAAAGATTCATTTGTTAAACTACTTCCCTCTCACACCTAAATCAACGCCCAAAGCAATGCCAATTGCTTTTAGCAACGATATCTACATCAACTTGTATTAGTATACAAGTCTTTAATTTGCTGCAAATGGAATCTTCTCAATTTTACTGAAATTCCTGGAGTTATTGATGCAGATGTGCCACCAGAAGCAAGGAAGTTTCAGCTTGCATGTCCCCTGTCCTAATTAAAATATTTATTAGTTGTTAAATAAAGACATCACCATTATGTATGTATTGAAATATTGTAATGTATAATGAATAACTAAGTCAGGAATATTGAAATATTGTAATGTATAATGAATAACAAAGTCAGGAAGCTTGACAAGTGCTTCAGATATGAAAGTCAAAAAATGATATTAAGATAAGGACACGGTGTGATGTGATTTGCATTTTCGTTTGAATAATATCTGAAATCACGACTTCGTGACGTGTTAGTACAAAGGATGGCTTTCTTCAGAACTTGTGGTAACGCATAGTCAGTACCTTAGCCTAGTCATGGCAAATGATGAATTGAAACTTGGGGTCTCTTTCTTTGTTTTGACAGATAAGGGTAAAGAACCAAAAGAACTTCCATGTAGTTAAGTGATGTAAATGCGAGTCAGGTATGGGATCTGTTTCCGGGCTTCAAGCTAAGTTGCAGAGTTTGTACAAATTGTAATATAGCAAGTGTCCCTGCAGTCTGTCTTGTAAGACGCAGTAGCATATGCAAGCGGAGGCATTGATGGGGATGCTGTTAGACACGAACATCATTATAACTTAGTGTGACCAAAAATATTACCAGTGGTGTATAATTTGCATCAATTGCGATACTCGAGTTAATTAACAGCTTCAGGATTTCCTTTTCCTTAAAATTATGTTAGTCTTGTTTCAAGTCTTGGTATTATTAGGTAAAACAGGAACTTTTGTCGAGCATGTCCGCAAATAATTCAATTTACATTCCCTGGAATATGATCTGAAGTCCATTTTTAGGACGTATTGTGATTATGTGAATCGGTGAATGGACATAACTTGGTGACAGAGAGAGACTATAATGCTGTAGGATCATAGAGAGTGCGATCTTCATTTCTGCAACTGCAAAGTTCATCCCAACACAACTACGAGGTCCTAAACCAAATGGCAGGTACTCAGCTTTATTCTCTCTTGCCGCTCTAGCCCCAAAATCTGCAAATCTTTCTGGTCTAAAAAGATGCACATCTGCTCCCCATATTTGTTCATTGCTGTGAGGTGCTAGAACCGGAAGGGACAAGGTGGTTTTTGCTGGAACAAGTGCCTTCCCCAATCGGACTTCTCTTTGGACTTCTCTCGTGAGATTGAAAACTGAAGGATACATCCTCAAAGATTCATTGATTACCATGCTCATCTATAAGGGAAAGAAGAGAGCATTCAGATATCTATCTGAGCTTAAGTAATACATTTGCTAACAAAAGTTGGACTAAAAGGTAATGATTTCTTACTGTCTTCAATCTGCCAATGCCGTCCGGACTTGGGTTCGCTCTGCCAAATAATTCAAGCACCTCTTCCCTGACTCTTTCTTGCCAATCTCTGTGAATTGCTAAAAGTAAAATAGTCCAAGTGAGAGAGCTTGTGGTTGTCTCATGACCAGCAACATAAAAAGTCTTGCACTCGTCGACGAGATCATCAACTGTTATCTGCTTGGCCTTATCATTTTCGTGGTGAGCTCTTACAAGTAGTCCAAGGAAATCAGTCCCATAACTATCCTCTTGGTCCCCAGCTACATCATCCTCTCTTTTCTTTATCATCTTCATAATAACGTCTCTTATTCCTTCTTGTAGTTGGTCTGATTCAATATCATCACTTGTCCTCCAAAAATTTCTGAAAATTAAAAGATGGTAGTTGGAAAGGTTAAGCTTTAACACAAACAGTATAGGAAAGATGTCACTTGCAAATGTTCTTATGTAAAAGATGTCTTTCAAGTCAGTTTAAGTAGATTTTTAGTCACTAAGAAAGTAAAAAGAAAGGGGAGAGGTGTATACTTAATCCCAGGAATTTTAACTTTATAGTTGTTTCTGCCAACGATGTGAGCCATCCTCCCCATCATATCAAATATGTGTTGCCCTTCCAAATAACTGCTTCCAAAAGCTGTCCTAGAGATGATTTCTGCTGTCAGTAACTTGAACTCATGGTAAACCTCTATCTCTTTTGCGCCATCCTGTCTCCACCTTTCAATCATTGCCTCAACACTTGCAATCATTTCCAGAATCATCCTCTACAGGCGTTCACATTTTCATGGTTCTTATTCAGTGTTCTGAAAGGAACTCGGAGAAAATGAAAAAGAAGAAGGAGAAAAAAACTGACCTTCAAGCTCTCTCCATGGAAGGCATAGTTGGCAAGTTTACGCATCTTGCACCACTTCTCACCTTGGGATGCTACAAGGCCATCTCCCAAAAACTTATCCGCATAACTTTGGATCACGGCCTTGGTGAATGTTCCGTCCTTATTGTTCAGTACCTCTTTGACCAGCTCAGTTTCTGTGACTACCAAATGAGCTCGAGGACCATACCATGTGAGGAAGTTCATTCCTGCAAACAAACGTGGGTAACGACAATGCGATTCAGAAGCTAAACCAAAATTTCCATCTTTGATTAAGCCTTACCATATTGCTTGGACCAGGAATAAACATGGGGTTCAATTCTGGAGAGCATGTGGTGGGATAGTTCCATGGGAGAGCTTGTCACTTCAATTCTCATCTTGGTTATCTCTTTTGTGTTTCCATGCAGGAATCTGTAAGGAGGTCCTTTTATTCCTTGCAACCTCATCGCAGATTGTAGGCGGATTGGAGTCCACCATGTTTTCATAAGAAACTTGATGATACATGTCAGCGTAAACAAAAACAAGCAACCTAAGAGGTAGATTGTCGAATCTTCCATGTCCTCCAAAGCCCGTATTTTCACCTATGGAGTTGTTAACAAAAGATTGGTGACTTTTCAGTGAGATGAAGATGCAGCAGGAATCTTATGCTAGAGATTCTGATAGTTGAGTCCGCATAACCTCGCATGTGCAGAACTATATTTTCTGTGTGCCGTGTAAAGAAATCACACGGTCCCAGTTAACAATGGATCTATCCTCCCATATTTTAGTGGAAGGAGGGCGTTAAATTTCCTGGGGACATAATCAAACTGTGAAGTAGACGTGGTTCTCTTAATTTAAAATATTTTCATCAGAAGTTGTCAACAGAAAGATGCCATCATTAAATATTCTTATACAGTCATTGGCACATAAGAATTTACAATCAAAGTCAAGAGACATGATAGGTATCTCGGATATAAAATCATGAAAACAAATTAAGTGGAGAAGCAAAGGACAAAACTGGTGTGGTTTGCAATCTTTTCAAGCGCCATCTAAAATCTCAATAGTGAGAGGATATTATTAATCCCTAAGGTAAGATTTGCTTAACTGCTTGTCATGTCAAATGATCACTGAAACTTGGTGTCTCGTTCTTTTAGCTTGGTAGTTGATGGTTTCGCCTGTTTTTTTTTTTTTAAGATCACGAGGTGTCATAAGAGAGTCCCAATTATGGAAAAACGCCTTTAAGCTATCCACTCTTAGACTAATCCCCGTTCGCACCGGGACAGCCCGTAAAGGGTAAAGTGCTGGTCAAACAGATTTCACCAGTTAAGAACACGTGGAGAAGTGGCCCGTATAATTGATGCTGTAAAGATAAACTTTTGCGCTCGTCATCACCACAAGTGTCAGCCGTCGATATGTTGACGAATTTTTTTATAAGGTATTTTTTAAAATAGAGTTAAGCCTAAATTTAAAATAATATTAGAGTCTAAACTTATCTTAATAGTTTAAGGTGGTACTGACCTTTTGTCTAATGTGTCCATTAATTATCTAACTTTACCCTAAAACTTCTCCTAATAAAGTAGAATTAGGCTTAAGTGTGAAATTTTGAACCTGGGTTATCATGTTTCACAAGCTTCTAGTTATTTTCAGCGTTTGTACAAGTTGTTATACTTTAACCAAGTCTCGTTGGTGGAGATAAGTTTGCACAACAAAGGAACATAACCATTCACAAAGACCATAAGACTGTGGCGTATGTATCCGGTTCACTAGAAGGGATTTTGCATATTTTGTTTCTCGAAGTTGGATCAGACCGGCAGAACCAGGAACTTTCAATCTGATGTTAGAGGTTGATGATTTCTCTTAGGAAGTTGTAGCCAAGCTAAGTTTACCATACACTTAACTGAGCAAATTTTTTTTAATCAAGTTAAACTTTTTAGTGGGAGCAGTTAACTCCAACTGCATTGTATCATGCATTTGTTGGTTAGTCAGACCTAATGGAAGTAGTTCAGCAAAAGCACGGTTCAACTCTCCACGTTCTTTTTGGAAGTTTAAAAAGATGTATTAAAAGAAAGCTCAAAATACAAACCGGGAAGGCCAAAAGAACTACTAAAATATCAACTAATATCAGGCTTTACGGAAGCCACGACTAGCCAAGACTTGTTGATACAATCAATCAAACAAATTTCTTAAGAACGTTGTGATCTACAAATAAAATCAGACATTCTAAGTTTCAGATATTGTTGAACTAAGTTGAAGGTTGATTCCTTTAGCAACCATGATCTCTCGAATTCAATGATAAGCATTATTGAAATATTTATTGGTGAGTTTGATTGCTTAGTGAAAATTCTGGAGTTCCTGTCATGTCAACAAAGATAAGCACAACAGACTGGTGCAAGTTTAAACACTGTCAAATCACCTTTTAAATTAAACGAGGCTCTGAAAGTCCATTCAATTATCGACAGTCAGTAAGGAAAGTTTGTTTCTACCGCAGGTTACATCTCAATAACATGGATTCCCAAACTAAAGAAGAAAAGGGAAATTTGCAGATGAAAAAGAACATCAGAAGAATAGGTGGTCGTGATTCTTAGAGAATACAATTTGGACATGGTGGTGAGAGGAAAAAAAGGCAAACCTCTAATCTATAGTCGATGCTTGATGGCTAGTCAGAGTGTGAAACAAGCCTTTGAGAGATTATTAGAGAACCATAATAATTTCCTTAAGCTAATTGAGTCACAATTTCTTCGCAGGATCTTAATACAAAATTTGATGGCAAAACATTAAGAAATATGATGATTCCAAACGATTCGTGTAATACGTAGCACAGACCCTATTATCTACCCAGGATCATACATAAAAGGGTAAAAATAAAGAAAATACAAAATACCTAATTTCGGTTCCATTCCGAGATTCGAAGCAATTTTTGCTATCGAAACGAGCTCCGATCCTCCCAGGACATATGAGGAAGTTGTTCACCGACACTTGGTTTAGGTCTTTCTACAATTTCCTCAATATGCAAGCACTCTTAACGGGTCAGAGAACCGTATGCTTACGATTGATATCAGTAACTGCAGGAGAGCTTAACTTTTATATAACTTCCATATCGGGCCTCCCTATCACAAGGTCGATATAAACTAGGTTCATACTGAAAGAGATCCATTTTTCACTCGGATTTCGATATATTAATTTAGATAATTTATTAGGTCACTTTATTACCCTTAATTGAATCAAATTATGTAACTAACTCGTAATTTATTGAAAACCAAAATTACAATTAATAGTTATCCACTTAATAAGAGAAAGACAAAAATGCTCCTAAGGGCAAAAATGTCTAATAATTCGATTTTCTTTTGAGGGATTGGAGTTGTGTGAAGGGAAGTTATCCCTAATATTTGAGAGTTCTCTAGAGCATTGTCACTGATAAAGGATTCTACCTTTGAGTTGGGCGCTAAACCTTCTATAGTCTATCTTATGAATAAGAAATTGTACAAAAGGCCTAGAAAGTGTTAATATGGTACTAAAAGCAGGCACTTTTTGTAGCACCTCACTCCTGCAAGACCCGAACTCGACATCGATAGGTGATATCCAAGTTCGTGCCCCGGAGGGTGACGTGCTAAAGCACTCAATCATTTAGAAATTTGATATAATTTTTTTTTGAAACAACAACAAACACAATATGCGGAAATCGATATTCAATTTGGGCCCACATTCATTTATAAACATTTTTAATTAACACAAAACCATCAACAAAATTTTTATTAGCCATCTGGACCCTTTCACAAATGCAAAATACTTGAGTCATTTCGGATTGTAGATTTATACAAAAAGTTGCGGAATATACAATACAATACAAAATAGAGAAATGCAATGCAGACGCGAACTGATCCCGACCTCTATCCTTCACTTGAATGCTGTAGGGATA
>JAOSBK010000003.1:20640693-20665137 GCA_027568895.1 Erythroxylum shatona
AAACCTTACCTTAATAGCATAACCACATAAAAAGTTATGATCAAAACATTACAATAGGTACAAAATCAATTTTCCAGCACTTATGCCTAAACCACATCCTATGGTTTCCATACCATTCCCAACCTATTTCTAAACCACCAAGCATCCCCAAAAGATCAAGAAGTCAGCCAATACCTCATCAATACCTTCACCTAAGCCCTTTAGCTAAAATTTGGCAGCACACACACACAACTTTCATTCATAAATTTCCACTTATCAAACATTATAAAAGCAATCCAATACACTCAAATCACACACTACACATGCTATTCCATTCATCTATCATCACTCTTAAATTAATCAAGAACAAACCTACCCATATCCACCAACCCCAAGTTCACAAAATTAATGCACAAAGCATCACAATAAATGCATCTAACTAACCATTAAAGGAGCAAAACACAATCCTCACCTAACAAGCTTTCAATTCTTCAATTCTTTATTATCACACCACCTCAACACTTCACCCCACACAAGCACACACGATCATCTATCTTGGAAGGGGGGTAGGAGACTTGAACTTGTTTACATGAAGGGAAACACTTAGGGTGGGAGAAAGGAGTAGCAACTTGCTAGGTGAGTGGAGAAAATTCAATGAAGAAGAAGAAGAAGATGGTTCGGATGTGAAGAGAAGAGAGGGCAATTTACTCTTTTAATTTCTTTATGCCTGAAAGTGTCGTGAGTGATGAGCATGGAAGAAGACAAAGGGCATTAATTAGGTTAAAAGGTGTCATGACATGTGTCATGACACTTGGAAATTAGGTAACAATTCAAGAATTCAAGTAAATCCTTTTATGAAAATACCATCTTTAATCATTCAATTCCAATGGCTCTACTTGAAATTCCAAGATCATTTTCCCCAATTTTCAGTGCCATTGGACCGAAATCTCCAGTACCGAAATTCCGTCAGTAAGCCACTTGGCAAATTTTCCGGTCCAAAATTTTCTCCGAAAATTTCCAGAAAAATTCCCAAAACTCTCCAAAAATGTAAAACACATAACAGTCCACTCCAAACAATTTTCCAAGCATGAAATCATATTTTTCCACAATACAATCACATTTAGACACATATACCGGGAAATGTCATGAATGCATGCACACTCATATGCATGTGCAAAAATTTCAATTTATGTGCATATGGAGACCCTCTTAGGCATAAACATGCCGAGACTAATTTATACACTCCTAACCCGTCCCAATTGACCAATTTATCCTTCCCATTAGTGATGGGATGTTACAAATAAAGTATGATTGTGTTTTGCCGATGACATTTCCAAATTGTTCATTTTACTTTCAAGTTTTTCATATCAGTAAAAATTTATGTTCTGACTTTAGGAGAAATACTATATTAATCTAGTCTAAATTAGACAAAGTTGTCTTATTGTAAGTTATATTTTATCTTTCTAGCTTTCCAACGTTATATAGTATGAAATTTTTGGACATTGGAGTTAAGAGATATGATCATTAGAAGTTTGTGATGTTACATAGGATGGAAATTCAGGATAACTGTATTGATTTGAAAATTTAAACCCTTTTGGAGGCAAAATATCTTTTCGGGGTCTTCATAAAAGTTGTAAGTCTTAAAGTCCTCTTCGAAACGGTCTTTAAATCACTTCAATCTAATATCTTTAGTGAAAGTTATGTTTTTTTTACCAAAACAGGTCAGAGGAAGAAACATGATTGCGACTCATCGGACTTTCGCACAAGTCATGATTGCAACATCTCGATCGCAACATCTCGATCGCATGCACAAGTCGTGATCGCGACCTGCAGGTCTCCCCAAAGCTGAACATATTCCACTCTTTTGGCCATAACTTTGTCATCCAACCTCCAAATAAACTAATTTTTGAACCAATAGATTAATAACATATTTCTCTACATCTTCATAAAAATTTATTGCTTTTGGTATTGATTTGAAAAAGATCGATTGAGTCAAAATATGGATGTCAGTTGGAAGAGCATGAACTGGATATTTCATTGAACATACTTTGGTATTTGGATGATATCTTGATTTATAGAGTTCTAAACGATATGATTATTATTTCTAAATAAACTAGAGACATATATCTACAAATCATATGAAGCAATTGAATTTTATTTCAGTCTCTAAGACTTTGAATTTCTGGATGTGAGTTGAGTATATCATACTATTTCAATTTAATAATAGTCCAAAAATATTTGAGCTATAACTTTTAGATTTCTTAACCAAATTGAATGATTTTGGTGTCATTAGAAACTTAAGACAATGGGGGAAAATTTTTTTGAAGAATTCAATCTGTAATTCCAATTTGAAGTTTCCTAAAATCTGTTCTGAAATAGGAGAAATGAGTCTATTTTTGATGTTTGACTAGTGTGGGCACATCACCCTTATAGGATGCGTGTCAGATTTCACTTAGGATGTCGAGCACATGACTTGCGAGGGTGGGGGTCCCAAAAAAAACCTAATAGATGGTTTCATAAAACGATAATGTAATGCTATAAGATTTAACCTGAGTAATTCAATTAAAGACCTTAGGATTAGTTGTCAGTAGTCTCAAGGTCAGTTACTAACATACCATAGTGGTCTCCACAATCTAATAAATCATCAAAACAATTGTATGATAAAAGATCCATTGTCTTTGAATTTATTATCATTTCTTATTTCTTTACTTGTTTTAGTTTTTATTTTCTTTTTATTAAAAATCTAAAATCAATCTGCAGGGTAGATAGTTGGGAAAGGGTAATTACTAGTATTCATAGTCCTTATGGGTTTAACCCGTACATGTCAGTACTAGCTACAACTATGTCGTGTACTTGCACTTTATTACAATATTGACTATCACAAAGTTCAATCATGTTCCCACTTCTTTAATGATCCATCCCACTAAATTTTCCACATCACCCATGATCCTCATCCAAGCATGAAGATTAGCCAAGTTTTGAGCCAATTCGTGCATAGTCTAACCAATGCACAACCATAGTCTAATATGTTCATCCATAGTATATTATTTGAGCACATTTTCATACCTATTCACACCAAAGACATCTTAGATAAGTCTAACTCACCCTGTCCAAGTCAATCAATACCCCACGGTTCATCAAAGTTAGCTAGTCTTCGAATTGCCATAGTATCTTTGTTGTACGTAGCCTCTGACCCTATTTTATTTTTCTTCTAAATCAAGAACTTTGTCCTCCAATTCATATTATGTTATTGCAATCCGATGATCTAAAATCTTCTCAATTTGTTCATCAAACTGTTTCCTTACAACCAATGGACCACTCTTTACGTAACTCATTTCTAGATCTATCATATCCTCATAATATGGTTTAAGGAAAATTATATGAAAAATAGGATGTACCTTTAAATGCTCGGGTAACTTAAGATAATAAGCTACATTTCCCACCTTTCCAAGGATCTTAAATGGCCCGTTATACTTTGGCACTAACCTTTGATGTAGCTATTTATTATTAATCTTCTTCTAAATTTAGGGAGTAATTTTGAGAAGTACCTTATCCCTGATGTTAAAATCAAATGGTCATCTTCTTTGATCCATATATTTCTTCATTTATTTCGAAGCTTTGCACAGAATATCTATTACCTCTTCTAACAATTCTTTTTTTCCTTAATAAATCATTAAATAGCTAGACACTTCCCCCCCAAAAGTCTGTTCAGCTAACACAGGGAGCGGTAAGTGATTGTTGTCCTAGAACAATTTCAAAAAGAATTTTCTCTGTTATCAAGTATCTATGCAAGTTATAATAAAACCATAAAGTATCAAGTAAATTTATCCAATTTTATTGATTTGCACTTACATAATACCTTAAGCATTCCTCTGACAAGTCATTGATCATTTTCATTTAGCCATCTATTTATTGGTGATTCACTATTGAGAATTTAAATTCACACCTAATCATGTTAAAAAGAAATGTCCAAAATTGGTAAATAAATCAGGCATCTCAATCATTTACAATATTTGTCAGAACCTCAAAAAGATTTAACACATTTTTGTAGAAAAGCTCTGGATCAACATCTGAGGGATACTAAGTTAAAGATGGCACAAAGATCATATATTTAGAGAACCTATCAACCACCACTATGATTGAAGACATCCCAATGAAGTCATCAAAATTAACATCCATGGTTTTTTTTAGAATAGCCCAGGGGTTCAACAAACCTACATCCTTCTTTCTTTCAGTTTTATTCAATTGAAAAATAATACAAGTTTTTATATTTACCCAAATTTCATTCTCCATATCTAGCCAATAGTAAGATCACGAAATGAGTGTGAATGTTTGTTAGACTCTGGTGTGACCAGCCTACGATGAATCATGCGTCTCCCTTATTAATTGATTTCACAAGGCACCAAAACTTGGCACACACAATTGGTCATTCATTGTCATAAGCATCCCCTTTTTACCAAGTCGAAATCATCACAAACCACTATCCTTTACTTGCTTCACAATTGGTCATAAGTGTTGTCAAGTGGATCTGGTAGTTTAATTTGCTCCAATAAATGATATTCAATTAGAGTGATAGCATACAAGGCCAAAAAGATTTTTTTTTGGCTCAATACATCAGTCATATCGTTGTGTCTCCCTAGTTTATGCTCCAATACAAAGTCATATTTGGCAAAAAACTCTTGCCACCAAGCTTGCCTTGTAGATAATTTCTTTTAGGTCCATATGAAAAACAAACCTGGTAGCAAATAAGTAAATTTGTTAAACTTCAAGGAAATGTACTACTACCAACATCTCCATCTCATGTGTCGAGTATCACTGGTAGGCACTGTAAGATTCTGATCACACATCTCATACATAATATATATCAAATATATATAGTGGAAAATAAAATAGAACCTCAAAAACTAGATCTACTCATGTATATAGATATAGAAAACAAAAAAATGTAATATGCTTACATACCTTTCTAACGATCTCCTTCATTCTTTAATCTTCTTTGCATTGGGTTATTGTAAACCACAATGATCAACATAAACTATCTATAATGAAATTCCACACTAAGATAGAAGGATGAAACCTCACTAGAAGATGGCTAGAGTTCTTTCTTTATGCTAGCAAAGACAAGAACTTTTGTGAGAGTTAGAGAGAAAAAAAGCGTGTGTGTAAGAAATAACCTTTCTTTCTCTTGTGTCTTACACAAGATACATGAAAAGCATCTCTATTTTCCATACTATATGACCTTCCATAACCCCATTCATTGATGGAAAGTTATGAGAAGTTAATGGTCATAAATAACATGCTTTAATGGAAGTTATAGGAAGATAATGACCACGAGTAGCATGCCTTAATGGAAGTTTAGGAAGTTAACAACAAGATTACAACACTTGTTTCTAATCCATTATATGCAATATTTTCTACCACGATCACATCATGAAATAATCCCGAAACACTCTCATATCTTGAATCACTATTCAAGGCCATTTTACTCATCCTTCAGATCTCCTATGTGTGTGACCCATTAGGTTCACAGTTATATTGGCCACTACAATCAACACTTAATTCAAGTAAGACAAGAGTTGTATCTAACAACACATCATGACCCCAATTGACAAAAAAGTCGGTGGTTTGATTACAAACCTTTCTGTATGTAATGTTGCCATACAATTCGTCCCTTTACCATCTATACCCCACTTGGTTTAGAGTATGGTCAAAGTGTCGACTCCCACTAGACTGACTATATCACATCTAGTCCAAGTGTTATTATATCTTATCATGAGGATCTCATTACTCTATATATCATTGAAGACTCTCTTCATGACACATAGTTGCTCTAGTTAGAGGCTCCCAAGTAATGACCTCGATAAAAGGTCGTGGGTATCATCTCCTTCTATCAGAAGTAGTGAATTCTTTATTGGCTACTTAATTACCACCCAATACCTCAAACTGTACCCAATCACCGCTCTATGAGTAACCCTTGAAAGGTACTAATGAATGGAGTCAAAGCACATTATCAACATCTAAGATATCCTTGAGTGCCCTAAGTGAAAAGATACATGCACCATTGCTATGATGAGACTATCATTGACACTGTAATAAAATATCCATATGATTGTCTCATAATAGGTCAATCCAATGTACTTACTACCCTTAGTAAGCATCCACATGTTAACTCTAAATAACTCATGTCTACAGTTTATGACATCTATTGCTTAATCCAATCAAGGAGTATAATATGTGCTAGTCTATCCGGATTAATGTTATCCCATCTTATTAATCATATAACTAGGGAAAGTATAGATACTAATATAATTGCACATGACAGGAATCTCATTATCATGATCTCATCATGATTTCTTCCATGTTATGTTTTGTATCAAGGACTTCATTAAATCAGTGTAAGATCAACATCAAATCCATAAATGTATATAAACATCGAAATAGTGAAAAATGCCTTTATTAATTATAAAATGATTTGTACAATAAGTGCTAAAGGTGATTTCCTTTAGAGCACTTCTCTAAAAACTCCTACTTGCACTAAAGCCAATCTCCTTGATTTCTAATACCATAGGTGTTTACATATGACACAAAAATCTTTTAGGAAATAGGCTTAGTCAACGGATCAACTATATTTTGATCGGTAGGAACTCTCTCTATCTTGACATCATTTTTAATAATGGTTTCTCTAATCAAATGGTAACACCTTAGTACATGTTTAGACTTTTGATGAGAACTCAATTCCTTCGCCTGCACTATAGCCTCGTTGTTGTTGCAATACAACTGCACCGGGTTAGCGATGCTCTGAATGACCCCAAGTTCGATAATGAACTTCTTGATCCAAACTGCTTTCTTTCCCCCTTCTAAAGATATAATATACTCCATCTCTATCATCGAATCTGCAGTCGTCTCTTATTTGAAAATTTTCCAACTAACTGCACCACCATTCAACGTGAATACATATCTGGACTGGGATCTGGAGTCATCCCTATCGGATAGAAACTAGCATCAATGTACTCATTTTTACCATAAGATAACCTTCTCCATGTATCAAGAATATATCCTTAGTTCTTCTCAAGTACTTAAAGATATTCTTGACAGCCACCTAATGACCCTTACCAGGGTCTAACTGGTATCTACTTGTAACACTTAGAGCATACGATACTAAACCTCTCTTGGACTACTCCATACTGAACCTCTTTAGCATCTTATCTATGTATGTAGACTAAAAAAGTCCAAGCAACCGCCTAGATCTATCTGTATATACCCTTATCCCTAAAATATAATGTGTTTCTTCAAGATCTTTCATAGAGAAGTTCTTAGCTATAGAAATTTTGAATGATTGCAAAGTAGAGACATCGTTTCTTATTAGTAATATGTCATCTAATATAGTACAAGGAACACGATTGCACTCCCGCTAACCTTCTTATACACACACAGCTCATCAAGATTTTGTTAGAAACCAAACTCTTTAATTGTCTCATCAAATTGGATATTCCAACTTCTGGATGCTTGCTCCAATCCATAAATGGATTTCTAAAACTTACACACCTTTTTTCCAATCATAGATATGAAATCATCAAGTTGTGTCATATACACATCTTTGGTTAGGTTTCCATTAAGGAATGTCATCTACACATCCATTTGTTATATCTCATAATCATAATGAGTGGCAATGGCTAGGAGTATCCTAATCGATTTAAACATAGCTATTGGGCTAAATGTTTTGTTGTATTCTATTCTTTGCCTTTAACGATAACCTTTAGCTATAAGCCTAGCTTTATAGGTAACTACATTACCCTCTATGTGAATTTTCTTCTTGAAAACCCATTTGCACCCTATGGGTTTTATCCCTTCAGGGGGGTCAACCAAAGTCCATACACTTAGTTTTCATACATGGAATCCATTTCAGATTTCATAGCTTGAAGCCATTTATCAGATTCTGAACTCTTCAACCTCTTAATAGGTAGTAGGCTCATCATTTTCTATGAGCAATACATCGTTAATTTTACTTATGAGAAATTCGTATCTCTCGGGAACATGACATATCCTACCTGACCTATAAACTTCTTATGTGGCAGAAGCTATTTCATCTTCACGAATAATAATCTTGAGTCCAAGCAGTTAATCTACATCTATTTGAGCATCCTGAAGTTCCATAAGTTTAATTTTACCCCTACTGTCTTCTCTTAGAAGAAACTCTTTCTCTAAAAAGACAAAATATTTTGAAACAGACACCTTTTGTTCCGAAACATGGTAAAACTGATATCCTATAGTTTCCTTAAGATATCATACAAATAGACACTTATTAGATTTAGCTTCAAGCTTATCTGATTGAATCCTCTTCACATAAGCAGGATAATTCCAAATTTTCATATGAGAAAGATAAGGTTTCTTGTTAGTCCATATCTCATATAGAGTAACATCAATTGATTTAGACGTGACTCTATTTAATATATAAACAGAAGCCTAGAGTGCATACCGCTAAAAGGATTTTGTTAAATCCTTAAACCCATCACAAACCTCACCATGCCTAACAAGGTTTGGTTTCTTCTCTCAGCCATACCATTGTGCTGTGGCGTGTAAGGTGGAGTCCACTCGGATAATATTCCATTATCCCTGAGATAATCCAAAAACTCTTAGCTTAAGTATTCACCACCTCAATCTGATTAAAGTGATTTAATACTTCTAAGTTGTTTCTCAACTTCATTTCTAAATTCTTTGAACCTTTCAAAGTCTCCAGACTTATATCTCATAAGATACACATACCCATATTAATAATGATCATCAATAAAGATAATGAAATTGATAAAGGTAATGAAGTATACAAAACCATCTTTTGTATGTATGGACATCAGACTACATACATCAGTATGTATTAGGTCTAAAGGTCCACTAGCTCATTCACCCTTTCCCTTAAAGTGTAACTTAGTCATCTTGCCTAATAAGCAAGATTTGTATGCGTCATATGATTCATAATCAAATGACCCTAAACTGCCAAACTTGTGTAGTTTAAACACGCATCTCTCACTTATATGGCTAAGGCGACAATGCCATAAGTAAGACAATTTCACATTATCTCATTTTATTCTTTTGTTATTATTGATATTAAGAACCAGATTAGACGTATCCAATATGTATATACCATTGCACAATGTACCCAAAGTATATAACATTCCATTCAAATAAATTAAACAACTATTGTTACTAAAATTTAAATGGAATCCAACTTTATTAAGACTAGGAACAAACATTACATTTTTAGTCAAAAAAGGTACATAAAAACAATTTTCCAATTCTAATACAAGCCCATTAGGGAGCGTCAATACATAAATGCCTACAACTAATGCAGTAACTCTTGCTCCATTACCCAGTAGCAGGTGTAACATCCCGTTACCTATGTTGCGACTAAAATAGAATATATGAGAGATGATTGAGAGATTAGAAAATGCATTTCATGTTCATACATAATATGACATGCACATACACGTGAATAGTAACATTTTGCACATGAAAATGATTGTACATGCATTCGTTGACATTCAAGGTATAACTATTTTTAAATGCGATTTTTATTGATAATTGTGGTTTTTATGTGTCAAAAATTGATTTAGAGAGTGTATTTGCATATTTAGAATTTTTGAGATTTTTGGAGAAATTTCTAGAAATTTGTTTGGTATTTTTGGACCAGGAAAATTGTCAAGTGGCAAAACTATTAATAGATGGTAGTAGAAATTACTATCCAATGGCAATGGAAATTTTGATAAGTGGTTTTAGGATTTATTCATAAATGCCATTGAAAATTTGGGAGACATTTGGAGTAGAAATCGAAATTGATTGGACTAGTTAAATGAAGGAACCTATTTTAATGCTTTAGAAATTGGAGCAAGTGACATATGTCTTAGGTTGACTTTTTTATAATTAAAAGACCCCCCTTGTTGTCTTTCACGATGCTTCTTTCTAAAAAGTGGGTATTGGTGTTTTGGCTTTGGTTCTCTTCTTCTCTCCTTCGTAGCTTTTCTTCTCTTCTTTTTGATTTTTATTCTTCAAATCTCCACCCACATTGAACATCTCATCTCCCATTTGCTACTCCTTCTCTTTTCTCTCTCTTTTTTTCCTACTAAAAACCCTTACCTTCCAACCCTAAAGATGGTGATGATCGTGAGTTATGTTTGAAGTTAGGTATTTTTTATTTTCTTAAAGAGTTTGAAGATTTGGTAGTTAAATCAAGTAAGTCATGTTTTAATTTTATATGTAATGTTAAATGGAGCATTTATGATGATAGTTATAGCTTAATGCATGAAATGGTGCTTTGTCTATGTATATATTGTGGATGGTGAAGAGTTTGTAAACTTTTTTTTTTGTTGATACATATATGCTTGATGATTAATGAGCTATAGAGATGTTTTGTTTCATATAAATGCTAAATAATGGGTTAAGAGTTATTTTATGGATCATTGTTGTTTTATATGAGGAGTAAGAAACTATGAGTTATGTTAAACATGTTTGTAAGATGGATTGGTTGTGAAAAGGATGTTTTAATGAAAATTGGGAGTTGATAAATAGGTACATGAACATATCTTGTTTTTGGGTTAATGATCAAATTTAGGTCATGCTTTGTTGGTGAATGATATTGAGATGAAATGGAGTTGAAAATGGGGAGTGAATGAAGTAGAAAATGGTGATCTTTGTACAAGTTAGGTTAGGTATAAAAATCTGGAAAGTTTGAGGATGATTGATTGGAAAATGTTCCCTAAGTATGCCTCAGTCTTTTAACCATAACTTTTTCTCTAGTTATCCAAATGAGATGATTCTTAATTTGGATTAAACTAGAGACGTATAGCTACATTTTTCATGAAGAAGTAGAATTCAAATTCTGTTTATAATGGTCTCAAAATCAGACCTGAAGTTGAAAAATTGTGAAAATTTCACGAGAATTTCTCTCCAGAGGAGTTCGTCGCAGTGAACTTTTCACTACATTGAACATGTTTTAGTATTTTGAGCATATCATTTTCTATAGTTATCTAAATGGACTGATTATTGATTTGGAGTAAATTAGAGAAATAGGGATACAAATTATCTAAAGAAGTAAAATTCTGAATCGGATTCTAAGAATTTCAATTTTTGGGTGGAAGTTGATTATAAGGCATTGTCTTAGAATAAAAGCAGTCTGAAAATATTTGGAGTATAACTTTCACACTATTAAACCAAATTAAATGATCTTAGTGTAATTAGAAACCTAAGACAAAGGGGAACAATTTTATAGAGAAAGTGTTTTCAAATCTCCCCATTTGCATTGTATAAATGATCAAGAATAGTAGACCCGAAAGTCAGTTTTTGGGAAAAATCTGAAATTTTGATCAATGAGTTATGAACTGTGATTTTAATGGTTTTATTAGGATCTAGACCATAAGTATACATGGTACTTATGTGAATTGTTAACACAAATGTTTACATGATGAGAATAATGGATAGATACCTAGGATTGTCATGACTTGCATGGTGCATGTTTTATATACATGCATGTGCATTATAAAACATTTACAATTATGCCAATTTGTGATACGTGTATATTGTTGTTATAGAGGAGAAACTACAACGTTAACCTCCAGATGTTGCTAGAACTTCTAGGCATTAACTTCGGGAGTGACCTATGAGTAACTTAGATGGTTCTACTCAATTATTTTTTATGTTAGATTATGTTTGAATTGCTTCATAAATGTGAATTGAATTGTGTTGATTTCCAGACAGAAGCTCCAATAATTGTGAAATGTGAATGAGTTATTGAAGTGCTACTTGCATGTGAATGTGACAAACTAAGTGTTTTATGATATAATTGATTGAAAATGTGAGAGCCATTCCATACATGTGTACCTGATTAGATAATGGGAGTTGTGATCAGAGTAGCCACAGAAAATGAGCTAAAAGCTCCAAAGTGTATAAGAGCCTAAGGTTCATTATGTAAAATGAGCCCGGCATCTCCAACGAATACAGGACAATATAAATGAGCCCGGTATCCACAATAGATACGGGACAATTTAGGCACTCGATTACAACAATGTAATAATTAGAAAGAGTCACATGAGCATTTGGATGCATTTTATTAAGCATATTGGACTGTTTGAGACGCTAATTGTCTACTCTTGAGTGTGAATGTGGTATATGATGAATTATGCAAGGTTGTGAAATATGTGTTATATGTGTTAAAGTGATGCATGAATTGAGTGAACCATTAATGATGGTTACCTAATTGAGTTCGCAAAACTCATCTAAAATTACATGTTGACTTTTCAAGACTGAGAGATGTACAAGCAGTGTAGACTTGTACTTTTGAGGAAAAGAAAAAATGGCTTAAAGGTCTTCAGCTAGGATTAGATTACATAGATAGATTTTGTATATTTCCTCTTTTATGTAGCACTTTTGTATTAGGTTTAGATCATATACGTATTTTGGATGATATTGTAAAAACTACATTGTAAATTTGGTTTTTATGAAATGAAATGAGGAAATTTTGGTTTTAAAAAAATGATGACTTTCCCTATGATAATTATAAGAGAACAAAGATAGATGATGCCATGTTAAGTGAGTGATGTGATTGATCGTAGCGTGCCATTATCATAGGTTATGTACTGGAATGTCCTTAGGGCGTCCCGGTATATACCCTAAGGTAATGGGGTGCTACAACAAGTCTGAATCTCCCTTTTTGAGTTTTTTACTATTCCTGAGGCCTTGCATGTCGGTACAAATGTGTGAGCCACAACTGATATCTAATACCTATATGTTGTTATCAGAAATAGTATGAATTTAATAACAAAATACCTGAAGTAGATGGGGCATTAGATGCCTTCTTTTGCTTGAGGGACTCCAGATAGGCCTTGTAGTTTCTGGTGACCATCCTTGCTACAGTGGAAGCAAGTTCCCTTTGAGGCAGTGTTCTTAGCTTTCTTGACACCTCCCTTAAGCCCTACAGACTTCTTCTTCTTTTGTCCCTTTTTCTTCGAACCAGAAGAGTCCATCAGCATCACAACCTTGTCTTTGTGGACAGATTACTCAACTGCTTTGAGCATGTTGACCAGCTTGGGAATTGTGTTGGATATATTATTCATCCAATAGTTAAGCACAAAGTGTGAGTAACTATTGGTTAAACCTATGAAAATTAAATCAATACCTAATTCATGATCCAAAAGAAGACTCAAGTAGGCCAACTGCTGAATATAGCCATTCATTTTCAGTGCACACTGTACTGGAGATGTCCCCTTAACCAATTTAGAGCGGAAGAGCAATCGTGAAGTCTCAAACCTTTCAGACCTTGCTTGCTCATCAAAGAGCTCCTTAAGATGATATACTATGGCATGAGCATCCATAACCTCAAGCTACTTTTGTAGCTCTAGTAACAAAGTGGCTAGTATAATATAATTAGTCATCTCACTATCATTAAGATGCTTCCTATATGCCCTCAAACCATCATCAGAAGCATCAACAGCAGGGGGGTCAAGAAGTGGTTCTTCTAAGACATAACCAAGCTTCTTGACTTGAGAACTATTCTCAAGTTCCTGAGCCAATCAAGGAAATTTGGTCCAATCAACTTATTAGCTTCCATCAATGATCTTAGATTCACATTAGTACGCATGGTGTTGACTTGAGAAATAGCAACCTTTCGTCAAAAAAAGAAAAATTAGAATGTACTTAAATGCATGTCTATAAGGAATTTAATAACACGCATTATGGTTGCTACTATTTTTCACGAATTCATAAGCCTTAACATAAATCTGAGAGAACTCGTAGAAAAATTCTCCTAGTGGGTCGATATCTAATATCCCTAATAATGACCTTGGGTTTTCCCAACGAGCTACCTTAGTTCAATTAGTAGGTATCAATCATACCAGTTACATCTCCAATGCAACTATCAAATCTAGTGTTATCAACTGTTGATGTGTGCACACTCATTGGGCTATCAACTCTTTACACGTGTACATCTAATGTACACTACCTAACTTCGCCTCTATCCATATTGATCTTAGGTTTGCCCAACAAACCAATGCTTCTAGTTAAAATCAACCCATTAATCTAAAAAATCCTATTTTTATGGTTCAAACATATTCATGTAATGATATGACCACTTCTCTCAATAAAAATGGCTTCAAGTTTCAACTGTCCCTTCTCGTGTGCTTGTCCTCTTTATTCAAACATGGACTAATAATGCCTCACCGCCATTGCTTTCACTTTCCGGCCATTTTTCGGTAAATCTTCCTTTTATTTTCGTCCAATACATATTTCAATTTTTACGTGCTTTGCGTGCTCTCAATTGAAGAGAGAACCAGGGGCGATGTAACAACATGTGAAAATCGTCAATGCATGGACCTAGTACGATGGACAGGATAGGGGTTATCAAGTATTGTTTCTCTATCTTTGCAACCTTCTTCATTGATTAAGGTGGGACAAGTCGTTGCTCTTTGGCCATCAAAGGGACTCCACATTCCCAGGTCTCTCACTGGTTTACTTCTCTCTGTTTGAGTGTATTAGTTTTAGGATGTAGTGTGTGTGAGTTTGTTGACAATGGTCGTCGTCCTATGTGGTCAGTTGGGGAGATAAGGGGTTCCTGTTCAAGCCACCCTTCTAGTTGATTTTATTAGATAAGTTTTCCGGTGCGATTCTGTGTTTGTTATATGGGTTATCGTTAGACAATTTTTTTTTGCTAGTCATATACGCTTCCCCTTGAGCCATGAACACTACCCATGCTATTGCGTAACGGGTGGAGCTACTCTGCGCAACCAACAACAGTGTGTGTGTCAAAGACAATGCTGCGTCGTTGTTGCAATGCAAGTCTTTAACGTACCCTCTCTAGAACCACACTCGTCTGTTGCCAAGTCTGATGCCTCGAGCATCCTGACAAGGCTGCAGAAAAATCGGCTGAGAGACACATTACCTGCCATTTCTTGATTTTTCAACCGTTGCATAACCTTTCCTTTTATTATTATTAGTATTATTATTATTCTCTATATTTTTATTATAAATTTTATTTTTTATTTTTATTTTAGTATTTTCTGTATTAATTATTATATTCATTATTTACCTTTTCTGCTATATTCTTTACGTTTTTACTTTTTCAACCTGCATCCATATTATCCTTGTCACATTTACATGTGGGTTTACTGAAAATAGTCTCTCTACAATGTAGGGGTAGTTTGTGTTATTTGGTAGATAAGATTTGGGAGAAGAAGTCGATACGCTCATTGTATTGATTATGACTATATTTATACAAGTTACATTTGTTACTCTCAAGGAAACCTTATCAGTTATCACTTGAGATTGTGATCCTATTGTATCATGTAGTTACAAGAGAAATATAAATAGGTTTGCTAGAAAACAGGAGAGATATCTTATCTCGCTAACACTCCCTCCCAAGCTTAGCTGGATGGAAGAAGCCTAAGCTTGTTCTTTAATTTTTGAAATTGAGGCTTGAACAAGAGCTTCGTGAAAATATCGGCCAACTGATCCTTAGTGGAGATGTGTACAACGAGAATATTACCATATTGAACTTGCTCTCGAACAAAATGATAATCCACGTCAACATGTTTGATACGGGCTTTAAAAACGGTATTGGAAGACAAATATGTTGCCCCAATATTGTCACACTACAATGTGACTGGTGTCTGAAAACTGATAGAGGGAGTGTAATTTTTGTTACCAAATTGAATAAAACTTTTCCCAATTCTAGTGATAGGAATACCTTTGCCATTACTGACAATGACCTGCTCACCACCATGATATTCGTCGCAGATGGACAGATTAGCTATATCTGGAGTCATATGATGAGTGGCTCCTGTATCAGGGAACCAGTCAGCCTGAGAGGAAGACCCACCAATATGTGATGGAGCACCTTGGGGGACAGTGTTCATGTTGGCCCTTGGAGGTTGAAAAGTCCTGTCAAAGCGTTTCCTGCAGGTAGCAGCAGTGTGGTTGTTGTAGTTTCAAATTTGGCTGCGAGGCTTCCAGTTCTTTTTTTGGTTCTGATTTATGTAAGTAGGACCACCATCATTGTTGTACTGCTTCTCCCCATGAAAGCCTTTGTTGTAGGTGTTATGGATAAGACTATGGCGCGGCTGTGGATTGAGTTTGGCTGTCCTATTCATGTTGGCCATAGGAGACAGGGAGGGCTTGGAATTTTCCAGCAAAGATTCATGGGCAAGCAATCGGACTGATAGTTCATGGAAGTCAATGGTATCCTCTTTGGACTGAAGATTGGCTATAATGGGATGATATTCATTCCCCAACAGCCGAAAAATGTTGAAGCAGAACTCTTCATTGCTCATTGGTTTGCTAGCAATAGCAAGTTCGTCAAAAACCATCTTAGCCTCCTTAAGAAATTCAATCATAGTCTTATCTTCTTTCTTTAATTCTTGGAGGCGCATGCGTAACTGGATCTGTTTCCCACTTGAAAGTGATCCAAAAGTCTTGGACAGGACTTTCCACACATTATAAGAAGTGGATAGGCGCACCACATGCGGAAAAACTTCCTCGGTTAGAGAGGAAAGTAGTCAGCTAAGAAGAAGCTAATCATGTTAAAACCAGGTTGCAAACTCAGGATTAGGCTCTGATAGTTTTGTATCAAGATTAAAAATAGTGATTGGAGGCACAGGGGTCCCATCAACATGGTGTTGTAATTGGTAACAGTTAAGGATTGGGGTAAACTGAGTTTGCCAGGCCAAATAATTTTTGGCAGTAAGTTTCACACTAAATGAGTGTTGAGCATGAGGAACAATGGGTTGAGGTTTCAAAGAGTACAGAGATGAGGTTTGAGAAGTAGCAATGTTGGAAGTTTGAAATTGAGAATGAGGGCTGTTCGGAGTAGTGGTCATTATTTTGGCTCTGATACCAAGTTTGTGTTATTTGGTAGACAAGATTTGGGAGAAGAAGTCGATATGCTCATTGTATTGATTATGACTATATTTATACAAGTTACATTCGTTACTCTCGAGGAAACCTTATCAGTTATCACTTGAGATTGTGATCCTATTGTATCATGTAGTTACAACAAAAATATAAATAGGTTTACTAGAAAACAGGAGAGATAACTTCTAAGAGATAGGAGAGATATCTTATCTCACTAACAAGGATAAAGCTGTGTACTATCAGACCCCTCATACCCTGCTTCATTGCGAGATTTCGGGGTATGATGATGATGACTTCATCGGAAGAGGTAAGAGGAAACTAGATACCAAAATAAAGCATTACATTGACTACAATTTTAGTGTAAGAGAAAAGGTGTGAATTATTAATATTCAAATCATTTATACAAAAGTATGAATTAAACTAACGAGAATCCTAGAGTTAGAATATTATTAAAATGTTCTAATATTGGATAAATAAATATAAATCCTTATAATTTTAATAAAGGCTATTCTTATAATTGAAATGCTTTTAACAATTATTAAAATATGATAATGTTATCCAATATTATTAATCTTTTAAATAATTTGTCCTTTCTTAGTTACATTTTAGGATGGTATAAATTAAGAGTTATCTTCTAATGTCCTCTGAAATCGCTTCTTCATTTCTGTCAATGTTTTGCTCTTCCTTTCTTCCTCAACTTCTCTTTATAGGGACTCCTAATTCTGGTAAGGTCTTTTCACTCTCTTATTCCACTCTTTTGACTTCAGAAAACTTTCTTCAAATCTTAGCTCCACTTCATCACTCATTAGCTTCCTTGGCCCATCTGAACCTTACCTCCTTTAATCTTTTTAATTTTTGGTAAAAATATCTTTTCTAGATTTGGCCTAATAAAACTTTCTTCCCCCTTTTTTCTGTCAAAAAGTCAATCACCTACCTCATTGCACTACTTCAAAGAGTTCTGTCCCTTTACACCTAAACTCTTGGCCCTTATGAGCTTGCTTAGTATAAGATCCCTTCAGGCCCTTCTTCCATTAACTCTAAGCAAGGCACTTCTTACCTAAATGGTATAAGAGTTAACCGGCAAGATCTTCCCACTAGGAAAACACGGTCTCAGCTTTTAGGGGTTTTTTTTTCTTTTAAATCTCTAGTCTTAAATATTGACCTCTAATGTCATTTGAGGGTAGGATAGTAGTTACTTTCCCTCCCCAAGTATTGCAAGAGGGAGCTCAGAAGAGGAATGCCATCCTTATTGGATTCTTTACTTGTAGAATACAAACATTCTTACATTTAATGCATGATTATGGAGCTTAGTGGAGGGGCTAAGGACTTCAAAGAGTCCTGATTACTGAGAAGGATTTTTTTGTTCATATGTAAGTCCTTAAACTAAGCTCAAAAATTGATGGAAGCGAGTCCCTAGCATTATAACTCCAAGCCTTTATTCCTGTAAAAGTGGAAACTTGGGTTATAACTTGAGAATTTGAATCAAAAGCATATTTATCTATAGATGAACATACACAACATTCTCCTTGAGCATTGGACTATAAATGGTTTGAACTACTTGTCAAGTTATGTAAGGAAACTATTATTTTTAGATCAGGGCACTACATCAATGTTTAGAGTTCAGTATGCTAGAGTATGTGTTATGTTCAAATTAGAGAGAAAACCCCTAAAGGTATGCCTATAAAGAGATTAAATAAAGAGGGTAACGTGTTTGAGTATCAGGTACGAGTTTCCTACATTTGGAGACCAAAGGGTAGTATTAATAAAATAAAAAATTGGAAAGCAAATGGTCAAAGGTTTGAGACAGGTAATTATTAGGAATTAATGTAGGCTAACTCAATTAGGATGGTGTCACTCAAGCAACCTAGGAAGAACTCCAATAGAAAGAGCATGCCATCCTAATAGAGGAAGGGAACAAGGAAAGGGGTGATAAACTACCTAATAAGGACAATTGTGATACTCACCTTCTAGTACTAAGTTTTAAATCTCAATAAAGGTTGAAGGAAATGTAAGTTTTAGTAATAACAATGATGAGCTAAAGGAATGCCTTGAACAAATACAATGAAAAACTTAAGAATGAATGGTTATTTAATCACTAGTCGAATAAACAATGAAGAAATTAGTTTATTGAAAAAAAGTGAATATGGCCATTATTTATGCATTCTGACTATCTCAATTTCAAAATAGTCTAGCAAAATTTCCCAATGTTTTACTTAGATCAATCCCCTATTTTGGTCAAGCTTATATAGGAAGGGATAAACAAGCACTCTCTTTTTAAAAGTGCTAAAGGAGTGAGACACGGGGAACTTTTATCCCTATACTTAGTCATTATGGTTACAGGGATATTGAATAGAATGATCAAGTAGGTTATTTGTATGAGAGCAAGTTTAAATATCACTCTAAATCTAAAAAGAAAGGAATTATGAGTCTCATGTTTTCTGATGACTTAATGTTGTTTTGCAAGACCGAGCTTTCCTCAGTTAAAGCACTAATGATAGTATTAAACACTTTTCAAGAGTTTTAGGTTGAATATCAATAGGAATAAGAGCATGATAGTAGTATTTACTAGTGCTTTAGGCTTATCCAATTAGGTCTCTTCTATTATAGGTTTAAAGGTTGGTAATACCTACATGGCAATACCTATTACCTCTAAGTGGCCAAAACAAGTTCATTTCAGGCCATTGATTGAAAAGATGTAGAAAAGGATTAGCAATTGGTGTAATCACTCACTCTATTTGCAAGAAGAATTAAACTACTGAACTTTATAAGCAATAGTCTTTATATTTGCTAGGTAGCCTATTTAATCTTTCCTAAGAATGTTATTAAGACCTTGGAAAGGATTATTAGACATTTTCTATAGTCAAGAGATTCCTCTAAATAGGCTCTAAACAAGGTAAAGTGGAGATAGAGATATGCCCCAAAGAAGGAGGGTTGCTTAGGTATAATTTTAATATGCCTTACTAATAAAACATTGATTGTCAAGTATATATAGAGGGTGTTCAATGATAAAGAAGCTCCATAGATAAGATAGTTACATGCGCATCACCTAGATACCAAAAGCATATGGTGTATTAAACCATAATTCAATACATCTTTGATTATAATGAATATGCTTAAACTAAGGGGAACTATAATGAATCATTTTTTAGCCATCTTAGGACATGGAAGAACAACCTTATTTTAGCTTGATCAATGGATGCAAGGGGAACCTTTTTGTGATGTAATGGAGCTAAGATCAGTTAAAGGAATTGTTTCAGAGAATGTTGTAGTGAGGCATGCTATAATGGACCATAGAGTTTAGTTGGAGCAGATTCCTAAAACCAACATAGTTCTAGGTATTCTAAGCAACATATTAGAGGAGACTAAAGAGGATAAAATGGTATGGATTGGTAGTTCCATTAGATCCTTTACCATGTCTTATTTTTATTTTTCAAATTAAGTCTAATCCTTTAGTCATGAATGTTGGATTTGAATCATGGATAAGGAATTGAATATTTTTTGAAGTATAATATTGACCTTAGCACCAAACTTAAAGATCTTGTACAAAATAAGGATAGATTTGTGCATAAATAACATCAATTGGCCAATATATTTAATAAACCTATGAGTGAGGATAGATTTTGCATAATTAAATACTCTTAAAATTTTTTTCTCACTACCTTTATTGATTTTTTCATTATTTATTGTTTTTTAACATTTTAATTTGATTTTTATGTCTGATTTTGAAGTTGTCAAGATATACTACTTGACCAATATCTCTCTGTATAGTCAATTAATGTGTTATAAAATTTACACTCTTGCTTTCTAGTAAGTTTGTTACTTGTTTAGTTAATCATATAGTCAAATTGGTTAACCAATGTCCCCGCATCGAAAATTTTCTTTCTTTCTAATGAGTTTAACATGAGTTTGGTTGACATATATTAGGTGACCACCTACTTTATGAACATAAAGAAATAAATATCAGTGTGAAGTGGAGAAAAAACATGCTAAAGAATTTATAAATAAAACATATGGTTAGATGTATAAATTTTATGATTTTACCTTGAATTTAAAATAAAGACAAGGATGCCTAAATTGTGTCACAGGGTTTAGAATGGAAAGAAAGCCTATAATGTAGATTTAAGGCTTTAAAAATAAATTCTTTAATTTTTTAATCAATTCAAGAAAGAAAACTAAAATAAATTTGGAATAAAGTTGGGGTTTAAATGGATTTAAAGAACAAAACTAAGTTATAATGGATGAAACTTAAATATGCTTATTGAGTAAATATGAAATGTATTAAAGATTTATTGAATTTCCTATTTGAATTTGATAATTCTAGAAAAATGACCATCTTGATTGAATTTAAAGAATTTAACTAATATGAAAACAATTTATTAAATCTAAATATTTTAAATTAAATGAATCCAATCAAAATCTTAAGCCTAAAAAGGACTTAATAGACTTGTAAAAAGATAAGGGTCTATTGGCCTAATGAATTTGAGCAAGGCCTAATTGGTTTTATATTAACCAAAGAAAAATTCTTCAATTGATTATGGCCTTTTTTTAATTCAAGTTTCATATTTTTAAACTTTAACATAAATGAGCTTGAAGATCTATGTTTGAAAATAAAGATAGAAGGAAAATTTTTGCTTAACTTGAATTTCATCTATTAAATTAGGTTACATTTGATTTTTATATACTAACCTATTAATTGGACATCACAAAAATAAAAAAGAGTTCAAAGGGTTAATCACAATGTAAGAAAAATCTCCATCTTCTCTCTTTTCTTCCTAGCCCTTTATTTCTCTTGCCTTTTTTGCTTACTTTCTCTTTCTCTCTAGTCCAGACTGATTCACCTAATTCTTTTCCTCTTTAGATAGCCTACTCCCTTTTAGTTTTCCTGCTTCCTACTTTTAGCTAATAGTTCACCATTATTCGAAAATGTTACTAAGTCAAAATTCTACACCACTTCCCTGTCAACCTACTACAGAAATTTTTGTCCCCAAAAACCTATATGGCCCTTCCTTCCCTCCCTTTATGAATACCATCCTGAAGCCTACAACTTAACCAGGATTAGCTCTAAGAGAGAATGTAACAAAGAAATTAACTTAATGTAAGGTTGTTGGCAACCCAATTACTTATGGGAAGCTTATATAGATCCCTCCCTAGAAGATGGTTCCCAAATCTCTCCTCCCATTTAAGTGCTACAGGTGGGAGCAAAGAACTAGACTGGGGCTCTAGTTGGCTAGTAATTGGACAAGTGTCTAGCATTCCCTCTAATAAATAAGTGGGCAAATACTAACTAGAAAAGGCTTGGTTTATTAAATGCAATGATTAGTGAAGATGAGTTTTCCCCTAGCATGTATAAGGAAAGCCTTTGTTTCTTAAGAAATGGGAACCCGAAACTTCATTGGACAAAACTGAATTGAACATCCTAATATGTGTGAGTATTATATCCCTATTGCCTTGGATGCTAATACTACTAACGTGAAGTGAATTGGCTATCGTGAGTTTGTATCGAGGTGGAGCTTGGGAGAAACCTTCCAGACTCTTTACGAGCTATGAAACTTAATAGTAAGGGGGAACCAGTAGAGGAATCATTCAAACTACCTTATCCTTGGAAGCCTTTTAAAAAGGGAATAATGAAGGTTTGGTGCCCCAAGAACCAAAAACACTCACAACCTAAAGTTTTCAGTTAATAAAACAAACATGAACAAGCTTAAAAGCAAAAGGTACTCTTAAAGTTAGTAACAAGGATTCATTGGAACCTCAACAGTAATTAAGAGGAAAGGAAAATTACTCCAAGGAGTAAGGATATCCAATAAGGGGTGTTTTCCAATTACTCCAAAGATAAAGACATAATGAATGCTAATAAGGAGGTAACAACAATTAGCATTTTTTAATAAATAAAACACACTAGGTGGGACTTAATCAGACCCCTAGCTATAGTAATAAAAACCTAAAAAAAAGAGGGGTAAGACCAAATAATTAGGATGAAATTTCTAATATGGATCATAAGGGGCCTTAATTGCCATAATAAACATAGGGCTCTCAAAAATTAGTTAAGGTTATAGAAGTCGTATTTTTTTGGTCTTATTGAGACAAAAATTAAAGAGGAGAACTTAACATGGGTCTCTAGTTTTTTTTTTCAGAAGGATTGATATCATAAAGTAATCACTCTAATTATCCCAATAGTTGGGTGATTATTTCACTTGATCCCTCTCTTTTCACATAGAAAGTTGGTACTGTTTAGATCATTATATCTACTATGAACTAGTCCAAAAATTTTCTCATTCCCTTTTAACAATTATAATCGAGTATGTAGAAAATAGAGAGTTTAAGAGACAATTTATTGAGGTATTTAAATCATATTGGAGCCAACGTCAGAACCCCTTATATGTTTGTAGCAGATCATAATTATACTCGTACCCTTTATGCGCTTAACATCTACTCTTAGATTATTAGATCTTAGATACACTTGGGCTTATTTTACTTAGAACAATCAATAAAGTGGTAACAGACTTAGTCAAAGGAAAATGGATAGATGTTTGATCAATGGAATAGGGATTAATCTTTTTCCCCTTCAATCTTGACCACTTTGGTAAGTCTCATATCTTGGGTGATTCTCTTATTTCTATTGATCTTAACCAATTAAATTATAGAAGCAAAGCCCCTTTTAAATTCTTTAATTCTCTTTTTACAACATCCTCATCTTAAATAGTTAATTGGAAAGGCTTTGAATATAGATTGTAGAGACTTTTCATACATATAGATGTGTTCAAATCCTTAAGGTAATCAAATCTGAATATAAACTCCTACTTAAAGTTAGTGAAATTCCTTTATTACTAGACAAAAGAGAGGTAATTGATGAACTTAATAGAGCTTATAAAGCCCTTTCCCTTCATCCTAATGATCCAATCTTGAAAGCAAATAAACTAGCTAAACTAAATAAATATGACATAGCATTGCAAAACTATAACTCCCAATTAGGAAAAAAGGGCATAATCATATGGCTACTAGAAGGTGATAAAAATTCTAAATACTTTTATAGCATGATCCAAGGAAGAAGGAATAAAGGAAGAGTCACCTTATTTGAGGATTCTAATGAAGATTTTGTAAATGATCATAATATGCTTAAGGGCCTTGCATAAGCACATTTTGTTAGTAGTGTGCCCTAGGCCAATGGATATTTGTGACTCATGTATTAACATTATGACTTGTTAATAATATAGTATGAGGTATTCCTTTTATATATACATGTATGTCGTTTATGTAATGTGATTTACGTTCCATGAATAATATTAGGCTTATGTCATCAAGTATGTGACTTGATAGTAAAACTATAAGCATTATAACACTATTCTAAACTGTCCCTGGTCGATCGTTATTGGTAGAACAATAATGAATCAAGGCTAGTATGTGTTCTGATTGATGATCACGTTTTACTAATCATGGATATGAGTTATCAAATCAGAAACATAGATATATGTTAGAGAACATATATTGGACCGACCCACAGAGAGAATACTACATGGTTTCATGTCATTAGTGATTCTCAATATGGTTTGACTTTAGTCCTTTGACCTGAAGTCATCA
>JAOSBK010000003.1:20665237-20692537 GCA_027568895.1 Erythroxylum shatona
AAGTATGACATTTTTGGACAATGGAGTAGAAAGTTATGATGTTTAGAAGTTCTGTTACTGTTTAGGATGACTTTTTTTAGGCAGCCAAATTGAAGTGATTTTTGACTCTCTTAGAGGCCAAATTGGTTTTTAAGTCCTTCAGGGAAGTTGCAGAGTTTCCTTTTCACTTTCCATTGATACCAAATTTGTAAAAATTGGAGTCTTGAGTCAAAAGATATGAATTTTAGAAAATAAGTAGAAATAAAAAAATAAAAATAAATAAAAAAGGACGCAGGTCGCACCCTCGCGTTGGTCACGAGTACGACCTGTCACGCTGGTCGCGAGGGCGAGCATCCTCGAGCTGGTCGCGAGGGCATGCGAGCGCCCTCAAGCTGGTAGCGATCGCGACCAGACTGCTTCTCCTTACTCTTTTGGCCTTATCTTTTTCGTCCGACCTCCAATTGACCTAATTTTTGAAGCGTTAGATTTCTAATACTTTCCTATATCTCTCCATAAAGATTTGTAGGCTTGTTATTAATTTGAAAAAGATTGATTAAATCAAAGTGAGAGGATCGATTGAAAAAGTCTGAACATGCTTCCGTATTTTGGCGATATCTCGATTTGTAGAGATCCAATTGAGTTGATTCTTGTTTCAAAATAAACTAGAGACATGGAATTACAACTTATCTGAAGAAATCAATTTTCAATTTAGGCCCTAAGGCTTTTAATTTCTTTAGTGAATTTTGGTATAGTATTCAGTCTCAGTTTAATTTTAACCCGAAAGTGTTTTGGCCAATACTTCTTTATTTCTGAACCAAATTGAGAGTTTTTGGTGTCGTTAGAAACTTGAGGCAATGAGGAACAAATGTTGTGAAGAAGTCCTATTGAAATTACTTTTTGAGCTATTCCAAAATCTGTTCGGAAGTAGGTGAGATGAGTTCATTTTTTAGATTTGACTTGGTGTGGGCACACCAACCTTGTGGGATGCGCGCCTCGATGTCACGTAGGAAGTCGGCATGTGACTTACAAGGACAGGGTCCCAACAACTCAATTACCCCCGCATACCTCAAATTGTACCCAATCATCACCCTATGAGTAACCCTTGAAAGGCATCGATGAATGGAGTCAATGCACAGGATCAATATCCGAGATATCTTTAAACACCTAAAGTCAAAGGATATTTGAGCCATTGCTATAATAAGACTATCATTGACACTAGAATAAAATATCTATATGATTGTCTCATAGTATGTCGATCTAATATACTTACTACCTTTAGTAAACATCCATATGTTAACTCTAAACAACTCATATCTACAGTTTATGAGATATACTGCTTGATCTAATCGAGTATAACATATGCTGGTCTATTCGAATTAATGATATCTCATCTCATTAATCTTATGACTAGAGAAAGTTTAGATACTAACATAATTACACATGATAGAATCTCATTATTATGATCTCATCATGATTTCCTCCATTTTATGTTTTGTATCAAGGACTTCATTAAATCAATTTAAGATCAATATTAAATCCATAAATGTATGAACATCAAAATAATGAAAAATCCTTTATTAATCATAAAATGATTTGTACAATAAGTGTTAAAGGTGATTTCCTTTAGAGCACTTCTTTAACAAACTCCCCCTTATACTAAAGTCAATCGCCTTGATATCTAATACCATAGGCATGTACATGAGACATAAAACTCTTTTGGGAAATAAACTTAGTTAACAGATCAACTATATTCTGATCGGTGGGAACTCTCCTTATCTTGACATCATTTCTACCAACGATCTCTCTAATCAAATAGTACCGCCTGACTATATGTTTAGACTTCTGATGAGACCCTTCGCTTACGTTATAGCCCCATTGTTGTCACAATACGACAGTACTGGGTCAGCGATGCTCAGAACCACACCAAGTTCTATGATGAACTTCTTGATCCAAACCACTTCTGAAGCTATAATATACTCTGCCTCTGTCATCGAATCAACAGTAATCTCTTATTTGGAACTTTTCCAACTGACTGCACCACTATTTAGTGTGAATACATATCCAGACTGGGACCTAAAGTCATCCTTATTAGGTTGGAAGCTTGCATCTCCCGCTTACTATAAGATCACCTTCTCCATATACCATGAATACATCTTTAGTTCTTCTCAAGTACTTATGGATATTCTTGACAGCCACCTAATGACCCTCACTTTGGTCTGACTGGTATCTACTTATAACACTTAAAGCATACGATACATCGGGTCTAGTACATAACATAGCATATATGATTGATCCTATAATCGAAGCATAAGGAATCAAACTTATATGAGTCCTCTTATCTTGTGTCTTTGGACACATAGATTTAGAGAGTGTAATTCCATGTACCATGGGAAGATAACCTCTCTTAGACTGCTTCATGCTAAACCTCTTTAGCATCTTGTCTATGTATGTAGACTAAGAAAGACCAAACAACCTCTTAGATCTATCTCTATAAATCCTTATCCCTAAAATATAAGTTGCTTCTCCAATGTCTTTCATAGAGAAGTTCTTATCTATACAAAGCTGAGACATTATTTCCTATTAGCAATATGCCATCTATATACGATACAAGGAACATATTGCACTCCCACTAATCTTCTTATACATACACAGCTCATTCAAATTTTGTGAGAAATCAAACTCTTTGATTTCCTTATTAAATCGGATATTCCAACTCTTTGATGTTTGTTTCAATCCATAAATGGATTTCTAAAGCTGACATACCTTTTCTCCATTTGTGGATATGAAACCATCATGTTGTGTCATATATACATCCTCGGTTAGGTTTCTACTAAGGAAAGTCATCTTCACATCTATTTGTCATATCTCATAATCATAATGAGCAATAATGGCTAGGAGTATCCTAATGGATTTAAGCATAGCTACTAGGCTAAACGTTTTGTCATAGTCATTACCTTACCTTTAATGATAACCTTTAGCTACAACCCTCACCTTATGGATAACTACATTACACTCCTTATCAGTTTTCTTCTTGAAAACCCATTTGCATCGTATGGGGTTTATCCCTTCGGGTGGGTTAACCAAATTCCATCTTAGTTTTCGTACATGGAATCCATTTCGAATTTCATAGCTTGAAGCCATTTATCAGATTCTGAACTCTTCAGAACCTTCTCATAGGTAATAGGCTCATCATCTTCTATGAGCAATACTCTTTATGTTTAGTTATGAGAAATCCGTATCTCTTGAGAACATGACGTATCCTACTTGACCTATGAATTTTTTGTGTCAGAATGTTGAACTACTATTTTATCTTTATGATCAATGTTCTCGGGTCCAGGTAGTTGATCTGCATCTGTTTGAGCATCTTGAACTTCCACTAGTTTAATTTTGCTCCTACTGTCTTCTCTTAGAAGAAACTCTTTCTCTAAAAAGACAACATGTTTTGAAACAAACATGTTTTGGAAACATGGTAGAATTGATATCCTATAGTTTCCTTAGGATATCCTACAAATAGACACTTGTCAGATTTAGCTTCAAACTTATCTGATTAAATCCACTTCATATAAGTAGGACAAACCCAAACTTTTATATGAGAAAGATAGGGTTTATTATTAGTCCATCTCTCATATGGAGTAACATCAACTTACTTAGATGGGACTCTGTTTAATACATAAAGAGAAGTTTCGAGTGCATACCCCCAAAAGGATTTTGGTAAATTTGCTAAACCTATCATAGACCTCACCATGTCTACCAGGGTTTGGTTTCTCCTCTCAGCCACACTATTGTATTATGGTGTGTAAGGTGGAGTCCACTGGGACAATATTCTATTATCCCTAAGATAATCCAAAAAATCTTAGCTTAAGTATTCACCACCTCAATCTGATCGAAGTGATTTAATACTTCTCCCAAGTTGTTTCTCAACTTCATTTTTGAATTCTTTGAACCTTTGAAAGGCTTCATACTTGTATCTCATAAGATACACATACCCATATTAAGAATGATCATTGATAAAGGTAATGAAGTATACAAAACCACCTTTAGCATGTATGGACATCAAGCTATATACATTATATGTATTAGGTCTAAAAGTCTACTAGCTTATTCACCCTTTCCATTAAAGGGTAACTTAGTCATCTTGCCTAATAAGCAAGATTCACATGTGTCATATGATTTATAATCAAGTGACCCTAAACTACCACACTTGTGTAGTTTAGACATGCATCTCTTACTTATATGGCCAATGAGACAATTCCATAAGTAATACAATTTCACATTATCTCATTTTTATTCTTTTGTTATTATTGATATTTATAACCGGATTCGACATATACAATATGTATACACCATTGCACAGTGAACCTAGTGCATATAACATTCCATTTAAATAAATTGAACAATCATTGTTACTAAAATTTAAATGGAATCCAGCTTTATTAAGACTAGAAATAGACATTACATTTTTAGTCAAAGCAGGTACATAAAAACAATTGCCCAATTCTAGTACAAGCCCACTAGGGAGCGTCAATACATATGTGCCTACAGCTAATACAGCAACTCTTGCTCCATTGCCCCCTCGCAGGTCTGACTCTCCCTTATTGAGTTGTCTACTAGTCCTAAGGCCCTTCATATCAGTGCAAATGTGTGAGTCACAATACGTATCTAATAACCATAAATTGTTATTAGAAACATTATGAATATCAATAACATAAATACCTGAAGTAAATGGGGCATCAGATGTCCTTTTCTACTTTAAGGACCCCAGATTGGCCTTGCAATTTCTCTTTTAGTGGTCATCTTTGCTATAATGGAAGCAAGTTTCCCTTCGAGGCAGTCTTCTTTGCTTTCTTCACACCTCCTTTAGGCCTTGCAGACTTTTTCTTCTTTTAGCTCTTTTTATTTGAACTAGAAGAGTCCACCAGTATCACAATCTTGCCCTTACGGATAGATGACTCAACTACCTTGAGCATATTGACAAGCTCGGGAATTGTATTAGATATATTTTTCATATGATAATTAAGCATAAATTGTAAGTAACTATTGGTTAAACTTGTCAAAATTAAGTCACTACTTAATTCATAATCCAAAAGAAAACCCAAGGAGGCCAACCGCTTGATATAGCCATTCATCTTCAGTGCTTACTGTACTAAAGATGTGTTAAGTCAAGAAGACTTCACTTTTATTAATTTTGATGACAATCAAATAATAATAGTCTTAGAAGTGTGTGAATTGTTTCGATGAGTTTGTTAAGTGCACAGAAAAATGTAAGTGACACAGATAGTCAAACCCAGAAGATGCATAGTCAAACCTAGAAGATACAGAAGGTCAAACCTAGAAGATACAGAAGGTCAATATGAGAAGATACAAAAGGTCAATATAAGAGGATACAGAAGGTTAACATAAGAAGATACAGAAGAAGCACGACATCAGAAGAAGTATAGTACCAGACGATCCAAATGGAAACTATTTTAGAACGTCAGTCAGTTAGTTAGTTGGAGTTAGTTATAGGTCTCAACTAATAACGGCTTCTAGAAGATTTAAGAAGCAGTTTTCTCAAGAAGACAGTTGAAGATTTAGGCTATAAATACTAGGTATAGTTGTAAACAAAAAATAATGTTTTACAAGAGAGAAAATTTGATTATACAATACTTAGAGAGAAACTCTGTACTTAAGTGCGAAAGAAAAAGAGCGAATATATCTATAACATAAAGCTCAAACAATATCTTTCTAAGAGAATGAAAAGCTAGAGTTTGGAGAGGCTAAGAAAGCAGATAAAGAGTACTTTGTAAGAAAAACTTGCAGAGTGTAAGTATAGAAAGAATACTTGTAAAGTTGAAGAGTATAGTAAAATCTCAGAAAAACGCTTAGGACTAGACGTAGCCCAAGGTTAAGGGTGAACTAGTATAACATCATGGCATCTACTTTCTAACCCTTATCTTTTAATTTTCTTGTTGATTAATAACAAATAAGGGGAGAAGAGGAGAAAAGAGAAAAGTGAAAATATTTAAAAGCATTATATATCTTATGCATTTCTTGCTTTTTTTTCCTTAATTATTATTCGACTGAACAATATTTGTTTATGCGTCTAAATATTATTTTATTTTCTAATATTATGATTAGTTGTTATCATCAAAAAGGGGGAGATTGTTAAATCAAGAGGACTTCACTTCTATTAATTTTGATGACAATCAAATAATAATAATCTTAGAAGTGTGAATTGTTTTGATGAGTTTGTTAAGTGCACAGAAAAATGTAACTGACACAGATAGTCAAACCCAAAAGATGCATAGTCAAACCTAGAAGATACAAAAGGTCAAACCTAGAAGATATAGAAGGTCAAACCTAGAAGATACAGAAGGTCAATATAAGAAGATATAGAAGAAGCGCGACATCAGAAGAAGTATAGTACCAGACGATGCAAATGGAAACTATTTTAGATCGTCAATCAGTTAGTTAGTTGGAGTTAGTTATAGGACTCAACTAATAACGGTTTCTAGAAGATTTAAGAGGCAGTTTTCTCAAGAAAACAGTTAAAGATTTAGGCTATAAATACTAGGTATAGTTGTAAACAAAAAATAACATTTTGCAAGAGAGAAAATCTTATTATACAATACTTAGAGAAACTCTGTACTCAAGTGCGAAAGAAAGAGAGCGAATATATCTGTGACATGAAGCTCAAACAATATCTTTCTAAGCGAAAGAAAAGCTAGAGTCTGGAGATGCTAAGAAAGTAGATAAAGAATACTTTGTGAAAGAGACCTGAACAGGCTCTGTAAGTGTAGAAAGAATACTTGTAAGGTTGAAGAGTATAGTAAAATCTCAGAAAAACTTTGAGGACTAGACGTAGCCCAAGGTTAAGGGTGAACTAGTATAAAATTGCAGTGTCTACTTTCTAACCCTTATCTTTTAATTTTCTTGTTGATTAGAAGATTAGCTAATTATTTTTGCGATTGCATTACTTAATGACTTAAGTGAATTGTTTTTATGATCACTTGAATTTGTAAAGAAATTCAAGAAATTTCTAAAGATTAATATCTTTGAAAATTTTATACAATTCAACCCCCCTTCTTGTGTATTTTACATATTATACGTGATTTCTATATTAACAAGTGATTTACTTCAAGATGTCCCCTTAACCATCCTAGAGCGGAAGAGCAATTGCGAAGTCTCGAACCTTTTGGACCTTGCTTACTCATTAAAGAGCTCCCTAAAATGATAGAGTATGGTATGAGCATCCATAGCCTCATGCTACTTTTGCAGCTCTAGTGACATAGTGACTAGCATAATACAACTAGCCATCTCGCTATTATCAAGATGCTTCCTAATTGGCCTTTGATCATCATCAGAAGCATCAGTAGCATGGGGATCAAGAAATGGTTCTTTGAAGATGTAACCACACTTCTTAGACTTGAGAATATTCTCAAGTTTCTGATCCAGTCAAGCAAGTTTGGTCTAATCAACTTATTAACTTCCATCAATGATCTTAGATTTATACTAGTACTCATAACGTTGACTCGGCAATAGCAACCTATCATCAAATAAAGAAAAATTAAAATGTAGTTAAATGCATGTCTATAAGGATTTTAATAACACGCATTATGGCTCTCACTATTTTCACAAATTCGTAGCCCTCATTATAAATCCAAGAGAACTCATATAAAAATTCTCTTAATGGGTCGATATCCAATATCCCTAATAATGGCCTTGGGTTTTCTCAACAAGCCACCTTAGTTTAACAAGTAGGTATCGATCATACCAATTGCATCTCCAATGAAACTATCAAATCTAGTGCTATCAATTGTTAATGTGTGCAAACTCATTAGGTTGTCAACTCTTGACACCTATACGTCTAATGTACACTACTCAATTTTGCCTCTGTCCATGTTGATCTTGAATTTGCCCAACAAACCAACGCTTCTAGTTAAAACTGATCCATTAATATGAAAATCTTATTTCCATGGTTCAAACATATCTATGTAGAGCAAGCTTGGGTTTGCTCAATAACCCTAACTATAAAAAGACTCTAGTTCTCGTCACATTAAAGGAAGGCGCAATCCAACACTTAGATTTACTATCTTCCTTTTACTAACTTGGCTAAAATTACTATTGTATGTTGTTGCGATTGGAATTAATATTAATCTACTTAACATGAATTACTAATTCCAAAAATTAATTCATAATTAATTTACCTTAAAATAATTATTTGATGTCCAAAATTAAATAATTTCAATTTTGTCATACATGCCAATTTTTCTAATCTTACTAGAAAATTTATTACTCTACTAAAGTTAATTCAAAATTAATTTATATAATTTTCCAAAATTTCCAGAACATTAAATCATCATTTCAAGCATCTCTAGGTTGTTTCATAAGGATCCAAATAATTTAGGAATCACCCAAAAATTATCCTGATCACTAAAACATTGATAAGACACCAAAAATGACAAATATGACTTCTAAAATTTTCTAGAAATCAAAATTCTAGCAAAATCATTTAGGCATGTATCAAACATCAAATTAACACATTTTTATCACACAAAAATATTTTTAAGGTTCTAGAACCGAAATATAAATTTACAAAAACATCAAACAAAACAGATCCTACTATTTCTAGAAAACTGTCTAAATCTGGAAAATTGTTTGATAAAATTATTAAAACATTTTTAATAATTATAAAAAAAAATTGAAGAGGCATAAACACATCCCAACTATGTTTATATAATTTTTTCAGAATCAAATTTCATGAAAATCATGTGTAACCTCATCAGTTTAGCCAATAGGCATCACATGCCCAGTAAAAAGAGATATTTCATACATGTTCTTATAAAGTCGAAATTAAAAATTTTAATCATATTAAAAATATTTCCAATCACACTGAATCATTCACTTACATCTTATGAATAGATTGATGAAAGAAAATCATGAATACCCTTTTCTATAATTAATTTTGAACAAAATATTACAAGACTCTAAGTTGTCACAACCATGAAAACTATTTTCACATGTCATTTATTCTACATCTAACAAGGCATAAGATAGCTCTGATATCACTGTTAGGTTCCGATCATGCATTTCATACACAATATATATCAAATATATGTAGCAGAAATAAAATGAAACCTCAAAAACCAAATCTACTCATGCATATAGATATAAAAAAACAAAAACATGAAATGTAAGATGTTACATACCCTTCTGATGATCTCCTTCATTCTTTAATCTTCTTCGCATTGGGTTGTCGTAAACGACAACGATCAATGCAGACCGTCTCTAGTAAAAGTCCACACAAAGATAGAAGGATGAAACCTCACTAGGAGATAGCTAGAATTCTTTCTTTGTGCTAGCAAAGATAAGGACTTAAGAACTCTTGGGAGAGTTAGAGAGAAAAAGTGTGTGTGTAACAAAAAGAACTTTTTTTTTCTTTTCTTGTGTATTACACAAGATGCACGAAAATCATCCCATTTTTCTACACCATTTGGCCTTCCATAACTCCCATTATTAATGAAAAGTTATGAGAAGCTAATGGTCATGAATAACATCCATTAATAGAAGTTATGAGAAGTTAATGACCATAGATAACATGCATTAATGGAGGTTATGGGAAGTTAATGATCATGAATAGCATGCATTAATGAAAGCCTAAAACACTTGTTTCTAATCCATTGCATGCAACATTTTATACCACGTTCACATTGCGATACAATCTCGAAACACTCTCTCATATCTTGAATCACTATTTAAGACCATTTTACTCATCCTTTGGATCTCTTATGTGTGTGACCTATTAGGTTTCCGATTATGTTAGTCACTTGAATTAACACTTAATTCGAGTAAGCCAAGAGTGTTATCTAATAACATGTCATGACCTTTAATTGACCAGCAAATCAGTGGCTGGACTACGAACCCTTCCATACATAATGTTGCTATGCGATTCATCCTTTCACCATCTATAGCCCAGTTGGTTTAGAGTATGGTTAAAGTGTCAACTCCTACTAGACTGACTATGTCACATTTATTCCAAGTATTATTAGATCTTATTATGAGGATCTCATTACTCTATGTATCATTGAAGACTCTCTTCATGACACATATCTGCTCTAGCTAGAGATTCCCGAGTAATGACGCCGACAAGAGGTCATGGGTATCATCTCCTTCTATTAGGACTGGTGACTCCTTTATTGGCTGCTCAATTACCTCCGAATACCCCAAGTTGTACCTAATCATCACCACCTTATGAGTAACCCTTGAAAGGCACATATGAATGGGGTCAAAGCACAAGATTAGTATCCGAGATATCCTTTAGCACCTCAAGTCAAAGGATGTTTGCACCATTGCTATGATGAGACTATCATTGACACTAGAATAGAATATCCATATGATTGTCTCATAGTAGGTTAATCTAATGTAATTACTACCTTTAGTAAGCATTTATATGTTAACTATAAACAACTCATGTCTATAGCTTATGAGATCTACTGCTTGATCTAATGAAAGAGTATAACATGTACTAGTCTATCTGGATTAATGATATCTCATCTCATTAATCATATGAATAGGGAAAGTTTAGATACTAACATAATTACACATGATAGGAATCTTATTATCATAATCTCATCATGATTTCCTCCATGCTATATTTTATATCAAGGACTTCATTAAATCAATTTAAGATCAACATCAAATCCATAAACGTATAAACATTGAAATAATGAAAAATGCCTTTATTAATCATAAAATGGTTTGTATAATAAGTGCTAAAGGTGATTGCCTTTATATTTCTTCTCTAACACTTGGTGCTAGTCATTGCTTCCTCATTTAACTCAGTCCTAATTAACTCTTGATAACTCCCTATTTGAAAAGTTTTTCGAATTGCGTTCCATTTTTTCCCATGATGTTTCTATTGGAGAGTTCAACACCAACACATAGATGAGCATATTCAACTCTTTTATTTCTTGGTAGTACTATCATCAATATAAAGGGGCTTCTCTATGAATCTAACAAGGGCATGCAATCTTTGATTAGTTTAGTATTAAAGGGGAATGTTGTGGAAGTTAATCTATAGAGGGATATTATGAACTTTGATTAATTCCAGCTTCAGGCAAGGTTGCCAAACTTACATAAATATAGGTTGATTTCTAACATGCTAAGGACTATCCTCTTGAATTTTGTGGGCTTGCAAGTTGAGTTAAAGATGAACAAGATGAGATTTTCCTCGGTTAAAAGCATATATACCAATCCTTTGTTTTTCCATAACCTATATGCTCATCTATAAATGATTGGGAAAGGCAAAAAAAAGAAACCCATAAGTGTAGTTTCCTAACTACGTGCACCCTCATCCAGTATTTCAATCTCAAGAAAACAATGAGCTTACCATCTATCTCCATGGGAGGTTTGAATATGAGGCTTAAGGCTTGGTGATCCCCAACTACCTGCTTCTGTCATTTTTTTAGGGAGGGGGTGATGGCTAAAGGTGATGTGGTGGAGATGGGATCAGGTTGAGCTTAGTTTTGTTTAACAAAGCTGGGAATTCATCTTTACCAATGTCAGCCAAAGACTGCATTATCATGGACCAAAGCTATGAAAGCAAATGAATTGTTTTAGAAGTTATGAAAGGCTAAAAAGTAACGATTCAAAATAGAAAAAGAATATGGCGGGAGATGGAAGATGTTATGGTGGCACTGAAGTGCCCCTGGCAGTATATCTAGTTTTCCAAAGAAGTTGTAGAAAAAAAGGAGGAAAGGAGTGTGTAGGAGGAAGGTATTCAGAGAAGAAGATGTGTACCTGAGTCAAGCTAACTTGCATGAATCTTTCTTAAAGATTAACTTGCCCATACTTCAGCATCCTATAAAGGACAAGTTACTTGCATGTTAATTGTCTAAATTATGTTCCGCTTGTTTTATAAAAGAGAGGTATTCAATATGTGTTTGTCTAAGTATAGTTCTTGGTATCCCCAGATACTTCATAGAGCGAGTTTCCAATTTGATGCTCGAGACATGTTAATTGTGATCTTATCCTTAAAATTTCAACAAATATAAAAATAAAAATTTTGTTATTATTGATTGTAATCCTAGATATGTTTTCAAAGAGCTGTAACGTATTCACAAAACGCATTATTGAAGGAATATTTTTATTTTTAAAGAAAGAAATCATCTATAAATAAAAAATTGAACACTTTCATAGCTCCATATTTATAATGATAACTACATGATCTATTGGTGTCAATGTTTTTTGAGATTATTCATGTTAATACTTTTATGGAAATTGTAAATAAGTAAAGGTCAAAGTGGACTACCATGTAGAAGAAGTTTGGAATGTTTAATAAGAGGAATAGGTTCTCTATTTAGAATGATGTTAAAGGAGGTGGTTATGAAGCATTGAACTATCCAATTAATAAGGACCATAAGAGCTCAAATCATTGATCAAATTAAAATTCTTTTGAAAATCTAATTTTATTTTATAGTTTTTATCCCTAGTAGTTAAATGGTATTTTTTATAAGTTCTTAAGCTAGAAGAATACTATTTCCTATAATTCTTCCTTAAATGAATTCCTACTGAGTTTGATTGAAAATTGGGTTACTGTTTCATCATGTCAACCAATATAGTGGAACAAGTAAGGATATAACCTATAATTTTAATGATAACAAAAATGTTACTATTAATATTTTATCTTTGGGGATATTAGTAACTTAATTTGTAAAAGATTCAAGCAAAGGGTGAAAGTTCAAGTTCAATGGAAGATCAATATGATTGAAGGATTATATGAGCAAATTGAAGGAGCAATTGCAATGCAAGAGAGTTTCAAGATTGTTCAACTTAAGTGAACCAATAATAAGAAAGAATGAAGTCATTCCATACGTAAAAATTATTTTAATCATTCTTTTAACCTTATCTTAATTATTCAATTAAGTAAGGGATCAATCATTGCATGTTGATCTATACTTAGGACATATTTGATACATTTTATTTATAATTAGGAGAAAATTTCAAAAAGGTTTTAAAAGAAAATCTTATAAATGCATTAAAAAATTTATGGAATTTTTTAAATAGCTAGGATTAAGTTCTTGTCAAATGAGCGTGGTTTAATCTTTAAAAGAATCTGACAAAATTTTGAGAAACTTAATTTAAGAAATTTGATTGACTAATGAAATGATTTAGGCAACTAATGTTAATGTTTTATGGTATTTTTAGGTAAAATTAACCCACACCATTCTTCCAGTATGTCATATTGGTCAATAAGTGTCCCTAGAAAAGTTTAAATTTGTATAATAAATTACCAAATGGAGTTTGAAGAGTGGATATAAGCTAAGCGTTTGGTTGAACCTCCATCAGTTAATTTGTATCTCTTTCTTTACTCTTTTTAATTATAGTTTTGATTACTTTGAGATTATCATATATGAATTTTCCATTATTATTATTAGAATAGGTAATTCATTCTATAGTTCTCAAATAAGAAAAGTAAATACAAGCAATTCATCATCCTCTTATATGCGATCTGGTATAATAATATAATATGTTGGAGATTATCTTGTGGATGGTGTTATGGCAAGAGATTGGCTAAAATTTCTTTAAAAAATCAACTTAGGTTTTTATAGAATCAAAAATTAAAGGAAGTATTGAGCTCCCGAATCTTTTTTTTTTGAAGAAGAATTCTAGAATTTTAGAAATGCTATATTACTAACCAAATACCAAGACTTCTAAAATACAAAGAATTAAATCCATCAAATGTTGGGGCATTATCCAGGTCTAGAGATAATGGTGTCACATCCATATTTTATTTAAAAATGATTTTGTGAGCAAAAAATTGTTCATGAGTGATTGATTGGGGATGAGTTTTTAGAGGGACTTATACTATAAAGGAACATTCCTTTTTCTTCCTAACAAGTTATTGATATAGTTAAAAGCAAACTTTTGATTAGTGAAAACCTTTAACAATTACTCAGTTTAAGTTCCTTAAATTATGTCTTCTTAAAGGACCATTACTTGTGTAGATAGAAATAGTGGAATTAAATTCACCAATTACTAACCAAAAGGTATATGGAATTAATGTTCAATATATCTAACCATAATTTCTTTATAGTAAAGATATTGTTAGAATCATAAAGGAATGTTATTAGGATATGAGTCATTTAATGAGTAATAACTAGTTTGCGATGAATTTGTTGATCTGAATAATATAGAGCTATTCCTATCATTTCGGATTCATCATAAGCTACTAAAATTTTACCATTATAGTGTTACTAAAGGTTACTCAGAATAGGTCAATTCCCATAAGCAATATATTAGAAATCATTCAATTTATATGCCTTGATTTTGGTCTCTAAAACTAACAATTAAGGGCTTTTGATTTTTGAGGACAACTTTGACTACTAACTATTTAAAAGGGCAATTTAATTCCCTCATATTCTTAGTAATGATAATCATTAGGGGGTTAGGTGAATAGGTTTTATCCATGCTTCATCTTAGATTTATTTAGTGTTAAATTATTTAAAGTATCATAATCATTCATTACAAGAAATTGAAGATCATAGTGAGAATTTGGTAGTGGTTAATAGATTATCAAGCTTATATTCTCTACTTCTACAGGTGAGCAATCCAACTTTTTTAAGCATTTTACACCTAATATTGATCTTCACTTTGACTAGATGAGCTTATCAGTTGTTTGTTGATCTTAAAATAGAAGAGTAGTTAATGGAGCTTTTTATCTCAACCAAGGAATTATTATAATGTTTTGTATAAAATCAGTTTATTATCTTATAATGAATGATTAGATAGTTGCCTTCCACATATTAGTTGGTTACTATGCTTCACTTTCCATTGGTAGCTTAGAGAGACTTCAATAGGGATGAGTTTGTCTTTATTATTGAACTTACATATTTAATAGTTTATAAAAGGCCCTTTTCTAATAGCTAATTAAAGGGCCACTAAAAAGGTAAGTTAACCTTCTTTCGTCTAACATTTTGTAAGTATTTTTATGAAAATTCACCTAGAGAGGAGCTATCTTTTGGTTAAGTTTATTTAGCTCAATCCATGTTGCTACTTCTATAAGAAGAGAGGACTTTTATTATGTTCAAAGAACTCAATTATAGTGCTTTTAGAAGCTTTGAAGAAATTTTGAATCCGAAAAAGAATAGATCTACTATATTGATTTGTGTTTACTTTAAACTAAATCAATTTCAATTATAGGTAACCCATTTATATATTTTAAAAAAAGGCAAAAAACTTGTCTAAAAAAATCTACTAAGGTATAGGACCATTTAAATGCCCCAATTTTGAAAATTTCAAGGGAGGAATGGGAAGACAATTAAATCTCTTTCAAGCTAAAAGGGAAGTAGGAACCATAGGGAATAAAGGGATTATCTTCACTAACAACATTAGATTAAGAAAGTTAAAAGGAATGGAAGGTGGGTAAAAGAAGTCACTTAGGGAGTACAAGATGAAATCTTAAGCTAAGAGCTATTAGGGAGTAAGGAAGAGGGTAAAGGGCGGGAGGATATGTATGCTAAAAAAAGAGTAAGATAGGGATAAGTTAGGAAGAATTGAAGAAGGGACTTAAGGAGGACAAGAGGTGTGAGAAGTTTCAAGGATTAGGAAGGGCAAGTAGAGGGTTAGGGAGAATTCCATGAATAAAGACAATAAGAAAGAATAAGGTTTCAAAATGGGAGGGGAAAAAAAGGAAGGAAGGCAAGGGGAGAAATAGTTACTAGAATGGAAGAGATGGATGAGCTCCACCTAGCTCAAATTTTAATTACTTACTATAATGGATTATGAATAATTGTAGATATATTATATCAAGTTTTTAACATCATTTTTAGAGATTATTTAAATATTATTTTGTTAATAGTTTTCTTTTATCATCTTCTATTTGTGTATAGTTTAGCTCTTATCTATGTTGTATTATCATCATTGACATCACAATCATGCATTTTCATATATGAAAGTGGAAATTAATGATTTTCTGAACCAAAGGAAGACATTGATAAATTGTAACACGAGCTATAGCAGGTCATGTTATCATGGTGGCGTATATGGGCATCCTTTCTATGCATGCATAAACATAGAGCCTATCCAATATTACTATGAAGATGCCAATTGTATGGCTATCTATAGGGTAAATACCTTTTGAAAGGAGTAAGGAGCTAGAGTATGTAAACCTATAGAAGCACTTGAGTTCTATTAGTGACTTTAGTGTTAATAGCCATCATCACAATGAAATGAGAGTGTCTAACTATTTATGTGTTTTCTTAACGTCATAATAGAAAAATTAGAAAGATTGTGGAAATTTAAATCTTACATGAACCTACTTAAATAGATGACATAATCCAATTATGCAACCATTTATAATTTGGAGATTGAAGTTAACTAAATAGTTAACATGGATGGTGAAAGAGATCAATGTAAACTTAATGATAAAATATAGGTGAACCTAAGAGATCAAGTGCTAACCATACCACCTAGGAGTGACAAAACACTTTATGCTAAAGATGCTAAAGAATAGGATGTACAAAGTTTGACGACTATAAGGAAGTGGGTGAGGAGTGATAAAAAAAGCAAACTTGCACCAGTCTAAAGTAGCAGACATGTCAACCTATTATAACATTAATTCCATACCAAAGTAGGTTTTGAAATGGATCGAAAGGAAGAGAGATTTTTCCTTTCATAGATGTTAAAGAATATTAAATGTTTAAAGAATCTCCTTTCCATTAAAAAAAGTTCAAGAATTTATCAGCAGGTAAATTAATTAAAAAGGGCTCCTATATTCTATAAGGAGAAGAAGGAGAATGGGGCAACCCAATCCCCATGAAGCATCAGTGAGTTAAGGAGCATTAGATTCCAAAGAAGAATAAAAACAAGTTTTTATTTGTGGATCCAGGATGAAAGGCCTGAGTAGGCAGTCTAGCTTAAAGACTTCTAAAAAAACTTATTGTGATGAATTTAATGTTCTACTTCCACTTTCTTTTTTTTAAGTTTTTAATCCTTACTAATTTGTAGTTTATCTTCTTATGTAGATAGTATTGTAATAGATTTTGTTGGATTCTAACCTCTCTAACTTGATAAGAATAAAAGGGGTACTTCTTTACCTTCATTTTCTTTTATGAGTTTTTTAATGATCTTATTTATTGGACAATAATGATAATGTCATGTTTATATGTGAGAGTTAGTTTTAGATTTTAGATTTTAGATTTTAACTTTTTGTTACTTTTATGTTATATTTAGGATTTCATTAGTTACTTTAGGTTGATGATATGAGTTTATATATGGTTCTTTATTGAGATTGATTGTTAAAAGTTGAACGCATAATATGATTAAGTGCTTGAGACTTTGTGAATACTAGGAAAAACCAAATTTGTTAAGTGATAATGCTTTGAATTAAATGATCTCGCGAGGATTTAGCATTTTAAGGAAAAATTTTTTATTTTGAATGTGATCATGTTCTTTGATCTTGGATTTAGTATTTCACCCTTTTAAGATTACATGTAAGATCTTTAAATTTATTAAAAAGATAAAGGCACTTAGGACTGAACTTGAGCCAAAATGCCTACATTCCTTTATCGTTATTTCATGTATGTTATGTGCTCTACCCACTAAAACCTAATAATTTAAAGGCAACAATTTGCCCCTGATGAAGAAGGCCATGTCGTAGGGTGTCTCCGCCTACTCAACTCTGGACGACAATTCAAAGTTCAACCATGAGAGTGCATCTCATACCACTGCTAACTTGATGATAACCTACATTGGTATTCTTATTAATTAAACTAGGACATGAATATATTAATAAGATGATTGTGTGCGTGCAAAGAAGTTGTGGTCTTAGCTGGAAAATTTTGTTTTTGAATGACTAATTAATGTTGAGAGGTAATCATGTTATTGATAGCTCAGAGAGTTTAAGATGATTTTGCTAACTTATCTACTTCACCTGTAATATGCATGATGCACACATTGACTAGTAAAAATTAAGTGAATTTTGACTTACTGAATTGGATAAATATGTTCCTAACAAGAAAGTTGTATGTAACTACACACGTAATTTGATTATATTCTTTTTAGTATGTTTTTTTTCAAGGTGGCAAGCCAGGTGGAGTAACCCTCCTTGGTTGATCTGAGTGATTTGGTTTTGGGCCTAGTTGCCCAATTTCTTGGTGCCTTATCTCGTATCAGGTAATCCTTTTAACCGTTCTCCGAAATTGAGGCAATTCAGTGGGCATCTATGAACACAATGGCTTCACTCTTATATGGTCATTGCTTTGATGATAATGCTAGAAAAATGAGTGGCAGATTGATATCTTGGATCAATAGTTTGTTTAATGACCCTACACCTAGGGCCCTATTAAGTTATTCTCCTTCAACTCCATCTTATTCTAAGCACACAGGAGAGGGAGGGTGAGGAACTGCTGGTCACAATAGGCAAAGGGTAGGTTATCATCGAGTTTCCTTAGCACAACTGGCTTTGAAGAACCTTCTTCTTACAAATTTAGATATTTTTCCAGCTTGCATTGATTCGGTACTTATGAACAGATGTGGTGGATCTCTAATCATTATATTCCTAACTTGCTTTTGCTACAACGTCAATACTCTTTTATGTAACTAACAAAATTGATCTTACAAACTTTAGTTACTATTCTTTGAAGCTTAGTCTTTCTATGCATACAAGGGTTTTGACTTCAATTTGTTTGCAGTGCTACTACTCTAATCCTGTTATAGCTGATGGTTACTTTAGTGTGCTAGCAGAGGTCTACAAGCCCCAGGAAATACCAAAGTGTGAAATATATAGGCTGCTGAGCCTGATCTTGTACAAGGTTGTGGACCCAAATTGGCAAATCCGTGATGATGCCCTTTAGATGCTAGAGACATTTTTTGAACGTAAGTAGGTTGACTATGGCGTCGAGGGCTCTGTGAGTTATCGAGATGCTATTGTTGTTAACCTCCATGATTCTTACCAACAATTCCATTATAAACTCTCTTGAAAACTAGCTAAAGATTACCCTGAACTAATTTGTGAGAAAATCTTGCAGCGGCAACTAGATGCTATTGATATAAGTGCTCAACATCAAGTGTTAACATGCATGGCTCTGTGGATTGAGCAGACAATTTGGAGCATGCACTTCTACACCCTAGAAGGCTAGATAGGAAAATTGAATTTCCTATGCCTAATAAAAGGCAAAAAGGCCTTGTTTTCAAGGTAAACTTTATTTTACATGGCTTTTGAATTTATCTGCTTGGAAGAAGAAAATCTTTTGTCCCATTGTCATGCAAGATTCCTCTCTATAGATAAATTGACAATTAAATGAAATTATTAATTTTCTTTGTACAAATGAATCTAAGTGATGAGATGGACTTGGAAGACTATCTTTCTCAACCTGATAAAATTAGTGCTATTAAGGTTAGTTGAGTTTATCTTCGTATTGTGTAGTTATTGTGTGAGAAAAGTTACATCATTTACTTTAGTTTTTGATAGTAATACATTAGCTTACAAAAAGCATGTTGTTTGAACAAAATGAAGCATACACCTCTTATATTTCTCTTGTCGAATATTTGTCTGTAATAATTCTCATAATTCAATTTTAACCCCAATTCTTAATATATCCAATATAATATCTCATATTGAATAGAATGTCGTCCTTATCATAACATTGCAGCTATCTGTTAAGAAGCTAGAATGCATGTAGTACGAAAGAACATGTATGATATACTCCTAAAGGACTTTGAGAAGGTTACAGAGCCAATGTGAAGAAACCTAGCACCGATTTCGATCTTTACAAAAGATGAAGAATTGTTGAAGCAACGTAATTTTTCTTGCAATTGTTGAAGATTGTAGAATTCTCTTTTGTATTTCGTAATAATAAAACACATGTAATTTGCTTTTGTCTTTTGAATATGTTAAATGTTGAATTTTGTAAGTCCTTATGGACTATAATTATATATAAATGTCACTTTTCGATCGTTTACCTTTGAAAGTACGTATGTTAATATCTATATACTGCTTTTAAAGTATATATTGCCTATATAGTAACAAGAGTTTGCTTTTACATTAAATATTATTGATAACGAAAGAATAAATTATTGTTTTTATTGTTACAAATTGTTGCCTAAAAACTAACTTTAATGCTTTACCTATTTAACGTTGTTGCCTAAAAAAACTGAAGTGTTGTAATTTTTTTAACATTGTTGCTATATTTTGAAACTAATGTGTTGTTTTAGTCAAAATTTAAAGCAATATTTTTTATTTTGTTGACTAATCAAAATATTATGTTGCCTTATACTTATTGCAGAGTCACCTCTTGTAACGATATTATTTCTGTTGCCTTAATAACAAAGCAATGATAATTATACTTATAGCTACGCTTTTGTCTATTGTCTAAAACACTTTTTTTCATAGTGGCTTTAGAAAAGGGAGGGAACATGCTAGAGGGAGAGGGAGTAAAAATTGAGACCTTAGTAGAGGAATTGAAGGAAGAGATAATAAGAAAGAAAGGATTAGAATTAGGAGTTTAAACTGGAGGAGAGAAAAAAGCACTAAGGGCTTAGGATTGTGGAAGATAGGAACTGGTTGAATATGTAAGAGAGGGTAGACCAGGTGAGGGAAGGGAATCAAAGGTTTATAAGAGGAAGGAACAAAAGAGAAAAGGTGAGAAATTAAACTAGCTAAGGAAGGAGGGCACAATTCATCAAACCCAAGCTGCAATTTAGAGGAAGACAAGAGAAGACGGTCAAAGACTAGAGGGTAATCTGTTGTATAAAAATGACGAACAGATAGCCTTAAGAGAATGGCAAGAAGTAAGTTAATTTTCCAAACATCAAAGGTGAATTAATAGTAAAAGTAAAGGAGTTCAAGTCATTAATATAGAATTTGTTCTATAAGTTAACGAAATTAAGTCTATATAGTATTCGCACTCTTCCTTTCATAATTAACCACATGTAGAAGAAAACCTTAGGAAGTAGCTTTTTGTCCCATAAAATATTAACTCAGGCCACTTTTTTTTTGTATAAAAGGTAATTTATTCAATTAAAGAAAGTGGATAAAGAAGGTGCACAAATACATACAGCAGGAATACAATTCAAGGGGGATTAAACCCTGGAAAAATCCTAAATAAGCAAGAGTGTGCATCAGCTTATAACAAGTTCAAAACAAGTTCAAAACAAGTTAAGAACTATAAGCTTCAGTATTCACAGCTTTAGCTAATATTCTAGATTAAGCTAGAATAAGTTCCACCGCATAGTTATTTCGTGGTTGAATTTGGCTTATATTTGTAGAGGAAATAATTTAGGCCACTTTTCTGCTCCATTATCGATGCACATCCTATATGATTTATTAGTAAAAACATATAAGTTATATCCAATTCATATACAAGTATCAATTTTGATCCTATTGTCTTAGAAAAATATACACGAATTTATAAGGCATATCACTTTATTAATATACATTAATATATGATTTTAACTTATAATGGTTGAAATTAAAGGTAATTGAACATAATTCAATATACCAATGAAATTCCAATTATCAAAGAATAATGATGTAGTTTCCCTATTCGCCACTATACATTTTATTTGTCTTGACATAGTCCTCTTTAATTTTAATTGCTGCGAAAAGAATTAAGAGGAATATGGTTTTCCCTTCACTTCCTTAAATCTTTCCCTTTTTGAGAAGCGTGCATAAACCATGTTGATTCCTTATGCACAAAGCCTCCATATTCTTTCACCTATGAATATCTTATTGTTCAAATTAATATGACAAACTCCCATACCTCTTTTAATTTTTAGTTTACAAACTTCCCTCTAGCTCATCTTTGCAAAAGTATCTTCCATTATACTTTATAACCTCTAAAACTTCCACATCCCTCTTTAATGTTTAGTAAACCTTTTATCAAGGAAGAACTATGGGGACTAGTATGCATAATGGGAACTAAGCATAAATCTAACCAACTAAAGTCTCCTTATTAGGGAAAGATTTTTGTTGCACAATTTATTTAAGTTCCCTATTAATTCTTTTTATTAATGGGAGGCATTCCTTTAAATCAATCTTCTAGTAGTTATGCGTAGACGAAGATATATTAATAGAGATTGTTTCACGTGGATTGTTGAAATGGTAGAGAGCCATGGTGCTATATGACTTAAACTTATTGAAAATAATATATTGATTTTCTATTTGTTAATATCCAACCCTAATATTTTGAATAGGCTATAAGGGTGCTAATAGACCTATCATGTGCTCTTATCAAGAGCAATAAAATCATCTAAAAATGTAAGGTTATAAATCCTAGGTTCTTACATTTACTAAAGAACTTAAAAGATGTATCCTATCTAATATTGTGTTATATCAATCTTACAAGAACTTCCATACATAATATAAATAAGTAAAATGGAAATACGATCCCCTTAACTAAGACCACTTTTTCCCTTGAAAAGGTGTGTTGGTTCTCTATTAATCGATATAGAGAAAGATGATGCAGTGACATACACAAGAATCCTTCTTTTGAATTTCTCTAAAATCCAAAAAAATCAAATACGTAATTCCCAATAAATCGAGTCATAACCTTTATGAAAATCAATTTTAGTTTCACAATTCCTAGGGAAGTTCCTCTTTGTGTATCCCTTAAACAGTTCTTAAGCTAGGAGAACATTATCACCAATTACTCTTTCCTTTAAGAATGTCGTTTACGCAGGATTAATATGTGGTTTTAGAGCCTTCCTTAACCTCTTAGCTAAATGTTTCAATATGAATTTGTATAAGAAGTTGCAACATGAAATTGGTATATACTCTTTAAAGGAAATCAAGTTAAGAATCTTAGGAATAAGGCGTATAAAGGTCTTATTACTCTAAAAACATCTTATCTAAAAAGTTTACACAGTAGCATCTATCATGGGTCATGCTTTCTGGAAGAATGTTGCATTCAATCCAACAATTCTTTGAGTTTTTTTGGGTTCATTTCAAACACAACTTATCTAATATCTTTAGAATGAAAAGAAGCATTCAATTCCTCAATATCTTATAAAGAGAATTAGGTATTTATGAAAGATTTAAGTAAAGTTCTGAAGTGTTGCTTATTACTTGGTTTCTAAATGAGTCCTTAAAGAATAAGAAAGCCACCTCTTTAAGCCCTAATTTTAAAAAGATAGTATCCCCATCCTATTTGATCAATGAGTTGTTCTTATCAATTGCCTTTGACCACTGCACTCTTACCTTCTACTTAATTAGAGAATTATGTTTAAATAGTGTTATATTATAATTATTAAGTGCTTTCTTTATGTTTAAACAGTGTTATATTATAAGTATTAAGTTCTTTTCTTCTGCTCCTCCATCCACCAAGATGTTAAATTTATCTTGTACTCTACTCAGAGTGATATTAGACTTAGGGTATAAGAATATAGCTTTAATCTTAAAGGACCTAGTAATCCATTCACCATCCATAGGAGCTCTGCCAATTTGTTTCGCAATATGCCATTTAAAAGCTTGTTTATTACTCCGTATGAAATGGCAACCTTAAAAATTTAGATCCTTTACTTTCAATTTTTCAACACATTCTCTAATGTCATCAAAGAAATTCTTTAAGCATATATTACCTTCAATTTTTGGTATATGGAGTTGTACTATTATTATTTCCCATAAGCAATTGAGTTCTAATTAATAACTTTAGTCCCTTGTATATTATTATATAGTGACTTTTAAAATGCAAAGTTGGAACCATACACATAAGTAACTACCATATTTATATTTTATCCCATAGCAACTACTGAGATATTCATATGTTGCTCACTTAAGTGGAGCACTTCAACCTCAACCTTTCTAGTATCAAAAGATGCAACAATTTGATCATAATGATGGTAATTGTGATTAGAAACAAAGACTAACTCCAACTCTTGACATTCCCTCTGTCAAGCACCAACTTTAACTCCATACAATGTTACCATATTGAATGCTTCATCTCTCTTTAGAACTCTCCAAATGCTTTTTTAACCCCCCCTCTCTCTCTCTCCTATGGTAGTCTCATGTCTCTTTGTATACTCCAATCTTCAACACACACTAACTATAACCATGTGCATTTCTTTTAAATCTTTTCTTTTTTCTCCATTTGTTTACTTGTATACTCTTTTGGGCATCTCTCTAGTGTCTAACTCACTAATACTATAGCGCTAATAGTGGCAGTAAGGATATCTATGTTGTTCTTGGCAATATGCATAAGTTTGAATTTCGGTAACATATCCTATACCAATGCTATATATACATCAAAACTCTCCATTTAATCTTACCTATATGGACTCTTCAATAACGAACTTGAGGGAACTATTGATTGTTTCATTACAAGTATTAATATTCTCAATCTTGCTTCTAGTATTTTAAATTATGACCCTAATCACAAATACAAATGTTACAAAAGGTTAGGGGCCACGCAATTGTTGTATCAGGCCATAGTTATGGTATGATTATGAATGAGAGATGCAGCAACTTGTTGCATCCACAACAACATCATGTTATAGTTAATTGCATTTGTAACAACTATTTTATTGTAGTGGAAAAAATCCATCTAATAAGCAAAAAAGATTAAAGAGAAAAATTGAGAAGAATGGTGATACTAAAATATAAATATAAAAAAGGAACAAAAGATTTATTTTTTATGAAACTTGCCATCAAAACAATATGTGCATTCACATAAATCTAATAAAAATGGTGGAAAAAACTAAAGTTAAGATTTCAAAACTTCAATTGTAAAATAGAAGTGGATTGACTTAGAAATAAAAATTATTCTAAGTGTAATTATTATGATAGTAATCTATATTTTAATTTTTAAAATACAAAAATTTATAAATTATGACTATAACTAATAATTTAAATTTTTACTTATTTCTAGTTTACTTACTCAATAATTACTTCCAAATTTTAGTGACTTGATATGGTTAGAGAATTTATCTTTAAAGACTAATACATTATTTGTGCCTATTTCGTTAAAAATATATTTATGAATTGAGAATTCAACGTTAGGGATTTGAGAATGAAGAAAATAAAGGATGGGTGAATTGCAGGTTATTTGAAAAGAAGTAGTTTATATCATCAACACATATTAAGACCTGTTATTAACAATTGATTATTATGAACTCATCAGCATTATTATTATATTTAACTAATAGAAGCACCTAAATGATGAATTATAGAGAGAACATATGTTCAATTAGGCTATGTTTGGGTGGACATAAAGGTTTTAATGAAATTTAATTGTTTATAATAAAATAGGATATAAATAGATGTAATATTAGAAATTTGTTGTTTAAAATAGATGGAAGAGTTCATAATGTAATATAGTGAAATTTTATTTGGAAGAAGAATTTATAATATAATATAGTAAAAAGTTATTTATTATTTGACATTTTATCTTAAACTCTTCAAATCAGAGGTTTCTTATTTTTACTATTTATAATAGAATAAGATGTAATATGAAACTCTCATCTTTTATCTCATTATATTTTATTTCATTATAAACTCTCCTTTTAAATAATAGAATAATATTATATCTTATTTTATTCCATTAACAAACGCTTAACCAAAAATAGTCTTAGTATTGATGACAACAGTACTGTTAATCCTTTAACAAAATCATGACCAAGGGTAAGGAGTTGTAGTAAGAAAGAAGTTGGAATGATATAATTTCTAACTATAGCAAACCATGTTATTGTGCAACTACTTTCATCATAGAATTATGCATCAAAAAGTTATTACATTAGCTAGCCAGACAACAAACTTAATTTAGCTGAAAATCTGCACAGAATTTTCGAACTTCTAACAATTACAGAATTTTGTTTCTCAAGTTCACCAAATACGACTACTTTCACATGGTTATTTAGGACAGTGGGCGGAGCATGATTTGAAGACCATGTTGTGGGCACATTGCTATATGAATAACTGGTGAGTGGACATAAGATGGTGAAAGACTGAACCTGTATCGTTGCAGAATCATTGTGAGAGCAATCTTTAATTCAGTAATTGCAAAATTCATGCCTACACAGCTTCGAGGTCCCAAACTGAATGGCAAAAATGCGGAGGTGTTGTTATTTGTAGCTTTAGCTACTCCTCCTTCAAATCTCTCTGGTCTGAAAACATGGACGTCATCTCCCCATATTTGAGGATTAGTGTGCAGTGGTAGAGTTGGAACAAACACTTCCATCTTAGATGGTAAAATTAGATCCCCTAATCTTGCTCCTTTTTGGATTTCTCGTGGAGAACCAGCAATAGGAGGGTACAACCTTAGAGATTCATTGATAGTCATGTTCATCTACAATAAAGTAAGGTAGAGATTTGAGACATTAGACATGACATATAAAGTCAGAACGTGTTAATGACGAAATTTCCTTACTATCTTCAATCTTGCTATGCCTTCTGCACTAGGAATCTGCTGACCAAACTGTTCCAGGACCTCATTCCGTACTTTTTCCTGCCAATCTAGGTTAATTGCTAGAAGGAAGACAGTCCAGGTTATTGCACTTGAGGTTGTGTCCTGTCCAGCAATGTAGAAGTTCTTGCACTCATCGATCAGATCGTCTAGTGTTATCCGTTTGGCCTTATCAGTTTCATGATACAACTTCATAAGTTGTCCGAGAAAGTCATGTCCATAGAAACCTGGTTCACCTCTTCTTGCTTCCTCCTCTCTTTTCTTTACTAGCTCTATGATGCATTTTCTTAGTCCTTTTTCTAGTTTATCTGATTCATCATCATCTTTTGTTCTGAAAAGTTTTCTGCAACAAATGTCATGTACTTTAGAAGTTAAAAAACGATCATATAGAAAGATAGATGCTTGAAAGTAGTATCATTGAGGGAGGATCCTTTTGTACATGAGATTTTACTTAGGGTATACTTTTATAATCATGTGTCATTGTGCTGCTTTTTTCATTTTTTAATAAATTTGAGACGTAGTGTAGACAGGAACGCTCACATAGTTCGGTGATGATTTCTGGAGAAAATGAGAGTCATCCTCGCTAGCATATCAAATATTTGCTGCCCTTCCAGGTAACTGCTTCCAAAAGCTGTCCTTGATATTGTTTCTGATGTGAAAACTTTGAATTCTTTAAACACTTCTATCTCCTTGCGTTCATGCTTTTCCCATCTTTTAAGCATCGTTTCCGTGCTCGCAATCATTTGTGGAATCATAGTCTATGAAGAAGGTAATGAATAGGTGTAGGTACCTCCTCAATCAAGTGCACCTGAGTTTTCATTAAATTAAACTAAGCGATATTGATGGTTGAAATATATGCGATATGAACCTGTAGGATTAAATCCGGTTAGATCACTAACCTTAATGCGGAAGCGAATTAATATTTATGTTGTCTTCTGCCCACGTG
>JAOSBK010000003.1:20718820-20735255 GCA_027568895.1 Erythroxylum shatona
GACAAAACCAGTTTCGTTACTCAAGTTTAAGCATTGCTTAGACTTGATTGGCATTTGTAAAATTTGTTGATTGCCCCATAGGAGATTGGGAGACGACCATTGGGAATTCCACTTCGAGGATTTGAGCCAAAGTGGAGATTGTTAAGTATTGTCTCAAAGAAAGTCAGAAATCTTACCTTCTCAAAGTCAGAAATTGAAGTTTGCTTTCGGTGATTGTTGACTCAACAATGGTGGCTTATTTTTTCCGTGGATTTCGGTGGTGTAGTTGGCTTTCACACCCATTGAATTCTCTATAAAATAGAAACAACAACAACGGAAGAGAAAGTAGAGAAAAGAGTAGAAATTTTCAAGAGTTAGAGAAGAGCAGAAGTTGTTTAGTGTGAGAGAGTTTTTTTCAAAAGTGAGAGAATCATTTCCAGAAGTAAGAGAGAGGAATGAGAGAGTAGTTTTGGAGCGAGAGAGAAAAGAAAAACTTATTTATATTTTTTGTTTCTCTTTTCTAGTAGTAGTGTGTGAGCTTGGGTTAATTTGGGTCTTTTGAAAATTGAGTGATAAATACTATTGTATGCTCTCATTGATTATAGTGAAATACTCAGTCGTCTCTAAACTGGACGTAGGCATTGCCGAACCAGTATAAAAATCTTGTTGTTTTTGTTATTGTTTTATTTTTCACTCCAAAATTTATTAACGTTTCCGCACAACATAAACTTAACTTGAAACTTAAATCTCTTCATATAAAAATGACGTTATATTGTTTCACAACAAAATGACATTGTTCCTTAATAAATTCTCCAACTTGTTGTAGCTTCCTTATTCTTCTCTATCACTCTCTCCTTTTTAGTTTTTTCCATCATTGATCTATTCTCACCCGATTTTCTCTGTCCTCTTGCTTAGTATTGTTTTTGCCGCCTTTATGGATTTCTCATTACCCTTGTCATTGCCTTAGTTCTCTTATTGTTGTAACCACTGTCTCCATTGCCTTTCTATTAATGTAAGTTTAGAATATTGTTTTGCATTGTATTGTCATTATAAGTTTCGAATATTATTCCATCACTACAAATAAAGAAGATTATTTACATGTTTTTGAGTTGTCTCTTTCTACGTAGAAAAATAAAGGTATATCTAAAAAGGGTTGTGTTTTAAATTGTTAGGCCTAACCTAGCTCGTTTAGGCTTTAGGCTTGAAAAGTTTGCTTAGGATTTGAGCTTGAAAAAGTTAGATCATGCTTAGGGTTTAGGCCAAATGGTTTTGGGTCATCTAAAGGCTGATTGAGCTTAGACTTGAGTCGTAACCTTCTGGTCTGATAAAGCCTCAAGTAAGCTCAAACTAAAATTAAAAAGCTTAGGTTGAACTTAGGCCATAGATAGTCTAGACTCAGTTTGATCCATTGTCAAAGTGAATTTCGAATAAACACAAAAAATGGTAATTCTCAAAATGCTAAATGGAAAAGAAAGAACAATCATATAAATATTAGAATTTATGGAAGATGTCCTTGTGGCTTTTGTTTTTAGTTATTTTAAGGCAAAATAACAAAATTCATAATCTAAACGATAAACTATTGTAAAGATGTGTCATTAAACCAAAAGGGAACATGTATAAAACTAAAATGACAATGTAATATAAGTAGAGGAAGAAAAGTAATCTAAAACTTTTAGAAGGATAAGTGGAGGAACTTGAATGAGACCCAAAAATTAAAACATGTATCATATAATTCTAAACAATGTGTTTTGATGTACACATAAAGGATAGGGTTTGGTTTAGTTAGGAAAATAAGAGAGAAAAGAGAAGAAAGCATTGGAATATACACATGATTGGACAAAAACTACCTATAAACAGATGGAATGTAACTCTATATTCTATTAGGAGTTTAGTATAGTGGTCATGCTAACTGCTTTCAATAAACTAAAATTTTATTATAGATGCTAATAAGCATCGAGCTATTGGGGGTCAAGCCTTTGGTTTTTGAATTTTTAAACCTATTGACCAAAACAACATTGTTTTGATTAATTATACCATAATGAATTATTTTGCCAGTAAAAGTCTAGACTTTCTACTTTTAGGTTAGCCCTCTAGGCCCAAGATGACAAATCGTAATAGAGAAGGAACTACATGCACTACTATTAAAATATTAGAGAATCTCTCTAATATTGTAAAAAAGAATTGAAGAAGAATCCAAATGAAAAGACATAACATTTTAACTTATCCTAATAATACATAATGGCCATATTCTCACAAGATAGAAGGCTATAATCAGTGTTGAGATATAGATGATTTGTAAATAGATTAGAAGAATTAGTTTGACATTCCTTAAATTGAGGAATTTGGTTAGATAGTCTTCCAGATTTAGGAATAATTTAGTTTCCTATTTTTTCTCTTGTAATTTACTACATAATACCCTAATATTCTCTATTCAAGATATGAGAACTATTTTAGAATTCTTTTCCCATATGGTATCAAAGCCTTAGGGTTATTATTTCTAGGATTTGTTCTTCTTCAAGCAGCCTTCATTATTGCATATTTGTAGCTTTTTTTTGTTCTTTTCTGACATGTTCTAGCCTTCATCACTACCATTCCTCTCTGTCTTTGCTTCACTAATTCCTATTCAGGAAGCCTTAATTGTTCAACCTCCCAAACCAGCATCTCTAACAATTCTAACCCCTTAGAAGAATCCAATTTTATTTAGAAAATTGGAAGTTTCCAAGATATTTGGGCTTCCTATAGGTTTAATAGGAAGAACTACCTTAAATTGTCTCAATTTATCCGCATGTACCTCAAGGGAAAAGGGAGGCTTAGTCACCTTCTTGGAATGAGATCGATAAAGGACAACTCGATGTTTGAAGCATGGGATGAGGAGGATTCCATGATAATGTCTTGGCTATGAGATTACATGGAGCCCATGATTAATGACACTTGCATGCTTTTGATCACAATAAAGAAAATTTAAGACGAGATCAAGATCAAAATTGTTGCCACTAAGCATGGAGACAAAACTGTCACAAAGTATGCAAACATGTTGTAAAATCTATGGCAAGAACTCAATCATTACTAAGTTTTCGAGATGAAATGCCTTGAGGATGTTACCATCTTTAAGAACTTCATTGGAAAAGACCATGTCTATGTTTTTTTTTTGGTTAGATTGAATCCTGAATTTAATCATGTTAGGATTCAAATCCTTGGCAAGGAGGGCACACCGTCTCTAGAAGAGACAATTTCATTGATTTCAGCAAAAGAAAGTCGCAGAATTGTTATGCTTGAACTACAAACCATGGATAAGCCAGCCTTAGTATCAAAAATAGATTATCAGGAGAAAGGAAATAGTGATCAACCTAAACATCACGATAGAGAAAAACCAAAGGAAGGAAAATAAGGACAGTCTCTAGTGCACTCATTGTAATAAACCAAGACACACAAAAGAAACATGTTGGAAGATGCATGGTAAGCCACTAAGTTGAGAGTGGGGAAACCATTAGGGGAAGTACAGGCTTTAAGTACATATGTAGAGAAACCCAAAGTCGAGGAAAATTTAGCAATAAGGCAGTTCAACATTAATGAAATTAAGAACCTGGGAGGCTTGTTAGAGCCTCTTAAGAAGCCGTCTAGAGCTTCTTATTTGGCTCTTTCAGGTTAAACTTCACTTCCTTTTCACAGAAATGTCTCAAAAAATTTTATACCAACTATTGGATAATAGACTCTGACGCCACAGACCATATGATACCCACTTCTCACTCTTTCACACCTATACCCTAAGCCCAAACAATAGAAAGATTATAATGGTCAATGGTTCTTTAGCTACTATTGCAGGGTTCGGAGATATACATATCATAGTTACCCCTATTCTTAAAAATGTCCTCTATATTCTAAAACTATTAATTAGCCTTGTTTCCAATTAAAAACTTACCTATTATCTTAAATGTTATGCTACTTTTTCCCCTTCTTATTGTGTTTTTTAGGATCAGGGTTTAGGGGGGAGGATTGGACTTATTAAGGAAAGAAAACTAGGAGCAATTTATCTTTGTCATTTCTAAGTCCCTCAGATAAAGATGCTATTTGGTTATATCACCTGCGTCTAGGCCATCCATCTTTTAGGGTTTTAAAGGTCATGTTTCCTCATTTGTTCCAAGGATTAGATATTTCTAAGCTTCATTATGATATTTGTGAATTGGCAAAACATACTCGAATATATTTTCCTATTAGTAATAAAAGAAGTTCTCATTCTTTTCATTTAAACCATAGTGACATATGAAGTCCCTTTACTACACTTAATATTTCTGGGGCTCATTGGTTTGCATCCTTAATTGATGATTACACTTCGGTTACATGCTCTTTCTTCTTAAACAAAAATATGATGTTAGCATTGTTATAACTAATTTTCACTCGATGGTTTAAAACCAAATTAGGGTTAAAATAAAAAGCTTTGGGACAAACAATGCTAGAGACTACTTCAACTAGACTTTATACCCTTTTTTCAATCATAAGCATTATCTATACGTCATCATATGTTAACATACCTCAACAAAATGGGCTAACTGAAAGGAAAAATGGACATTTACTCAACTCCACCTGAGCCTTACTATTTCAAGGAAATGTTCCTAAGTCCTATTAGAGAGAGGTCGTTCTTACTGCCACATACATCATAAATAGACTTCCCTCATTTATCTTAGACAACAAAATGCATATAAAGATCCTCAATAGTTTCTACTCACACTTCAGAACCTTTCATGGCCTCATACCTAATGTATGTGTGTGCACTGCCTTTGTTCATATCCATAGCCAATACAGAGGCAATCTAGACCCCCGAGCCATAAAATGTGTCTTCTTTGGTTCCCCATCCACTCAAAAGGGATACAAGTGTTATAACCCGTCATCTAGAAAATTTTATATCACTATAGATGTCACCTTAAAAAAATATACCTTTTTTCTTGAAGTCCTCTCTTTAAGGGGAGATTTCAATGATGGAAGATAACACTAGTGACTCCTTTGAACTGCTTTAAACCCTTAACCTCCCTCATGTTCCAACTTGTATTGTTAAACTGGAGTCCTCTAAGACAATTACATCTAAGTTCCCCAATTCTACTATTGAACCCATGTCATCTCTTGTCTCAGTTAGTGTTACTTAGGAGTGTTCAAGGAGAAAGGTCATTTTAGAACTGATACAAGTCCAAGAATCCAACTCAAACTTTGGGAATGAAATCATGGCAAGATTTGATTCAACTCTACACATACAAGTTGTTAAAGCTTTCATTGACCCAACAGACAACCAAGACCTTCCCATTGTTGATAAGAAAGGTACCAAAGAATACATTAAACGACCATTCTATTTACTATTTCACTATGTCTCTCTTAAGCACCTATCACCATCGCACAAAAAATTCATTATAAGTTTAAACACCATTACTATCCCTAACACCATTTTTGAGACATTGTCAAAAAGCGAATGAAGGGATGCTATAAGCGAGGAGACGAGTGCATTAGAAAATAATAGAATATGGGAGATTGTGTATAAACCAAAAGGGAAAAACATTATTGATTGTAAATGGGGTTTTCACACCAGAATACAAGGCTAATGGATCCTTTGAGAGATATATAACAAAATTGGTGGCCAAAAGGTATACTTAGACTTATTGGGGGACTTTGCTTTAGTTAAAAAAAATGAACAATGTGAGAATTCTACTATCGTGAGAATTCTACTATCATTGGCTGCCCACTTCAATTGGCAACTTTTACCATATAATGTTAAGAATGCATTTCTCTATGGTGACTTAGATGAAGAAATCTATATAAACATTCCACCAAGATTTGAGGGGGATATAGGTAACAAAGTATGCAAGCTGAAAAGGGTACTTTATAGGTTAAAATAATCTCCTAGAGCATGGGTTGGGAGATTTGCAAAAGTCATGAGGGAGTATGGCTATAAACAAAGTCAAGGTGACCACGCTCTTTTCATTAAACATTTGGCTGCAGGGAAAGTTACTACTTTTCTAGTTTATATGGATGACATCATAATGACTGAAAATGATGAGAGAGAGAGGCATGAATTGAAGCTGAGACTAGTAAAAGAGTTTGAGATAAAGGAACTGGGGAAACTAAAGTACTTCCTTAATATTGGGGTGGCATATTCCACACAAGGGATTTTTGTATCTTAGCAAAAGTGTGTGATTGATTTATTGAAAAAAAACAGGAAAGATTGGGTGTAAGTCGATCTCTACCCCAATGGATCCAAACCATAAGTTAGGAGAAGCTAAAGAATAACCAGTTGTTGATAAAAGAATGTAACAGAGATTGGTTGGTAAACTCATATACCTTGCTCACACTTGGCCAAACACAACATACTCAATAAGTGTGATTAGTAATTGATGAATGATCTAAGAGAACCTCATCTTTAAGCTGCTTACAGGGTGCTACATTACTTGAAAGGCAATCTAGGGAAAGGAATCTTGCTCAAGAAAAATAATACTCTTGCTTTAGAAGCTTACATCGATGTTAACTATACAAGTTACCTAATGGATAAAAGATTAACTGTAGGGTGTTATATTTTTCTTGAAGGTAATTTGGTAACATGGAGGAGCAAAACATAGAATGTGGTGGCAAGGTCATCAAAAGCATCAAAATTTAGGGCTATTTCTCATGGATTATGTGAACTACTTTGGCTGAAGATTATTCTAGATGATTTGAGAGTCAAATGGGATAGTCCTATGAAGCTCTATTGTAACAATAAGTCAGCCATCAATATTACTCATAACCCTATATAACATGATAGAACAAAGCATATTGAAATTGATAGACATTTTTGTTAAAGAAAAATTGGAGGAAAGGTTAGTGTGCATGTCTTATATTCTATCGGAACATCAAATAGCTAATGTTCTAACAAAAGGGTTGAACAGTTCGAGTTTCCATCATCTTGTATGTAAGATGGGAATGGAAGACATCTTTCCCCCAACTTAAGGAGGATTGTTAAGATATAAATGAGTTGTAAATAGATTAGAAGAATTAGTTTGAAATCCTTTAAATTAAGGGATTTAGCTAGATAGTCTTCCATATTTAGGAATGATTTAGTTTCTTATTTTTTTTTCTCTTGTAATCTACTATAGAATACTGTATATTGTCTATTTAATAAATGAGAACTATTCTAGAATTCTTTTACCACAATTGGATCAAATATGGTAACTAACACTAGATACTTTTACATTGCATTACTTTTTAAGAGAAACTAAAATATTACCAATTCTTTTAAATACTGTTTATACCCTTATGCCATCAATAACTTGCTCATGGTTATTTCAAATTCCTTTTAGGATCAAGAAGGCTGCACACACCTTTTGACTTCCTATATTTTCCCTCAATCCATATTAAATTAGTGAAACATATAAAACCATGTTAATCTTTCTCTTCATTATAATGAATGTAAGATTTACTCTTTTCAGTTTAAATCATAATAAACCACTGAGTCCAGATGGGCTTAATAGTTTGATTTTTCCATAAATTTGTTACATTATATAAATTAATATTTCAAATGTGATTAATGATTTATATCATAATGTATTACTCCTTATAGTTTTCAATAACACTACTATTACCTCAGTCGTTAAGTCTCCCAATCCTACTATACGTGATGAGTATTGTCCTATTTCCTATTGTAATATTATATACAAAATCATCTACAACATGTTAGCGAACTAAAGCATGCCCTTGATTTCATAGTTAAGCATTCTCAAAATGCCTTTCTCCCATGGAGGAATATTAATGACAATGTCCTTTTAGATAAGAAATTAATATGAGATTACCATATAAATAATTGCTTTAAGAGATTCATATTGAAATTACAGTTTAAGAAAGCCTTTAATATAGTTGATTGGAAGTTCATCTTTCAATCCCTAAAAGAATTTGGTTTCTTATATATATTTATCTATTAGATTAAAGAGAGCATCACTTTTGCATCTTATGTATTCCTTATAAATAGTAAACAATTACCTTTCAAAAGAGTAAAATGAGTGAGATAATGTCATCTATTAAGCCCCTACTTTTCCATTGGTTTGAAAGTTCTTAGTCTGTTTATTAAAAGCATAATTTATGCACTCTAAATTCATTTATCATATGAAAATGCTCTAGGTTAAAGGCCTTTACTGATGATTTGTTATTGTTATCCTATGCAGATCCATATTCCATTAACCTCCTTATATATTTGTTAGACTTTAGATCTTTTCAGTCTTGATCATTAATAAAAGAATATCTTAGATATATATTTCAATTAGTTTCTTTCAACTATGAAACAATCTCTATAGAATATATAGTTTCAAGCTTAGATAATTCTCCTTCAAACATTTGGAACTGTCCATGATCAGAAAGAGGCTAAGCCATAATAATTCTCAACCATTGATTGAATATGATTATGGTTTAACTTACTACTTAACTACCAAATTCCTTTCTTTTGTAGTATGGTATTATTGATCAATGTAATAATTAATTCGTTGCATATTTATTATGCCACTCACCTGTTAATTCCTTACTATACTTGTTAAAAAATTGAAAAGGCAATAAAAAACTTCTTATAGTATGATAAAAAGGATAATTCAAGTGATATTAAAATTAAATGGAAAGAAGGCAGACTGGGCATCACTCTAATTCAAAGTAAGAAGGTAGATCAGGCATCATTCTAATCCAATTTACTAAGTGAAATTTCTTTTTAAAACTTTTATTGAGATTCTTCATAAAAAAAGTAATTTTTATAGGTCAATTAGGTGTATACTGAACATCTCTTAAGTGGGAGTCTATAATAAGCTCCTCCTCACAACATTGCTTCCTATACATAAAAGAGATCCCTAAAGTATAAACATTTAACCTATTTCTAGGCTAATAATTGACATATTATAAGACCTTTGGTCAATTTCCTATCAATTAGATCATTCATAGAAGGACTCTGTTCTAATGCCAAGGCTAACGTGATCATAGGAAATAATGACAAGTATATATTGGTCAACTTCCTAATGATAAGTATATATTTTTTTAAAATTAAACATATAGAAGAATTTATTTTAAATAGATTTGGGCTTGGCTTGCCCAGGTCCAGGCCTACCCGAGACTCAACTCTTTTAAGTAAAACAATGTTATTGCTTATAATAATTGAGATTTGAGTCAGTTTGAGCCTGAGTTTGACCCATGGGTCAGCAATTGCCATCCCTATTCAAGCTTTCAAAATTATAAGAAAAAATTACTTGAATATAAATTAAACCTCAAATGAAAAAATAAATTTCTTTGGTGACTGACTTGGTCCGCTCATCGGGTACGAAACATAGTGTTTTCTGATTTTTGCGTAGCCTAGTACATATGTAACACATTCACTAATTGTTTGCTTTGTATTTTACATTTTTCAATCTTTTTATGAGGTTTTTCTTAGAAAATTCTATTATTAAAATAAAAGAATGGAGAAAAAATTAAGCGTTATTGGTCAATAATAGACTCAAAATGGCGTTAACCTCGAACAAAAAGACAGAAACTATGCTGGTCTTACTATCATTAACTCATCTTGCTTCTCATACGTTTTTTCTCTTCATATCTATTTTTAATTATACATAACAAAATTGATTAATCCTTTTCATTACAACCTCTAAGAAATGGCCAATCCAATTAGGCCTTTGATGGCTTCATAATCTTATATAATCACAAAGATTATAGGATCTAATCACATAGATTAATAGATAATCATCTAGATTATGAAAGTATCAAATTACATAATATATGCATAATTATATATAATATCATTTACTTGGATTTTATGTTGAATTACCGACTAAAAGATTCGCAGACACTTTTCAATGTAAGATTTTAGAGTGATATTAGAAAGAAAATCCAAAGTTTTATCTCTTATATTGAAAATTTAAAAACATAACTGCTTCTCAGGCAGGTAATAACAGAGAGCAAATAAACACATTCAAGGGTGTTCTAGTGACTACTATCTCCCACTCATAAATGAATGGGTTTAAGTAATTGGAATTCTACAGATCTCATACTTATGTAGTAACTCAGGCAACTAATATACGACGAGAGCTCATCTATTAGGAGTATATGACATCTCGATTAATGAATCGATTCTAGGACCAATTTGTCCATAAGTAGATATTATATGCTATATCCTAGGTCATATCTTGCATTAGTCTCTTTTGATTTCATTTGTTTTATGATATCATGATTGTATTCAAATATTTTTCTAAGATATGGTGACCATCTAAGACTCTGTTATGAATTATTTCAAACCAAATTTAATTGTCTCTTTATAATCTTTCCATAAGATTCCATCATACATGATCTGTTAGTAGCATTCTAAAGTATTTTAAACCTTAAAGTTAATTATCAAGAATTAGACAAAAGTCTGTTTTGTTAAGGGTATTTAATGAGGCACCTTAACCTCAAGGGTCCCATATAATATAAGCCAAGATCTTATAACTTCAATTAATCCCTTTTATAGTCAAATTTGCACATATGGTACGAGTTACGTGTTATGGTATTGACTCATATTATCTTTATGTGGATTTCTTTCAATTACAAAATATCGTACATATGTCAGTGTTAAATGTTTAACTTAAGTTCACTTATCCACTTTAATTTTTTTTTCAAAACTCGCATATGGCAACTTAAGACGTATAAAGTGATCACTTAATAATTTTATACCAACTTCCTTGTAATTTAATGCAACATTTATGGTTTAAGTTTCTTACTCTCGATTATCACCGATATAACAAATTTTAAACTTGCATCATCTTTGGTGATTACAAATCACTAGAGGCAATTGCCTGTGTGAGAAAGCAAATCTCTTATTTGTCTTACATGCTCCTGAATCATATTTATATATCTACATACACACACACACACACACACACACACATATCTTTACCTAAAATAAACAAAAATATTTATGAATCAAGTATTATTCAATATATAATCTCCATTAGACACTCTCACTTAAATATGACATTCCAACAAATGAACATACCAATAAAAACATTTCTTATTACATTTCAATATCTACGTAACCTTAGTGACTTCATATGCCTAATATACACATATTTGGAAATTGGCTTTATCATTAGCTTTGCCACCATATCTCGTGTAGATATATATTTCATGTTCACTTCTCTTTGTGTGACTATATCTTTCATGTCATTATACTTGGTATCTATATGTTTGGTTTTACAATGAAATTTGGGATCTTTTGCATAAGCAGTTGCTACTTAACTATTAAAGTTGATAGTCATTGGTTCAATTTCACTTTTAGTGACTTATAGATGAACCAAGAATCATCGAAACCATACAACTTCTTGTATTTTCATTGAAAATGCTACAAATTCAGCTTTCATTGTAGACAATGCAATGTAAGACTATCAATGCAAGACTATCTCTTACTTTTCTATGACGTTGCTTCATTATTGAGTTAAAAAAATCAGAGGTAGATTTCTTTAATCTAAATCTCCTTCCCAGTCTATATATCCTTGTATATATAGGTGATTGCTTGATAGCATAGTGCATAGTCCATTGTTTAATATTCTCTTTACTACTTTATGATGGGCTTGTCCTGTACTTGACTGATATCTGCTTACCATTCCAAGCATACACGAGACTTCTAACTGTACTAGAATAGGTAATTTTCTTCATTTGTTCCCTTTCTTGTGGCCTAGATAGGGCAAACTTCTTGCTAAGACCTTTGCCTTTAGTAATAGGTTTATCTATTTGTGTGCAATCTTGCATACAAAAATTGATTTAAAATCTTTTGAGTATAAGTTGCTTGAGAAAGTAACAATAATCTCTTTGGATTATCTCTTGAAATCTTAACTCCAAGAATGTATGCAAATTTAGATAATAATCCCTTTCATCCCAAATTTAGATAACAATCAATCTTTGATTTGCTTGGCAAACTCATAGTCATTACAAGAAATCAAAATGTCATCAATATATAAAGATAAAATTGCAAATTTATCTTTAGATCTTTTAATATATAGGTAATGGTCTGTATTGAGCATAAGAAAATCATATGATATAATTATGTTATGAAAATGCATAAACCAATTCTTTGAAGACTACTTCAAACCACATATTGATTTTAATAACCGATATAGCTTATGTTCTTGGCATATCTCTATGAAAACTATAGATTGTTCCATATAGGTTTCTTCATATAATTCTCCATTTGGAAAAACAATCTTCACATCCATTTGATATATTTTAAGATCCAAACTAGTTATTATATCGAAGATTAGATGAATTTAAGCAAACCTTATAATAAGTGAAAACTTTTCTTCATTTCAATTCCCTACTGTTGTGTATATCCTTTTGCTATGAGACATGCTTTGCATCTTTTAATACTACCATTAACACTTCATTTTATTTTAGTAATCCATTTGTATCTAAGAGCTTTATGAATATTAGGGAGAACTACTAAGTCTCATACTTGATTTGAGCTTAAAGAATTCATTTCTTCTTTCATTGCTTTCATCAATTTTTCTTTAGTAGGAACATTAAGAGCCTCATGTACTTTCCTTGACCCTTCACTTTCTTATGGGATAATCATATAAATTTCCCTTTCTAATTTAAAAAAAATTTAGGAAATAAATCCTCAATTAATACATCGTGAATGAGGTTTATCATAAATAGATTTATGAACTTTTTGATTACTTCCACTCGGGCTAGATATTATAAGTAAAGTTTTAGTAGGCTATAATGTGAATTGATTTTGAGTCAATTCTCTCACATCCAGATTGCTCCCACTGGGTTGAAGTTCCCTATCTTGATTCCTCATGATATAATTATGATGATCAAGTGTCTTATATAGGCATAGGTCTTTTCCTATTTCACACTGCTTCAAAAAATCATTCTCTAAAAATATTACCTCTTATGATTCGAATTCAGTTACACCTTCACCACCTTGTTCACCTATAGTCATATTCCTTTTTTAGTGTTCAGAGTATCTAATAAAGACATTTTTCTTGCCTTTTAAGCGTAGTTTCCCATATTTATGAGAGAGATCATAAACCTAGGCAACATATCCCCAAAGTAAAATAGTTGTCATGTTAGGTTTTCTGCCTATCCATAACTCATATAGAGTATTTTGTAACTAATTTGGTAAGCACTTAATTAAGAACATAAGTGTTTATTACAACACACCACCCTAATAGGTGATTGGAAAATTTGCTTGTGTCATTATGGACATAATCATTTTTAGTAATATTCTATTACGTCTATCAGCTACACAATTTTGTTGTCAGATTATTGGAATAGTCAACTATCTGTCTATCTCTTTTTCATCACGTAGTATCTTAAGCTTATTAGATAAGTACTCTTATCTTTGATTAGTTTGGAATGCTTTCATCTTCCTTTCTAATTAATTCTCAGCTAAATTCATATATCTAACATAATTTAATGCTTTTTATTTGTGATAAATTAAATAGATATGACCATATCAAGTATAGTCATCTATAAAAATAGTAAAATACATAGCACCACGTATTGCCCTTACATTAATTAGATCATAGATGTTAGAATGAACTAATTGCAATAGATATGAAGCTCGTGTTCCCTTTCCAAAAGGTTTTCTATCCATTTTACTAGCTAGATAGTTTTCACACATAAGTAGATATAGATTGCCTAAAAGACTCTCTTTAGCTATTTGACTTGTTTGATCTTAACCAATATGATATAGTCTAGCATGCCACAAGATTGTATCATTATAAGAAGTACTAGATGAGGTAACTAATGTATAACTAATATTATCATTATTAGCCATAATATCCAATACAATAAAACCATCAAACATAAAACCATAACCATAACAAATAGTTTTAAGGTACAAATTGATTCCATCATTATGGAAGTTTACATTAAAACTAAGTTTAACTACTATTAACATGAAAGAAGATTCCATCGATGTTTTGGAGCATACAACACTTCATGTAAGATGAAGGGACAATCACCATGCATATCTAATTTGTATGTATTGATCCCTTGTACAACTACTTTGGTATTGTCACCCCATATAAAGTCATTTCATTCTATATGAGTTCTTCCAAAACTCTATGAAGGCATCTCTATCCTTTGTATGTGGTTATTGCTTTTGATTCTACAATCTACAAGGGATTTGATTATGTTAGAAAAACAGAACAAGAAACATTCACTAAATACATGTCTGTACTAAAATGTTGTACCTTTAAGCTCATTACAACATGAGCGAAGTACCCTTATTACCACAACATTTTACATGTTTCATTTCCTTTTCTTGAAAGGACACTTCCCTTTTCTATATTGATTCCACTTGGCATTCTTGGAGTCCTAAGCAAAGTGGTGGTGTCTTTTACTCTTTGTGTACGTATGCCCACCATAATGCATGTGATTCTTGTTCACAAATTCATATGAGCTAAAGCAATTGCATATTACTTAGAAGACTTCTTTAAGGCTTCTAAATGCTTTTTTTTTCCAGTTTGAGATACTTTGCAACATCTTCCATGATTTTTATGCTCTTATTATGAGACAGATGCCATTCATATGCTCCTAACTCTAACGAAAAGAGAGCATTATAGCTTACACTTGTTGCTTATCAGATAATTCATGACCAACATCCCTAAACTCACTTATCATATTTAACATTTGCCTCAAATGCTTTCATATTATATGATATGGGTGTTTATTATATGCATCAAACTTGATATTGAGTGATCGTTTCTTGGTCACTGAGGTTCCCCCAAATTGTGTAGCTAATGTAGACCACATGTCTTTAATAGTTTCATATTTTCGAAACTTAGGCTAAATGTCATTGTCTATACTGTTTAGCATCATAATACGAACTAAAGAGTTCTTATTCTTCCAAAGCTCATATTGATCTCGATCCTTTTTATATTGGGTCATATTTCCCTCTTTAGGAACATCCATGGTCATATTTAATGGCTTAAGAGCTTGTTACTCCTCTAACACATATTGGATTTTCATGCACTATATTTCATAATTATTGCTGTTTAGTTTCTCACCCATATTGTGTTCAATGACAATGTTCTTTGAAGCTCTTTGAAGCAATAGCCATTGTTGTAATACTATGTTTCTATAAATAAATAAAAAATTTATTACGCACATCAATTTCATATAAATCATGTGAAGGGTAACTAATTAGATGTCAAATGCTTACAAAGTCGAAAGACCACATATGTGTTCAATCATCATTCATACTACAATGGAGTACCAATACTTTACACAAATTTGTTATGCACAGTACATGTCACAATATTATAATATATTAATTATATATAGTCATAAGTGAACAAATTACATCCAATTTATCACAATATATTTTATATTACATAAGTTATATGTTCTATTGGGACTCGATTTCGGAACCGGACCCCAACTGGAAAAACAGAAACAAATAACAAAAGAACGGACGTAACAAAAGCGGAACGAATAACAAAACGGATCAAAAAGCGAAAGAATTCGATTCGCAGTGGCGGAAAACTAAAGAACGGATCTCAAGCCGAAAGTGGGTCAAAACAAAGGCGAAACACAAATCGAATCGGAAGTCAATAGAATCGAAAGCGAAATGAATGGCATCGGAATAGAAAGCAAAACAAAACGGTTCAATCAAATCATAAAGCTGAAACAAATCAAAAGCGGATCCGACATCCAAAAACGTGTATCTTAAGGAAAACTAGCGTTGGAAACCATACAACAATCGATCTAATTTTTTTTTCTTTTTCATATTATTCATCTTATACAAAGCGATTTAATTTCCCCTTTGGAAATTCATCCTGGAGATGGGGATGAAAGGGGGTGAGCTTGACAGCTCGTGGATAACGTGTTTATAAATCGAAAAATAAGCAAAAATCATTTTTCCAAACTTTTGCCATTTTATAAGAATCTCACGGTAGGAAATTCATCAACTGCTTATTTCTCAAAATTTTCTCAATTTTTCAAAACATTCATGAACCATTTTTAAAACATGAATGCAATCACGCTTAGAATCAAAACAAAAGCACATAAACACATCAGAATGGTTTGGGTCGGTCCAGAAACAGAACGTACTGTACATTCCCGCATAGCGGTCCTGTGCAGCCTTGAACAAAACGTACTACACCTTCCCGTATAACGGTCCAGTGTAGCCGTGAACTTATGGGAGTCCTTAACGGAGCTCCAATGCCACTAGCGGGCAAGCGGGAGAAGCCTTGACAAGTGCACTTGACATATGGGACCTAACCAAACCCACATAACACATTTCACACTTGAAAATCGGATTGCCCGAAGGCACATTTAGAAAACTTAATTTTCATATCATGTCATATCAAACAAACATAATGTCATAATGTCACACAAATTCACATATCAAATTCTCAATTATTCAAGCACCCAAGAATGCAACAATTTTGCAATTTATCAAAATCATAAGTCAAACAAATTCCCATTCATTCAAAAC
>JAOSBK010000003.1:20735355-20746348 GCA_027568895.1 Erythroxylum shatona
AGTGGCTCATTGCTAAATTATAAACATGAAACCCACCTGAATTCCTTGCTCGGATACATGCTTAAAAGATGCCTCTCCTCTTGATCCTCTTTCCTTCCTTGATTTCCTTTATCAAATACAAAATTTCCATTCAATAGGAATACAATTTAAGGACCCATATATTGCATAATCACTAAGATAAATTCTAAAAACTCAAACTCTTCCAACAGTCCAAACATTCAGGTCAATTTTCCATGATTTCTTTGATCAAATAAATGATAAAATTTGATAATATTCTCTTCTAGAAAAATTTTCTCCACTGTCTTAAGTTTCTAACGACAGCAAACTCATTCCATTCGGTTCAGAAACATGGAAGTTATACCCTAAACATGTTGGGACTAACCTTATGCTGAAACTATAATCTATACTAAACTTCCATCCAAAATTTGAGATAATTAGAGACTGATTCAAAACTTTAATTCTTCATAAAACTTGTAGCTCTATGTCTCTAGTTTCCAACGAATAAAAATCACCTTATTTGGACATCTACAGCAAAAGTTATGCCCAAAATACCAAAACATGTATGTGCAGGAAACTAGAGCTCGCCGCGAGCACGTTGCGACGAGAATGTTGGCGCGCGCCGCGACGTTCAAATGTGCAGGTCGAGACGTGCGACACCAGAAACCTCCAAAAACTTGATTTTTCCAACATTCTTCACCTATACACTTCCATTTTTCAAAATATAACCCATATAAACCTTAAAACATCATTCTTGCTTCATTTATAAGCTCATTACAATCCAACATCATTAACAAGTACATCAAACCCATGTCAGTGCTGTAAAAAGAAGCTCGCCGTGACGAGGATGCTCGCACACGTCGCGACGAGGACGCTCGCACACGCCGCGATGAGGACGTCTGTGTGCGCCGCGACGAGGAGCTGGAGCACGTCGCGACGTTTAAATTGAAACACGTCGCAACGTGAGCAGCCGCAGGTCGCGACGTGTGACCCCAGAAACCTTCCGAACACTCATTTTTTGGCAATTTTTCATCTTCAAACTTCCCACATTTCACAAATAACTCATCTTAATCCTAAATCATCATTCCTACTTCATTTCTAAAATCATTTCAACACAAATTCCATTCACAAACACAACAAAAATCATTAACCCTAGAACATCGTTCATTAATATCGTCCTACCCACATTCAACCCCATTTTTCACTTCTAACGATCACTAAACATGATTAATCCAACCAATGAAGAAAGAAAGAATGCTTGCACTTACTTGTTTGGCTTCAACTCTTCAAGTTCTTCAAGATTTTCACAAAACCTAAGTTTTCCTCTTCTTCTTCTTCCTCCACGACTTCTTCTTCCATTTTTCCAAGCAAAAATAATCATTTATTCTTCTTTTTATACCCCTTTATGAGTGTGCAATGTCCATTTTACCCCTTCCTTTAAGCTTTAAGTCTTATAATCTTAAGTGACTTACCAAGAATGCCCTTTATGCATTCTTACAACTTTAATTCTTCAATTCAATCACCCTATGTCATATAGTCTTACCAACATTAACATAAATACTTAGTTCCCAAAAATTAATCTATCATCCTCATAATTCATTTAAATCATGCTTAATTCAAGAAGAAAAATTCGGGGGCCAACATATAGACTCTTGGTTTGAGAAATGAAATGAAAAAAAGGGATGGATTTAGAAATAATGTGAATTTCCATTGATGCTTAATAAGTGAATTATGATACGATGTCATGTCAAGTGAGTGTAGTGATCGAACGTAGCATGCCCTTATCCTAAGGTATGTGCTGGAATGGCCTTCGGGCGTCCCGGTGCGTATCCTAGGATAAGGAGGTGCTGCAGTAAATGCCATTACTAGCCAATTATACGTATTTGTTTTAGATGTTTCTATATTCCAGAGCACAATGAACAGTTCACTTCAGATTGTGGCATTTTTGAAAGTAAAGCCATATACTTTACATTAACTTTTGCATAAGCCAAGCAATTATTGAAATACAATTCTTGCCTCAAATTATTAACTTTAATCATATGTTGTGTTAGGTCTTCTCCATATATCATACACATATTGAATAACTGCACTAATATGACGATGAAACATTTCATCGATGTTGTAGCATGGAGAAGTCTAAGTGTCCTTTGAATAATTGGCATTCTCCTAAAAATAAAATTTCAAACATTAGAGACGTATATAAATAAACTCATAAAATAAACGAATTATTTTACTAACACAATAGGAACCCTTGCTCTTAAATATAGCTCATAACTCTAATTGATTAAATTCATTTACTTAGAAATGTATTTCTAATTTAATTTATTATCTAAAGAATTTTTACTCAATTAGAAACTTGTTTCTAATTGTATTCAATAATTATATATATATATGTATGTATGTATGTATATATATAATATTTAATTAATTTTATTGAATAATTATATATATAATATTTAATTAAATTACAAAGTTATTTCTAATTTTTATCATACTAATAATGTTAACTTATTTAATTTATTATTTAATTAGAAGATTATTTCTGATTATTATATATAATGTTTAATTAAACTCATTTCTAATTATTATTCAACTTATGAACTTACTAGTTTATATTTAATTAGTAAGTTATTTCCAATTACTATTGAACTATTCAATTTTAATTTTCACTTAGAAACTTATTTCATATTATCATTAAATTTAGAAACTTATTTCTAAATTAAGTGCCATATTATTTCATATATAATGCACACGTATATATATATATACATCACATTTAGTTATAAATCCAAACTCATAGCCCAAAATTTGGCCTTTTTTTTTCCTAAGATAGCCCAAAGCCCAAAAAAAGCAATTAGGTTCTTAAATAGGTTTAAATGAAGTCCAAAAATTAGCATATGTATTTGTTCTTAGCCCACTAAAATGGGGCCAATCTTTAAGATCAACCCATCAGCCAGAAGATAGACCCTAAAAATGAGAATCTCGAACTAAATACTTTATATATGACAGTACAGAGACATAAGGGAGACATCTACCGACGATACATAGCCATCAAAGTGAGCAGTGGCAGCGAGAGTGATGAAGCTTCCTCCCTAGGTGGTCACAGTAGTAAACAACAGCCACAACTGGTCGCAGTATAGTTCCATACCAGCATCATTACCGTAGGGAGATAAGAGTGGCAATAAAGGAAGCGATTCCAAAGCCTCCCAAGGCACCTTTTACTGGAGAAAATAGCAACACAAATAGGGAGTTATCGCGCGACACGCCCCTTCCCTCCCAGATGATGGCAGTGGCAAATGTAATGTCATAAGTCTCACCATTATACTGACATTAACACCCATTTATTGTATATGTAGTTTTCTTTTTTATAGCACAAAATTTTTCATAAGTGCTAATTTGTAAATTTTCCAAAAGTGTTGATTTGTAGAGGTCAAAATGTTTGTATATTTCTTGTTATGATATAAGTTTTTGGGTGTTTAGGTATAGAGATGGTTTGGAGGAATACATTAGAGTTGATGGGTTTTTAATTGAGTAGGACTAAGACTGAATACTTAGAGTGTAAATTTTTAGGTCATAGGGTGGCTTTTGATGTGAAGGTAAAGATTGGTTTAACAATTATACCATAAAAAGAGTGTTTTAAATATCTAGGATCTATCATCCAAAATAATAAAGAGATTGATGAAGATATAGCCCACCATACCAGATCAAGTTGACTTAAATGGAGAAGTATATCAAGAGTTTTATATGACAAGAAGATACCACTCAAGTCTCAAGTCAGCCTACTTGCTCTAGAAACTTCGCCTACTATTATTAGAGTCTTTTGAGTACCTAAAAGCTGAGCTACCCATCCTTCTAACAGTGTTATCTTTAGCTAGTTCGGATTTGGTATCATAGCACTAAGTACTCTCAGACTATCCTCTGTTGGTACTCCACCTCCCATTTCGAGTGGCGGTAGTTATGGTTATAGTGGTTGCTTCATGGTATGTTGCTCCACTCTATCTTCTTCCTCCGTTAATGGATTATCAGGCTCCCTAATTAGTTTATATATGTTACATGTGGGTCCCCAAGTATGTGGACCATGCGTATATGCTACATCACTGCATGGTACCTAAACCATGCAGCGCCCATCTACCTTATCGATAGTAGTTGATCAAATATCCCCATCCGTCTTATTAGTCTGCTCATATAAGGCCTGACATAGATTGTGGTGACCTTTCTTTATTCACTTTGATGCCTGATAAATTGTGCAAGTGCATGCCCTAGGTGGATTGGCATCCTCTCGCTCATACTCCATAAGTAATAGATGTCCAAGTTCCTGATGACTTCCTAATTGTCAAGCCGACCATCGACCATGTAACTTAAAATACCATGAATGCATCTAAGTGTAGGATGTCATAGCGTGGATGCCTTGGATTTGTTTATGTAGTAGTCTTCCTCCGTGCTAACTGTACGCCAGAAGTGTTGAGGAGACAATCCATACGGAAAGTCTGTCCATAGTATGATGTATTTTGACTTCCCTACGAACTTCTAGTCATATAGACACATCGTGATGGAAAATTTTGAATAGCTCATCTAGAATGTATCTCCTATTATCCATAATTATATCATGTTAGGACAATCCCCATCATAACCACCTTTCTCCACGAAGAATATGGAGAGTACCTATAATGTATGCTTTTAGTAGGAGGGCTCCACGATTTTGAAGAGTGAAGACCATGCACATTTTCAACAAGTTGTTGAACTTGTTGAGCTAAACCAACTTGCTCCAGTGCCCCTTAATCGACGAATCTACCAATTTTGAACTTTTTATCCTTAAACTGTTAGTATTATTTCTCTTGAGCCCCGACATTGTACAACAACATTCTCGGTTGCTTTAGGGGCTGGATTGTGGTTGAGGAACCTTCTCCTTGTTGTTGCTTCCTAGGGGTCTTCTTTTCTCATCGTGATTTCGTTATTGTGCCTGAAACTTTGAATAAGTGTGAGAAAATTTGCAAATAAGTTACAGGAATACTTGTTTCCCCACAATTATCACTTATTATGCTCAATAAATAATTAAAAGTGAAAATAAAATAACAATATAAAATGAAACATATAAACAACTCATAATCAAATTAAAACCATTAATTAAATGAGTAAGCAAGTAAATAAAATAAAGTAAAATGAAATAAAATAAATGAAAAATAAACTAACAATCTAATTTATCATAAATCTAAGATTAAAAATATTGTAATAAACAATTAAAATTAATCTAATTATTTGATTACAAATTCAATCCTAATTTTAATTGCAACAAGAAAACTCGATATGATGGGAATTGTTCTTCATATGAAGTAATTAACTATTCTCAAGTGAGTTGAATGAAATATTAGAACTTTGGGCTTGTTACCTATATATGTTTTGGAGCCTTACCAAATTTTTAATTTTGACCATTTGACCTTTAATTGTTATGTCAAATCATAGCCTTATGACACATTGAAATAAAGTCATTATGATGAATGCATGTGTATATTATAAGTGGTATAGATTTGATGTAAAAGCAATCATATGGAAAATTAGAACATAAAAATCTATTGCAGATTTAGTGTTGATTCTCTACTATAGCTTTCAATAAACAATTAGCAAGGTTTCCTTAAACAATCATGGAAGGTGGAAAAAATGTCTACCTATATACATCCAACATAGAAACACAATTCACCATTTTCCAAATACAATCAAAAAGGGAAACCCATACATCATTTGAATAATAGAAAGCAACATAAACTCCAAAACATAGCACAAAAATCGACCGCAATAAAGAGGGTTCTTGGTAACAGAAAAGAAGAACAATACATACTAACACAAGACACGACGCTTCTTCGACAGTGACGACCACAAGATAGGAGACGATCACAAAAAAGGAGACGATGCTTCTTCAATAGATTACCAAGAGGAAATACGACGACTAACACGAGAAAAAATATAACTTTGTTTTCATGTTAATAACTTAGTAGAAAACAACGTCTTTTGTCGTTAAACTAAATATCGTCGTTTTCAATTAAGTCAGAAGAAAATTTATATATTATGTAATAATTCATAAATCATTATACTAGTTACAATTATTATCTATACATTCATATAACATTATATTAATTACCATATATGATAATAACAATAGCAATTTAATTACAAATATTACAATATAGTAAAAATGGAAATCAATATTAAATATTACTATCATATTCCTAAAAATCAAATTTAATGTTATTCAAAATCTATTGTAAGCCTTAAAATAAATTTATTTAACAACAATTTCATTTCAAATATCAAATTTAATATTAATCACCATGATTGTATAAGTTTAAAAATAAATTTAGTTAATAAAAATGTCATTTATACTTTTTATTAATCTCTTTTAACATATATGATTTTATAATTTTATATGGTCTCACAAAACTGTATTTATTATATATAAAATAGTAATTTATGTTTACAATATATTGAAAAAAGTTAGCAAAATATAAAAAGTTATAAACAAGTATAGTATTGGCAACGATTTTGGAAATTGGTAGCCAAATATTCAGCTACTGATTAACATTTGACGGTGATCTCATGTATCGCTACCAAATGTTGCAGCATAAAAAAATCAAGCGAAAACGAGTTGTTTTCAATTCTTTTTAATCCAAAGGGCAATGATTTTGTAAATTTGTAGTCAAATATTCAACTACTGATCAACATTTGGCGACGAATTGTGAGATCTTCACCAAATGTTGCATCATTAAAAAAAAGCAAAAACTACGTCACTTTCATTTTTGTTTAATCCAAAGGGTGATGATTTTGTAAATTGGTAGCCAAATATTTGGCTGTTGATTAACATTTGATGACAAATTGTGAGATCATTGTCAAATGTTGTAGTATCGAAAAAAATAAAGTGAAAATGATATCATTTGTTCAATGACAAATAAAATATTTAGTAACAATGTATATGATCAAAAATTTCAAAACGTAGCTAAAAAGATTTGATTACATTTTTCAAATCGTCACCAATAAATTTCTGCTATGTTTCTAAAAAAGTAGCTAAAGAAATTTTGCTATGTCTACCAAATGGTCGCCAATAATTTTTGGTCATGCTTATCTTGCGTCGCTAAAAATAATTAGCTACGTTACAAAAATTAAAAAATTTTCGCTACATTCCTAGTACTGTAACTAATAGCTTTTCGGCACAAAAGCTAATGGTACAAAAGATTATTGGTGATGATTTGGTAGATCGTCTCCTATCTTTTTTTGCTACGCATGCAGCCTGTAGTAAGAAATCGTTAGCGACAATTTGGCAAAAACATTACCTATAGTTTTTTCCATCATCTCCAGTGAATCATCAGTCGATGTAAGTCGTTAAATCTTTGTTATTGGATTTTTTTTAGTTCTTACAATGATAGTGTTTAAACCTTTGATGTTGGACTGGTTGTTCGATGTTATTTGAGTTCTTATCATATGTATAAAGTGTTTGATGAAAGTTCTATTACAATTGTGTTAAAGAATCTCATATGTTCTGCTTATGCAATTGCTAGATATGATATGTTTCTATTGACATTATACTGATAATTGATTGTAAGTCAATGACCTATCTTACAATCCGATCAACAAGTGCCAATATATAATATAAAGTTGACTGGATTTTATCAAACTTACTTACACATGACTTTCAAATATATAAAGATTAGACAAGCATTATTAACTATGTTTAAACAAGCATTATTAACTATCTTGAAACAAGCATTTTTTTTCTTGATTGATTGTTATTAATAAATTAGAAAACAAAAAATCTAAATGTTACATACAATAACATGGATTAAAAATGTCACCAACAAAATATTTAGTAATAATGTATATGATCAAAAATTTCAAAACGTAGCTAAAAAGATTTGGTTACATTTTCCAAATCGTCGCCAATAAATTTTGGCTATGTTTCTAAAAATGTAGCTAAAGAAATTTTGCTACGTGTACCAAATGGTCGCCAATAATTTTTGATCACGCTTATCTTTCGTCGCTAAAAATAACTAGCTACATCACAAAAATATTGTGAAAATTTTTTCGCTACACTCCCAGTACTGTAACTAATAGCTTTTTTGCACGAAAACTAAGGGTACAAAAGATTATTGGTGATGATTTGGTAGATCGTCTCCTATCTTTTTTCGCTACGTATGCAGCTTGTAGTAAGAAATCGTTAGCGACAATTTGGCAAAAACATCACTATAGTTTTTTCCATCGTCTCTAGTGAATTGTTAGTCGAGGTAAGTCGTTGAATCTTTGTTGTTGGATTTTTTTAGTTCTTACAATGATAGTGTGTTAACCTTTGATGTTGGACTAGTTGTTCGATGTTATTTGCGTTCTTTATGTTTGTTTGGAATGTGAATGGTTGAATTTTAGTTTGAATGTCTTAATGTTAGTAAAGAAGGAGAAAAGAAATGATTTTTTTGTTAGTTTGGGATGAATTTAAAATGTGTATAAAGTGCTTGATGAAAGTTCTATTACAATTGTGTTAAAGTATCTCATATGTTCTGCTTATGCAATTGCTAGATATGATATGCTTCTATTGACATTATACTGATAATTGATTGTAAGTCAATGACCTATCTTACAATTCGATCAACAAGTGTTTATAGCTAACTAGATTTTACCAAACTTTCTTACACATGACTTTCAAATATACAAAGATTAGACAAGCATTATTAACTATCTTTAAACAAGCATTATTAACTATCTTGAAACAAGCATTTTCTTTCTTGGTTGATTATTATTAATAAATTATAAAACAAAAAATCTAAATGTTGCATACAATAACATGGATTAAAAATGTCACCAATAAAATATTTAGTAATAATGTATATGATCAAATATTTCAAAATGTAGCTAGATTTGGTTACGTTTTCCAAATCGTCATCAATAAATTTTGGCTATGTTTCTAGAAATGTAGCTAAAGAAATTTTGCTACGTGTACCAAATGGTCGCCAATAATTTTTAGTTACGCTTATCTTTCGTCGCTAAAAATAACTAGCTACATCACAAAAATATTGTGAAATTTTTTTTGTGACACTCCCAGTACTGTAACTGATAGCTTTTCAGCACGAAAACTAAGGGTACAAAAGATTATTGGTGATGACTTGGTAGATCGTCTCCTATCTTTTTTCACTACGTTTGCAGCTTGTAGTAAGAAATCGTTAGTGACAATTTGGCAAAAACATCACCTATAGTTTTTTACATCGTCTCCAGTGAATCGTCAGTCAAGGTAAGTCGTTGAATCTTTGTTATTGGATTTTTTTAGTTCTTACAATGATAGTGTTTTGACCTTTGATGTTGGACTGGTTGTTCGATGTTATTTGAGTTCTTTGTGTTTATTTGGATTGTGAATGGTTGAATTTTAGTTTGAATGTCTTAATGTTAGTAAAGAAAGGGAAAAGAAATGATTTTTTTGTTAGTTTGGGATGAATTTATCATGTATATAAAGTGTTTGATGAAAGTTCTATTAAGATTGTGTTAAAGTATCTCATATGTTCTGCTTATGCAATTGGTAGATATGATATGCTTCTATTGACATTATACTGATAATTGATTGTAAGTCAATGACCTATCTTACAATCCGATCAACAAGTGTCAATATATAATATATAGTTGACTGGATTTTACCAAACTTACTTACACATGACTTTCAAATATATAAACATTAGACAAGCATTATTAACTATCTTGAAACAAGCATTTTCTTTCTTTCTTGATTATTATTAATAAATTATAAAACAAAAAATCTAAATGTTACATACAATAACATGGATTAAAAATTTCACCAATAAAATATTTAGTAATAATGTATATGATCAAAATTTTCAAAACGTAGCTAAAATGATTTGGTTACATTTTCCAAATCGTCGCAAGTAAATTTTGGCTATGTTTCCAAAAATGTAGCTAAAGAAATTTTTCTATGTCTACTAAATGGTCGCCAATAATTTTTGGTCATGCTTATCTTGCGTCGTTAAAAATAATTAGCTAAGTCACTAAAATATTGCGAAAAAATTTTCGCTGCATTCCTAGTGCTGTAACTAATAGCTTTTCGGTAAGAAAACTAAGGGTACAAAAGATTATTGGTGATGATTTGGTAGATTGTCTCCTATCTTTTTTCGCTACGCATGCAATTTTTAGTAAGAAATCGTTAGCGACAATTTGGCAAAAATATCACCTATAGTTTTTTCTATGAGAATTAAGCGACGATTTATGCGAAAAAATAATTCGTCCCTAATTAGTATTGGCGATGATTGTTGGGGTTTTAGTGACAAAATTTTTTGTCACTAAATATCCCTTCTGTTGTAATGAGATTTCATGTGATTATAATTGCACATGCCATATGTCACGGGTTAGATGTCGTGATAAATATCAAATAAAACCTAAGTGAAATTTGAGGTTGTAAATCATGTTTTTTTTGTAAACATTAGAGCGTAACTATAGATAACTATAAAGATTATCTTAAGACCTTGTGAATGTTAGAGCCAGAGGACAAATCGTACCTTTTGTCTTAAAATATTAACAATTTTTTTAAAAAATATTATAATAGTCATGCCAATATATGATTGCATAGACATGTCACTTGTCAGAGGCTAATGATTTTAAACCTAATGGAGTTAGATTTAAAAGTGGACATAGTATTATTTTATAAACATTAGGATACAAGTTGGTATTATAAATAACAATAAATACTATCTTAGACCTTATGCGAGACTGTGAATCATAACTTTGTTCTTATAGTTATAATAATAACTATATAATAAGAGTTGACTTTCTTCTTATATATAATACTCCTTTTATACTTACAAAATAAGTTTAAGTCTCCTCTTGTCTATAGAATTGGGGATTTGAACTATTTCTCTTAATCTGAATTTCCCTTATAATCATATTCACTACAACAAAACTATAGTTTTAACGTCGTTTGAGAAGTAGACGTCGAGAATGAGCTAAGCTTTTCACGACGTCT
>JAOSBK010000003.1:20759385-20773990 GCA_027568895.1 Erythroxylum shatona
TGTCTGACTTTCTTTTTATTAATTCTCTTTGTTATACATCAAAATCATATCTTAAGTAAAGTCATTTGGACTTAACAGTTAGGACTCCAACTTGAGGATAATTTGAAATTAACAGGAAGAGGGGTACAAATTGACTTACAATCTTATATGTTAAATCACTGCAAGATCTTCTTTAAATAATTCTTTTAAGAAAGCCAAATCTTTCTATTATTTTTGTCTCAGTGAATTTGCATTCCTAGAATATCGTTGGCTAGTCCCAAGTCCTTCACTTCAAATTCCCTAGCCAATTGTGCCTTTAATTCTTTGATACAATCATTGTTAGGGCTTGCTACTAATATGTTGTCTACATACAAGAGAAAGACTATAAAATCATCTTTCTCAGACCTCTTTAAATATCCACAAGGTCTTGCATTCAGTCTATTATATCCAAAGCTTATGATGAAGGAATCAAATCTCTTATACCAACACCTTGACACCTGCTTTAAACCATATAGAGATTGTTCAACTTGCAAACCAAGTTCTCTTTCCCTTTTTTTTCGAAAACCTTCTGGCTGGAACATATAAATTTCTTCTTTAAGATCTCCATGAAGAAATGCAATTATCATATCTAACTGCTCAAGATGCAAGTCAAATGTAGCACACATTGCCAGAACTATTTGAACTATAGTGAGTCAAACCATAGGAAAAATATTTCATTGAAGTCAAATCCTTCCTCTTGAGCATATCCTTTTACCACCAATCTAGCACAAAATTGCTCTACTTGATCGTCATCACTCCATTTGATCTTGTAAACCCATTTATTGCCAATAGGCTTTCTTCCTTATGGTATTGATACCAGCTCTTATGTCTTATTCTTATGTAGAGCTTTAATTTCTTCCTACATTACTGCCATTCACTGAGATGCATCTGAACTATTCATTATTTTTTGAAGAGTTGACAGGTCTTCATCCTCAGTTAAAAGACAGTATACAATATTGCTATCCATAATTAATATTGCTCTCCATAATATAATCTGATTGCCAGCTCGGTGCTCTTCTTATGTGAGTTGATCTCTGAGTGTCTGAAACATCAGATTCGACTGGTTTTTGCTCCTCGTGCTCTGGTGTAGCTTTAGAAAAATCATTTTGATCAAATTCCCTTTCCACCTGTACTGTTGTAGTCTCTGAATTCTCATTTGAAGTGTTAACATCTTCTGTTTTCTTTATCGTTATCTTCCAAGAAAATAACATCTCTACTGATAACAATCTTATGAGTAGTGGGATCCTGTATGATGATACCCCTTTACTCCTTTAGCTTGTCCTAAGAAAATACATCTTCTAGATTTTGGATCCAACTTTGTAATTTCTTGGGCATTGAACATCACATAGGCAAGACATCCAAATATATAGAGGTTGGAAGAATCCACTAGTTTATCAGGCCACATCTCCATCGGTGTCTTCAACTCAATTGCAGTTGACGGAGCTCGATTCATCACATAACAGGTAGTATTGATTGCTTCTACCTAGAATTTCTAATTTAAGCTTGCAGTTCTCAACATCGCTCTTGTTCTTTTCAATAGAGTTCTATTCATCCACTCTGCTACTCCATTTTGTTAAGGTGTGTATGCCATCATAAATAGCCTTTTGATATCTTCTTGCTTGCAGAATTTATGAAATTCTTTACCAATATAATCGCCTCCATTATCTGAGCATAAATACTTAATCTTCTTACCAGATTTGAGTTCCACCCGTGCTTTGTAAAGTTTGAAAGTTAGAAATACATTTGTATTCCTCTTAATAGAAAACAACTAATATCTCCTCGAATAATCATAAATGGATGATACAAAGAAATTTGCTCCTCCTAGAGATGTAACTGGTACTTGTCATACATTAGAGTGAATTAATTATAGAATTTCTTTGCTTCTGAACTTTGATGTGTTGAACTTCAATCGATGCTGCTTACTCACAATGCAATCCTCATAAAAGGGTAGTGATACCTTTATGAGGGCCTGGAAGTAGATTCTTCTATACAAGTATCTTCATTCCTTGTTCTAACATATGTCTAAGATTTTTAAGCCACGTCATTATAGATTTGTTATCTAGACTAGTTACCGTAACGAATGCCTCTCCTTCTTACAAAATTACTTCCTTCAGTATAAACATATTTGCAATGATCTTCTCTACTTTCATAAATACCAGCGCTCCTTTAATCACTTTCATGATCTTGTTTTGAATCTCAAATATGAAATTGAGATCATCCAGTTTTCCTACAAACAACAAATTCTTCTTCAGGCCCTCCATATGTCGCATTTTTTCAATAGTATGAGTTATCCTATCATACATCTTTAACTTAATGGTGTCAATACCAACGATCATTAGAGCTTGATCATTACAACTGTACACAAATCTCCTAAAGACAAATTCATACTAATAGAACCATTCTCTCCATGAGATCATATAAAAAGTAGTTGCTTAATTGAGAGGCCTTACATCAACAAATCTTCTTTTGCCTCCAATAGTCATTGCTGCTTTACAGAGCATTGCACATCTATCATTTAAAGTATTTGTCACACTTCCTTGAGGAATATAATCTTTCTTATTTAGATTCTAATAATGCTTCTTCAGGTGCCCTTTCTTGCCACAATTGTAGCATTTGAAATTCTTTTTACTCTTAGATTTTGATCTACCATAACTATGATTCCTACTTGGGTCACTTTCCATTGATCTTCCTCTTGTCATAGCTAAGGTCTTTGCTTGTTGCAAATTTGCTAACTTGTCTTCCTTACTTTTGTATCGACTCTCTTCTTCCAGAATAGCAACTGTAATATTGTCAAAAATTAGAGTGTCTGTGTTTTTTGTTAAATTGATAACCAGTTGATCATACGAATATGGTAGACTTTGGATTAGAAGTTTCGTATGTGCACTGATCTCTATTGTGTGCCCCAATGATGTGAGTTACCAAAATAGAGTATTTAAAGTATTTAAATGCTCCATCACGTAAGTGGATTCCGCCATGCGTATAATTTCCTCTTTAAAAAATTTTTGTTGTAGAGTAATTTGGCTTCATACAATTTTGTGAGATGATCCCAAATCTCTTTTGTCATCTCTTCTTCTCCTCTATGCTTGACAACACTCCATATGCTAGTGCCAGATGAAGATTTGCAATAACATTCCCTTTCATCTGATTTCACTTATTATCATTTATGAATATTGTTGGCCTTTCGTTGATGGTTGCTAAATAATTATCTTTTCTCGAGATAACCTTCATCTTCAACTTTCACAATTAGAAATTACTCTCACTGAACTTTTCAATCTCAAATTTTGTTGCCATTGCTTCTATCACGAACAGAATTTTGACTCCTACTATTTTATATGAACAATACCCATACGTATGAATAATTCTGTATATGTGAATAGTACTATATGCGTATGTATGAATAGTATCACACACGTGAATAGTGTTGTATACTTGAATTACAATAACTACACAATTTAATGCTAAAATAAATACATGAATAGTTGTCACCTTTTGTAGTTATTATTCACCAACTTTCACTATACTCACCGGAACTTTGAATAGACTATGCCAAAAAATTTGTCATAATTTTCTCACCTCACTCTGATACCAATTGTTGTAAAATTGACCGAATTAGAGTATATTCGTAGCTAAATAGGAATGAAGGAATAGTAATGAACAGACAAATTTTACATGAAAAACTCCTAAATTAGGGCAAAAATCACAAGCAAATTTTTTTTTTCACTATGAAGTTTAGGAGTACAACTTCTCTCTATTTTACAAAGAGAAACACTAACTCTCTCACTAAATAGAAAAAGCACTCTCAAAACTTTTGTGGGAATTTAGTAAAAGAAGAGATTTCTAGAATATTAGAAAACAAATATGGGAAGGCCTATTTATAGGCCTCCCATATGTGTATACCCAGCTGTGGACAACCTCTTTTTTTCTTCCTACTGTTCTTGATTTTGTGCAGTCAACTGCCTTCTTTCTTGACTTTGGTACAGTCGACATCAAGATTTAGTCTATATAGCATGGATTCTTGAGTCATGATGCTATCGTATAGTTTATAATAGTTTTACAACATCTAGCAAAGAGTTATGATTTTATTGTTGGATGAATTTTTTGTACAGATTAACTGGGTTCTTAAAATTTTAATTTTCTAATAAAAGTAGTTAATATCTTTAATTCATTGAATCAATCAATGTGCTTAGGATGTCGTGTTGATTGAAGAACCAGTATTCTTAAGTTTATTCTTCTTCAGGATGAGCTGGTGGAATCACCTTTGAAGATAAATATGTCCTCTACTCTTCCAAAGAGCATTGCTGGATATCCTCTTCTGTTACACCATATGGACTGAAGAGAGCCAATCTTATTTGAAGGTAATCAATTTAATATCTGGAACAATTCATTCAATGCCTCCATTATTAACTTCAGTTAGTTTCTCTATTGAATTAAGTAACTTATATTCAAGGTCTCTATTATTGAGTGTGCCTGTGTATTAAGTAACTTTCATTCTGCTATTAAAAAGTCACCTCTATCTCTCTCCTTGGCACTCTAATTTTGGACTCTCTACGTGTACGTTCCTCGCTGCTGAATCAATGCTTTAGAAGAATGCAAATTTAGCATAACATCCACACACACGGAGATATAACATAAATGCATCATAAAATCAAATGCTTTTCCATCGTTTGCAGTTTCCATTTCTTCTCTGATTGGTATTAGTTTGGATTTGTTAAGTTCGTTATCTGGAATCATTTAGATAGTCGTTATATCACAATTATCAATGACTAAGAACTAATTTTCTGTCCTCCAATCTCAAAGAAAAAGAATTTTTATCTGGATTATTTTTGTTCTATCAAAGGATTGGCTGAGTTGTTTTGGTTATCTTTCATTATGGGACACTATTGAATATCATTAGGACCGTTTTTCTAGAAAGGTTGTTTCGCCTAGAGTGCAAAGGATGAAGACATTTTAAACTAAAATATAAACTATTTGTGAGTTTTATTACCGTTTTACAACTATTTATTGTGTGCTCCATGTTGTGACTTTATCATTTACCCTTGTTCACTGACTACATCCATTTTTGGCTATTTTCTATCAAGACTTTAGAATTAGAAAAAGTTTTGTGTAAAAGTTTGGAATGTATCTTGACAAAAGCCAAATGGAACTTGGTCCGTTCCAAAAGAAGAAGAAACAATAATATGGAAGTTATAGTCAAATTATTTTTTTTTAATTTTAAAATTACTTTACTAAAATTAAAAAATCTAACATTCAGAATAAACTTCAAGATGGGGGAGAGAAAAATAAAGAAAAGATTTTATCTGCACCTCTACCACTCGTTGAGCATTTCGGTCTTGTCTTAGAAAAAAAGTTAAGTTATTCACATGGTTTAGGTGTTAAAGGAAAAAGATTTAAGTCCCAGGAAAAAGTCAAATTCTAACTAAAATTGAGGTTTAAAAAAATGTGTAAGTAATTTAGATGATGAAGTTGCAAGACTTACTGAAATCTAAAAAATACAAAATGAAAAGATTCAAGCTCAAAATGAGATGATTCGAGCCCAAGATGTAGTTATTGAGAAGCAAGCTATAGAAATGAAACAAAATTTAGCTATTTTTGCATATTTGACAAATACTGGAGTAATTTTTAGTTTGTTACTCAATGCTTCTGCCTCAATTAGAGATCCATCAAGTATCACAACATCAAATACCCAATCAGAATGTGAATTTATAAAATCTATAATAGTTAGTGTTACTTCTTATCATTATCATTATATTATTATAAAATGTTAGTACTAAATTTATAGCTTAATATTTTATAAACTAATTATTTTATTATATTTTTATTTATTTTGTAGGAAACAAATCAATGGTGAACTTCATTTGTAAGAATAGCTAGAAAAAGTTACCTTGGAGAGTTTTAGCTTAAATTAGTACTTAGTAGTTTGAGATAATTGTAATAAATATAATTGTCTTGGATATTAAAATTTTCAATTTTATATATTAAAAATTAAAATTTTGTACATTTTGGTAATATATATATTATATATATATTAATAATTTTTATTTGCTTGTGTGACAATATCTTAGCACTAAAAAATTGTACCATTTATGGCAACTTCTATTTTATGGCCCTTAATGCAACATTTTTTTATTGATTAAGCAATTAAATTGTTAAATTTAATAATATCATTTGTGACAAACACGAGCACATTAATGATAAATTTATTGTAAAATATAATCTTTATTTAGTGACAATATTATGGTAACTTATAACTTTCATACTTGTGATGAAACCTGTCAGACAATATGGGTCATTAATGCAAATTTCTTTTATCACTAATACAATTATTTTGTTGAACTGATAGTTTTATTTGTGATAATAATAAATATATTAGCGATAATATTTTTTGTAAGAACAAATTTTCATTTTTGTGATAAAATGAGGTTGACACTTTTTACTTAAAATATTAGTGACCAAGTAATGAACATTGATTAAAAAAAAGCACAAATGAAAAATATTGTCACTATTTTACTTATTTTAATGATGATAATGTTATCACAATAAAATGAAGTATTATTACGATTTTATTCGTCACTACTTTATATTATTTGTGTCGACAAATTTATCATAAATATGTAATCACAATAAAATAAAATACTATTACAACTTTATTCGTCACTATGTATTGTGTGTCATCAAATTTATTATAAATATGTAAAGTTACTCTGATCATATAATTTTGTCATATATTTCATAGTTTTTAGTATCAATATTTTTTGTCACAACATTGTTCTATAATTGTGAACATTTTCTTAAATTAGTCACTATTTCATTAGCGACCGAGATATTTATGATAAGAAGTGATTGACTTTAAAAATTGAATACTATTAATAATAACAGCTAATATGACGGAATTTTACTAAAAATATAATTTCTTCTACTCCTAAAAGTAAGACGAAAGGAGAGGGAGAAGCGTTTCCCAGCCAGAATAATCTAGAAAGAAAATAGGGTTGCAGAAGTTTCCACCCAGTAGTAGAGGATAATGCGAGACTCAGACTCCTTTTGCTTTCCTTGTTTCCTTCTGCATCATATGCATAGCATGCACACAAGATCAAATTGCGCCTCATCCAGGGTCATGCAAACGCACCGAAGCTCCAGGATCGATAACTTTCCTAGGTTTAGGTTATCATCCCACTAAGGACAAGACCATAACCTGTTCTTTTTTAAGTCATATCTACGATGTCTCTCTCATCTCTCTCTCCACCTAAATATAATATCTCAAGTGAAACAAACTCTTCCCCAAGTTTTTGGGTTTCAGAAAGGAATAAGGTTTCCTTTCCTTTTGATCTTCCTGTAAACTAGTTTATAGGCTCCAAATTTTACTATCAAATTTTGCAGTTCGTTCATTTTTTTCAGTACTTACTATTGGCATTTAAATTTGTTTTTAATGCTATTTAATTTATGCTTTAATTGTTTTGCTTTAATTGTTTGGAAGTTGAAAGGGTGAAGAGTTAAGAATATGGAGAGTTTAGAACTAGAATGTTCTATATTGCTTATAAATTGTATTTTTGTTTTTGGTTTAATGTCAAGAAGTTAAAAAGAGAAAATATAGTCCTTCACTTACTAGTCACTGCCAATAGCTACTGAGAAAGTAGCTGTCAGTACTTGGTTTGTAACAGGAAAAAGATCTTGCATAGATAGACCTAATGGCAAAGCAAGTGTCCTTTAAGTAGTACAGTTTCAGTAAACCATACACGCATCACAAATCGTGGTTCCATCATGACTCAGATTTGAAGTTCTTAACAAAGAAGAAGGAAAATCAAACAAATTTCCTTATCATTCTAATAGGACTTATTTACCAGCACATAGAGTATACCAGCACATAGAGTAGCTTGTTATAGCAGAAGATATCATGATATTGAAGAGGAGCATGAAGCACACCACTTGATATCTCATGTCTCTTACAGTTTAACTATATTTTTGATCCATATCCTCAAAAGCTAAAGAGCTTCTTAACTGCTTCAAGTCTCCATCAACCACTTCATGTAGCGAAACACCCTAGGTGACATGAGTGAATTGGCTCAAGAGTGAGGTCAAGGTCGTTCCTTCTCATTACTGATGTTTCTTCCTGGTAAGTGCCACTGAATTATTGTGTTCCAAATATCAGGTTGGATGTTCTAAAAAGATGATTTAACTTGAACACCGCCACCAATATTTCACCGAATTACTTGGTGATAAAGAACTTCACAGAAATATTACTATTAAACTCGATATAGTCATGTTTTTTTTTTTTTAAACTTCAGTTTACAACCTGTCTCTAAATCCCATTTCTTCCCTTTAGACATTAGTCGTATTCTGAAGCAGATAAGGCCCATCTTATTTCTAAAATTGTATTTTCAAAGTAAAAGAGAGGCAAAGTCAACAAAGCAGATATAGTGTTATAAGACAACAGAAGCAGGTGACTACCCATTGTTTAGGCATGGAAGAGTGGGCTCTGGTATAAGCAAGGGTGAAGCACTAGGGCCATGATTTTGTTGGTCCCAGAGAGCCTGCTCTGCCACTGCCTTTTCCTTCTCTTTGATCTACGTACAAAAAGGTTAAGTGCCATTTATTTTATTGTGTTCCATCCAATGCAAATGGTTATAGCCTTTAAGCTTTAGAAGTTATGAACTACAAAAAAATGGATGATATGGATCAAAGCATGTCACCTGTTTTGCTAGGATGCTATTTTGCTCTTGTATTGCCTTTTCCTGTATAAGACACCAAGACATTATGTCATAAAAGTGAGACAATTAATCCATCCACTAATAGAAGCTTGGATCAAATCAATCAAGTGATTTCTTTATAAGATTAACCTCAAAATAAGACTGTCATATGTATCTCATCTGTTTGACAAACACGTTCATGCTTTCAAGTTTCCGACCATTAAAATTTACTTGGTTTACCATGGCAAGTCCAAATGTTTGATTTCAAGTTTTTTAATTACTTGACAATCTGTGATTACGGCTATTCTTGAGTAGTAATGAAAATGATGCTACTAGCTACTTAGTAATCCTAAAAACTTCAGCCCAGCTTTAGACTTTACACTAAGCCCACGATCGCGGATCCAACTACGTTATGTTTTTTGTATTCTCTTAGGCATATAAATACATTGTATTCTCCTAGTGTATTAATATTGAAAACAATTCACAATGAATTAAAAAATCTTAACTGTCTGTGGACGTAGCCATATTTTGGTGAACCACGTAAATTTGTGTGTTCATTTATTTTTCCGCACTGTTCTTTGATTATTGTGATTGATTGTCCATAACACAAAGCTTCTTAACCATCCCTTGAATTAAGACAGGTAAAATAATGTTTCTACTCTTCTTTATTGAATTGAAATTTTAGTAAACCTTTGAACTAGGTGCTCAAAATTGTTTCTCTTCTAAAAGACTTTTATCTTTTCGTAAAAAATTAGATACTGGTTCAACGTCTCAAAATCGTTAGAAATATGATTGCCTTACCTTTCTCTGATGTTCCGAAATTGACTCGTGCATCAGTTGGTTCTGCACAAGAGGGAACGTGCATTTAATACTAAAAACAAAAGCAACTCAGATTTCAATTAGACACACTGCAGTGAGCCATACTTTTCTAGAGCGGATTTGTTTAAGAGCGACATCAAGCCGTTGGTCCAAGTTTTGAAGCTCTTTCAGACTAAGTGAGTCTAGATCTTCTCCCAAATAATGCCTATGGAAGTTTGATACAAACAACCCACCTAGTTTAAAAGTTGCACAATAATGTGGACTTGAAAAGCCTTTAAAACTATAGTATTATCCAGGACGGTACCTGCAGTTTCTCTGTAGGAGCTCAACCTTTGCCTTGAGCCTGTTATACTCCAACATCCAATTTCCCTGCAAAATGAGACCAATGGTTGCAAATCACAGGTTAATTGTATGTAAATTATAAATTGAGATATTTTTGGTAATCAGTCATAAGCGCAATGAAGTTGCAATGACATAAGTACCTGCGAATCCACGTCAGCAACAAGTTGCCTCTCAGCATATGAGTACCTCTCATACCGTTCAAGTATCATTTCCATGCTGTTGAGCCATAAAATTATCGCTTACAATTGTTTCTACTAAATCCCTTCTAAGAAATGGAATCGAAAACATCAATTTTGATTCCAGGAAACACCTAAGCAAGACTCCAATTCCTCCATATCTGGGAAATGTGTTCTTTAACAAATGACGTCAACAATTTGGGTAAGACTCAAGTATTCATGTCACAAGAGAAGTAGATACTAAAACAGCCAACACTAGCGATATCCAACACTGTAAAGTTCCTGATAATCAATAATTGAAATTGTTAAGCAAGGAACATTTCCTTGCATAGTAATATGCCGTCACTTAGCCACACCATGTAGCTTAGTTGCAACTATGTTTTGTTCACTGCCTCAGATTTTGAGAAAACCTAGAAACAACAACAAAAACTGCTTATTGCTTATAGTTTCCTTTCTATTGTTGCTAAATGGTACCAAGGCTTCAAAGGCCTAGGGTTGAGAGTTACAAATGTTGCCCTTGAGACTAAGTCTTCATTTCTTTAATTTTCTGTTTATCAGGAATACTTTTATGTTACTTAACTTACAAAAATTTATTTCATAAACCAAAAAAGAAACATGACAGCTTTCTGGTGTCACCTGATCTTTTACGAGGAATATTTTACGTAGGTAGGGTGCTATTGTTTTTGTTTTTCTCTTTTTAAGCATTAGAGATCTTCAATACAGTGCCCAGAAATTGACGACCTAAAGACACAATTCTAAGCTATAAATATATCTCATCCTCTGAATGTTGAAAGGCTCATAAATTAGTAATATGATACTATATTTGAAATTGAAGCGTATTCTTGTTTTCTTCCTTAACTCTTTGATATAAATGTGTAATACTTTTCAAAGACACTTCAACTAATGCACATGCAATACATATACAATGATGTCACCAACGTAGTCACAAGATTAAGGTCTTTTTTTCCCCTCAATCTCATAAATGTTAAAACTATGAGCTGGGATCCTGCGTCGCACATAATTTGGGTTTGTAGCATCTCTTAACTGTTAAACTTGGGTTATCATACTTGATTGTTCAAGAAAATTTATGGGATCAACCTCTTAATCTAACAGAGAATAATAATATTTTTTGCTTGGAATAATATCACTAATTCTTTATTAATTGACACAATATAACTCCGTTCATAAATATGAACATTGATAATACGAATTGTTGAATCATGGTTAGTGAAATCTCTTTTGGAATTCGTGACGTTACTAGTTTACTTGCACAAACTTGGACACACTAACTAAGATGATGAATTATGTAGGAAATGAACGCAAAACAATCTTCCGTAAATTTCATGGTGACAAACAGAACGTTTCAACTTGCCCAGATATAAATGAAAACGATTAGGGATTTCCAAGTATCATAAAAGAAAATAAATGAGTTAAAAGTATTATGAAGACATGAATGAGTGTAGAGTGCATACCTTCCCCCAATTAGAATGCACCCATTATTGTGAAAAGAAAAGAGCAAAAGGCGACAAAGCTTACTCTAGCTGACAACAATCACACTCCATAATCTATTTCTGTGAAAAACAATTTCATAAGCCCTATGTCGAGTACAAGTATATAACTAACTACAAGCACACAACATTCATTCTAATCAAAAGATTGCTCTATAAATCCTAAGCACCAGACGAGATAAAACAAATATCGACGGCCATACGTGCAAGGCAATCTAGAATACCCTTTTGGTTCTTCTTCAAGAGGAGCTTTTCTAAATTCAGGGTCCTATATCAAGTTTGATCTACATTTTATAGGACCATAGCAACTACTCCTCTGAGGAAGAAATCAAGATGGGAAGATGCGAAGGAAAATAACACAGAAGTAAGTGTATTTAAGCACTAGTAACCTCCATGACCAAAAGCCACGAACTTTTTGCAGCCACGTTTCTCCCTAATAAACAGCTAGGGCAAATTATCCTATAAAGTTGCACCAACGAGTGTACCGAAGGTCAGGAGATTTAAGTCAGATTTTCGGCGGGGCCAACACTCTAATTAAACAAATCTATACCCGCAGGAAGCAACGTCAGTGCAGATAAGACTACGAAACATGGACTTATAGTTCTTTCTCCGCTGTTACCGCTGTCCTTTTGTAAATGATGTACGCTTGCAGCAGCTAACTCTGCATGAAATCGTTAAAGAGGGCAGATAAAAAAACCCTATGCGAAACCCCTTATTTATGTCCTTGAGATCGTTGGTTTCGGTAAAATACAATGTCTTTCTGCACAAAGATCTATATCTGTACGGATCAGAAATAGGGTGTTGACGAAACATATGGACCATATCTTTCTGAGAAGGAATGGAAACAACAGAAAGTTTGAGATTTAATAAGCTCTACATATGCCAAATTATGGATATCAATTAAAAGAAAGAAATATAACCCTATGAGATTTAAAAAAAAAAGGAATTCTAATATTACCATGAATCAGTGGAGTACTCAAAGAGCTTCCCTTTCTGAGAGAAGACAATCAAAGCAACCTCAGCATCACACAAGACAGAGATCTCTTGAGCTTTCTTCAACAACCCAGCTCTCCGTTTGGAGAATGTAACCTGACGATTGATCTTGTTCTCTATCCTCTTCAACTGAACTCGACCTCTTCCCATACCTCTCTCTGCTTCTTGCACACGCAGACGACACCCCACACACTTGCACACAATCTTTCTTTCCTCTAAAAAACCCAACAACCAAAACCCAATAAAAACCGAAAAAGAAACATCAAACCTGAACCCAAAAAAGAGGAGTATGAGGAGAGTATTATAGCATAAAAAAAGGGTTTTCCTGCTGCTTGCCAAACGTGAAGCTTTCCCAAGAAAGCATGCAGCATATAAAGAAAAAGGAAGTAATGGGAGAGAAGACGGTGAATAGTGGGTTTAATAGGGGAGTGTCAGGTTTTGGGTAAAACCAGGGTAATTTTCGGGGATTTGCTGTCGAGCTCCTATTGGCCCAAGGTTGTACTGCTACTCATTTGTGTCTACAGTTTCTGATTGTAATGACCACAATTAATTCTTTCGCGTTTGCAGTTTATAATTTATATTATAATATCTCACTGAGGACATTTTTGTACTTTAAAATTATATTCAATTTTCATTTAATTTTAAAAATTCAAACATAATTTAAATTATACATATTTTTAGATTTTAATTTTTATAATTATAATTACATTTATTCAAATTCGAATGCCGATTAGTAAAGACACTTTGAGTAACTAATTCTTCAATAAGTTTTTTTATTTTCTTAATAAGTACTTTTTATTTCCTTTTCATGTTGACAATCTGCGTCGGGTGTGTACGGACCGATCACAAGCATTGGATGGTTTGCCACTTAGATATTCGTTAGGTATTAAACTCTAATTGCTTGACAAGTGTCTTTTCGTGTCCACTCTTTTTTTTTTGGTCGGAGAAAAGAAATAGTTCGGTACCCAGTCTCAGCAGCTTACTTCGACAAATGGAAATCTGGAGAGGGGAGGTGAACCAAAGTAACCCTGGGGAAAGGTTTTGAAATAGTAACAATTACGATTTATAAAGACGAGTACACACAGTTTATGTATTAATCTCATAAAAATGCACATTATAATTTAATAAAAATTATCAGTCAGAGAAATAGAATTACCGCCTCGTATACCCTAGCTAGTTCAAATATTTCATAAATGTATGAAATAACAAGTGTTTTGAGTATTTTTACTTAAAGATATAATATCAATTTTTTTTGCAATTAAATGATGTCCAAATTGTCTAGATATATTTGGATTAATTCACATTGGTTGTTTAACTTTAGTTAGATAACATATAAATAAATGATTATTCCTTATTGTACCTATAGTCGAAAATAGTACGAAACTAGCTCCCTTAGTATCAGTCGTCGATGCTGGTAATTTCACATGATACCAACGGTATTTAAAATATCAGTTAAATACTGACAGTTGTTGTAAATTTCTAAAAGTTGAAGGATCATTTGCAAACAAAAAAAAACGCTATCTCTACAACTCTCTCTTCTCACATTTTTCATTTCTCTCTCACCCCTTCTTTCAGGTCTCCTCTCTGTTGACCCTCCACCACACACTCGATACTACCCCACATCCCCATCATCGTCTCTTCCTAATGGTCATGACCAAAGTTATGAATACTGTACCGAGCTTGGTACCGGATTGGATTCTGGAACGAAACTATACCGGTACCGATCGGTACTGGATACCGTTTCGGGTAATTTTTTAAATTTATAAAATCTTCCCTAAAATTTTTAAAAATTACAAAATAGTTCATTATCATATTGTATAGTTGTATTTGCATTTAAAACCGGTACTAAAATTGAAAATTCGGTACCAATTTTGGACCGGTACGGTACGTACCGACCGGTATCGAACGAAATTCAATACCTTGGTCACAACTCATGCACGCATAGCACACTTCATCTCTTCTTCAGTCATGTCTCTTGTGCACACCACCGGCCACCGGCCACCCACTGCCCATCTGCTCTCTAGCCACTACTTCAATTTCCAGCCTTCCATTGCCAGTGTAGAGTGTA
>JAOSBK010000003.1:20787770-20803603 GCA_027568895.1 Erythroxylum shatona
AAAGCTTACATCTTTGACCATTCACCTTGAACTTCTCACCACATGCATTGTCAAGTTCCAAAGCTCCATTCTCATAATCAGTGGTGATTTTGAAAGGGCCACTCCATCTTGAACGTAGCTTTCCTAGAAATAACCTTAATTGAGAGTTATATAACAATACAAAATCACCTTCCTTAAAGTGCTTATCTTTGATGCGCTTGTTGTGGCATTTCTTGGTTCGCTCTTTGAATAACTTGGCATTCTTATAGGCTATGAAATGCAACTCCTCCAACTCTTGCAACTGTAATAACCTCTTAGTCCCCACCACCTTGCTATCCATGTTAAGAGTTTTGATAGCTCAGTATGCCTTGTGTTCTAGTTCCACAGGTAAATGACATGCCTTACTATAAACAAGTCTGTATGGAGTTGCTCCAATAGGTGTCTTGAGAGCTATCCAATATGCCCACAATGCATCGTCAAGCTTCATAGCCTAATCTTTTCTTACTCTGTTCACCGTTTTCTCCAAAATCCTTTTTAGCTTTCTATTGACAACTTCCAACTGCCCACTTGTTTTTGGATGATAGGGTATGGCCACCCTATGTTGCACATCATAGCGTTTAAGTAGAAGTTCGAGCCTTGAATTATAGAAATGAGAACCACCATCACTGACTCCAAAACACACAAATAGCCCTTTTAAGAACTTTGTTACTACTCTTCCATCATCACTTGAGCTGGCACTGACTTCCACCCATTTGGAAGCAAAATCTATGCCCACCAATATGTATTTGTTTCCATAGAATGCAGGAAATGGTCCCATGAAATCGATTCCCCATAAATCGAATATCTCAACCTCCAATAGACCTGATTATGACATCTCGTCTTTTTTTTAGATGTTTCCCATTCGTTGGCATCTATCACATATTTGCATAAACTCCCTCGCATCTTGGTTTAACTTTAGCTAGTAAAATCCGCATTCCAAGATTCTTTTGTAGTTCTATTACCCCCATAATGCCCTGCATAAAGTGAATCATCACAATGAGTTAACACAGAGAGCATCTCACCTTCCAAAACATATCTCCGAATGAATCCATCGGCACATATTCGAAATAAATATGGTTCTTCCTAATGATAATTTTTAATGTCTGCAAAGAATTTCTTCCATTGTTAATAAGACAAATCGGTCAGAATGATAAGACAAATCGGTCGGAATGATACTACTTGTCACATAATTTACTATATCGGCATACCATGGAGTTTCCAACTGCTGGATAAGAAAAATATGCTCATTTGGAAATTCTTCTCAAATTGGCTGATTGTTTGTATTATTCTCTTGTTTGAGTCGAGATAGGTAATCTACCACCACATTTTCAACTCCCTTTTTATCCTTAATTTCAATGTCGAATTCCTGCAATAACAACACCCAACAATTTAGTCTTGGCCTTGCATCTTTCTTGTTAAACAAATACCTCAACCCTGTATGATCTGAAAAGATTATTGCTTTTGTTCCAAAGAGGTATAATCTAAATTTCTTGCATGCAAAAACCACTACCAAAAGCTCCTTCTCAGTATTTGTGTAGTTAAATTAGGCTCTCGGTAAAATTTTACTTGCATAATAGACTGCATGAAGTTTCTTATCCTTCCGCTACCCTAGTACACAACCTACCGCATGATCACTTGCATCACACATTACCTCGAATGGTAATGACCAATCAGGTGCTGCTAACACTGGTGCTGTCATAAGAGCCACCTTAAGTGTCTCAAAAGCTTGCACACACTCAACATTAAAATTAAAAGGTGCATCTTTCACAAGCAAATTAGTTAAAGGTTGAGCAATTATGGAAAAATCTTGAATAAATCTTCTATAAAATATGGTATGTCCCAAGAGTGATCGCACGCCTTTCACATTCGTAGGAGTTGGTAACTTTGCTATCACTTCCATCTCAGCCCTGTCAACTTCAATTCCCCTGCTAGAAACTTTATGCTTGAGCACTATGCCCTTATTTACTATAAAATGACATTTCTCCTAGATGAGAACTAAATTTGATTCTTCATATCGTGCAAGCACCTTTCCTAAATTCTGCAAACACGCATCAAACGATTCATCAAAAACTAAAAAATCATCTATAAATATTTCCATAAAGTCCTTTGCTAAATTAACAAAAATTGTTGTCATACACTGCTGAAATGTTACTGAAGCGTTACACAAACTAAAAGGCATTCTTCTATACGCAAATGTTCCATAGGGGCATGTGAATTTGATATTTTCTTGATCCTGAGGATAGATAAAAATTTGGTTATAACCCGAATATCCATCCGAGAAATAATAAAATATGACCTGATACTTTCTCCACCATTTGATCAATAGATGGTAACAGGAAATGATCTTTCGTATAATAGAATTCAGATTCTTGAAATCAATGCATACTTTCCACCCCATTACTGTCCGTGTAGGAATAACCTCACCTTCCTCATTTATAATGACAGTCATACCTCCCCTTTTCAACACACATTGAATCGGACTTACCTACTCACTATCTAAAATAGGATAAATAATACTCGTATTTAGTAATTTGACGACCTCTTTCTTTAAAACTTCCTTCATGTTTGAATTTAATCCCATATGTCTTTTCCTTATAGACTTCCTTCCCTCCTAGAAGTAGATTCGATGCATCACTACATCGGGGCTAATTCCTCTTATATCATAAATCTACCACCCTATAGCTCTCACATGCTTCCTCACCAACTCCACCAACTATTGTTCTTGATCATTTGTTAAATTATTGGAAACAATAATAGGTAAGGTTTCTCCTTACCTTATAAATGCATACCTCAAATGACTCGGCAATGGTTTCAACTCTAGAACTAGTGGATGCACAATGGATGGCAGAGCTAGATTTGTTTCTCGTAGTAACTTCTCTATTCTTCCTTGTTCACTCTTACGTTCGCCAATAACCTCTACATCCAGATTATAAAAAAAATCTTTCTCCTTGCTTTCTACCATATTCAAAACTTATTCATCCACAACATCTACCTTCATACAAACCACATTATCCATTAGGTGCTTCATGGCCGATCTCATACAAAACTCAACTTGCTCTTCACCAATACACAATATGAACTTCCCTCCGTAGACATCTACTAAAGCTTTTCCTGTGTGGAGGAATGGATCACCCAAAATCAATGGACATTCTGAAGCAGCTTCAAAATCCAACACCATGAAATCCACTGGAATGATAAACTTGTCCACTTTTATAAGCACATCTTCCAAAATCCCAAATGACCTCTTGATTGATTGATCCTCTAGTTGCAATACCATAGATATCAGCTTAACTTCTCCAAGACCTAATTTTTGAAAGATTGAATAGGGCATCAAGTTTATACTTACACCCAAATCACACAAACATTTGTTAAATTGTCTATCACTAACTGCACAAGGAATCGTGAAACTTCCAAGATCTTGTAGTTTGGAAGGAATATTGTTAGAAATAATTGAACTACATTTTTCTATAAGTTGCACCATCTCATTATCAATAAGCGACCTCTTATGAGTTAGGATATCTTTCAAAAATTTAGCATACTTGGGCATATGTTCCAATGCCTCCATAAAAGAAAGATTAATTTGCAATTTTTTATCTTTTCAAGAAATGAGGCAAACTGACTATAATATTGTTATTTCTTAAGTTGTTGAGGAAAAGGAACATGTGGGACATACTTACCTGCTTCAGCCTGCTTGTGTTTCCCTATTTCATAGTGGGTGCGATGGCACCTTTCCTTTTCACAAGCACACTCGAAGCTTGCTTCCTCCTATTTTGACTTAACTCCTAGGGTGTGATTGCACCCTGATTCCTCACGATTGCAACCGAGGCCTTTTGATTTGCTCTATTGATCCTTAACGAGCTCATGATCGCACCCTTTCTCTTGTTTGCTCGTCTGCTTTGTTTTTTACTTGATTCTCTAGCTCCTTACCACTCCTTAGACGTATAGCTTTTAAGACTCCTTTGGATTCAGTTCTGTGGTACTTGGGAAATCTCAAGATTCCTTTGAGCAAGAGTAGTTGCTAGTTGTCCCATTTGGACCTCCAAATTGTAGATTGATGATGAGTGATTTTTTGCTATTTGATCATCCTTTGCTTCTAGCTTCTGTTGTGATTCATCTTGTTGATTCATCTTAGTTCCATAAATTTCTCCATCTTGGCTTCGAATGGAATCCTAGGCTGAAGCTGTCTTTGCTCTCCCATTGTGTTAGTGTTATTACTCCATGAAAATTTTGAATAGTTTCGTCATCCAGCGTTGTAAGTGTTTAAGAATGGGTTGTTTCCTGAATGGTTATTTCCCAAAAATTTAGCTTGTTTAGTTATAGCAACTGCTGGACAGTCATTGATGAAGTACCCCTGCTGATTGCAAAAATTTAGCTCCGCAAAAAACTTTTTTATCAATCTAGTATTAAAAAGCATGCATCAAGTTCTCTCTAATAAAGTTTTGTTCATCCTTTCTGCTACTCCATTTTTTTGCGAAGTGTCTCTAACTGTGCAGTGTCTAGCAATGCCTTCATCCTTACAGAATTCATCAAACTCACCTAAACAAAACTCTAAACTAGTATCTATGCAAAGATGTTTTATCTTCTTCTCTATTTGATTCTCTTCTAGAATCTTCCATTGCTTGAAATTTTTGAAAACCTTACTTTTATGCTTTAATATGAATACCCATGTCATCCTGGAGTAGTCATTGATCATGAATAAAAAATATATCACTACACTCAAAGATGAAACATGAGAAGGGCCCTAACAATTAGCATAAATGTGATGTAATGTTGCCTTTGTCCTATGCACAGCCTTCTTAAAATGAATTGGGAATTGTTTCCTGAAAACACAATGCTTACAAAACCCAAATTTAGACGTTGTGTGTCCCCTAGGTAGGTCCTATTGCATAGAATAGTCATTCCCTTTTCGCTCATGTGCTATGGTCGTATAAGCCATAACTTGGTCTGATTTGATTCTAACTACTCTAATGGGGAAGTTATTGCAGCTGAAACCTATCACTAGTGTTCCCTATAAAATATACAAGGTACAATATTTGACTCCCTTCATTACTACCAATGCACCTTTGGTAATTCGAAGTACTCCACTTTCACAACTATACTTCAAACCTTTTGAGTCCAAAACTCCCAAAGAAATCAAGTTGTTTTTCAATTCAGGCATATGCCTAACATCATTGAAAGTTCTAATTATACTGTCATGCAATCTGCTCTTGGTTGAACCAATGCCTATTACCTTGTAAGATGTTTGGTTTCCCATCCAGCATCCTTTTATTTATAAGTTGTAAACCAATATTGATGTGGGCAAATATCATAGGAGCACCTTAAATCCAGAACCCAATTATTTTTTAAATCTGATCTATCAGTGTTGGACCCCATTTTTAGAGTCCAACAATCTAGAATATCATAAGACGTTAGCGTATTTCCTTGTAAGGTTATTTCAATGAATTCTCCTTAGCCATCATTCTTATAACTTCTCAAACCACAAAGAGTGGGCCCACACCAGCCAGATGCCTAAATCCCCATTTGAATTCTTTAGAATAAATGTAGCTCCATGTCTCTAGTTTATTTTGAAACCATAATCATCTCATTCGGAGCTCTACAGATTAAGATATGATTAAAATACCTAAGTATGTTCAGTAAAACAACCAATTCATGCTTTTCCAATCGATTCCCTCACTTTCTTTACATCAATCTTTTTTAAATCAATACCAAAGGCTACTAATTTATATAGAAAGATAGAAAAATGTGTTAGGAATCTATTGGTTAAGAATCACTTCATTTATAGGTCGGATGATTAAGTTATAGCCAAAAGAATCAAACATGATTATGTCCTCAATCATACTGTACCTATCTTGAGATAATTGGCATAACTTTAACTAGAGATATTGGATTAAGGTTATTTTAGGACGGTCTTTAAGAGACTTCAAGATCTACATCTTTTGTGAAGACCCAAAGAGAGATTTTGCCATCTAGAGGGTCAAAATCACAAATTTCCGAAAGTGTACAGTGTATGTCCATTAAATGGACATACACCTCTACCTATCAGACATACACAGAGTTTGGAGCATTTTCTAGGCCTGTAAAGGTCCGTTTAATAGACCTAATGTCCGTTTAACAGACATAGATTGGGATAGGGGAATTTTTAGACTTGAGAAGGTCTGTTTAACGAACCTAAAGTCTGTCTAACGGATATTGGTGATACAAAACTCCCTCCAAAGCATCTCCAATGGTTCCTACATCCATTCTAACATCACTTTCACTCATAATATTCCCAAATTCACTTCTTCTAATGCAATATCACTCCTTAAACATTCAATTACCAATTTGATTGCATTAAACTCCCAAATCTCAACTCAAATGATTCATCACATACAACAAATTCTCATCATTACTATAGTTGTTCTTTATATACATCCTATGCAGCATTACCACTTATAATGATCATATATCTTAACTCCAATGTCTAAAAATTCCATACTTTATACCATTGGAAAACTAAGAGGATAATCTACAATTTCAAGAAGAATCTTTACCTAATTCAGCCCAGATTAATATAGTTTTTTCTTTAAATTCAGAACACAATTTCTACACCTATGAAATGATTGAAAATGCAATATACCAACTTTGGGAATCACAAGCAATACACAATCATATTTTGTTAATGAATCCAAATAGAGTTTATACAAGCTTTCATTACAAATCAACATACACATCACTAACTTAAAACAAAATACAAAAGGATGTTCAATGTTGATATGCCTATAAAGCTATCCAAAATGTTAACTAACTTAGTACAAAAGTCTCTAACTATCTTAGAGTTTTTGATGCCTTGCAAGGATTGTTAGTTGTTTCATTCTGCACCTGAGGACTGGAAAAGTGACGGGTTAAGCTGCACAGCTCAGTGGCTAATATACTTATAGCCATTGACAATTGACCACAAATTCAAGCATATGTATATATATATATCCAGCAATTCAAGCATTAATCAATTTAGCTCAAAACTCATAACACATAACATAGACTTTAGCCATTAAGCATAACAATCAAATGCATCATACTTGAAAGTTCAAAGATACAATACCAAACAAATGGCTCGAGAGTTCTATAGAATGAAACGAAGAAACCGAAGTTTACACCATGAACAAAATGAGTCCATTTTTTGAGCTCATATGTCACAAGCGGGCAGCCGGGAGAAGGCTCTTGTCAATATGCACGTGACGAATGAAATGGTTCCTCTCTTGCTTAAACACAAGCAAATTTCTTATGCTCAGTTCAATTCATTATATATTCATATTCTCATGCTTTGTCCTCTTTTCATTTAATTCAAAATGTCATATCCTTTTTCGAGGTATAACATAGTCATCAATCATCAAACAATTTCCAACATTCACAAACAAGTCAAATTCAAGCAATCAACATACACACATAGGTAAGAATTTGGTCAATTTCACAATAACCATAAATATATTACCCACCTAATTAGCTTGCAAAAATTTAGGTCAAGCTTGCCTTTCTCCTTGCTCTTGAATTGGGTTTCCTTGGTTTCCTAAACAAACCAAGTTCCATTCAAAGCAATATTCCATAAATTTATAAAGCTTCAATAATCACAAAAATGCAATAAACACAAATTAAGCTCAAACCTAACTTACCCATAGTCCATCTAGATTAGAAAACAAGGCTTAGTTTAGAAACCCTAAATCAAACAGGTTCCTTCTTCCTCTTCTTTCTCCCAACACAACACCCACTCTCTCTTTAATCCCTTCATTCTCAACATAACCCATTTCTTTAATAAAGCAAGAAGAAAAGATGATTAACTTACCTTAACAAGCTTGATTTCTCTTCTTCCCACATTTTCTTCTTCTTCTGTAGCTTCTCTCATGACCTTCTTCTTCCCTTCTTCTTCTCTCACGTTTTTTTTTCTCTTTTCTCTTCTCTTCTATGAGTCTCTCTTCTCTTTTTCTAATTTTAAGACAACTTTTATCCTTGGTCTCCCAATTATGCCCTCATCATTTAATACAATGTCAAGTTGCCCCTTCTTTTGTCTTTATCTACTAACTCTGTAAGCTAACTTAATTCTAACATTCCTTTATTAATTCTAACTAAATTCTAATCTTTTCATCCAATTCTAATCTCTATTCATGCCACTAAATTGATGACTAAATTCTAAAAATAATCAAACAAATCCTAAATAAATAATTAAACAAATAGATTGATAATAATGGAAAAAATTTCGGGGTATAACAATTAGTCACTAAAAAAACCATATTTTCTTCTAACGTAGAATCATTTTAAGCAACAACATATTGAGTTTTTGCTTTATTCTTCTTTGGACATTCATTGCTCCAATGACCTTGCTCTTTTTAGTAATTACAGATGTCTCGTAGATTTATAGTTGAATCTCGAGATTTAGACATAGACCTTTCTTTGCCTTTCTATTTTCCTTTTCCCTTCTCAGAATGTCCTTGTCCTTATGCCTAAGCTCTCAAGTATGAAGACTAGGCTTGACTTCTTCTAAATTGATAGTATCTTTTTCTAACAACAAAAGAATTCACAAACTTTTGACACGACGGAGGCAGAGAGAATAACAAAAATTAGGGCAGCATCTTCGTCATCTATTTTAACATCAATATCCTGAAGATCCATTAAAATAGAGTTTAATTCTTCTAAATGTTCTTTCAAAGGCATACCTTCCTTCATATGAATACCAAACAAACTTTCCTTTATTAACAACTTATTAGTCAAGGATTTCTTCATATATAGTCTTTCAAACTTCGTCCATAGACCTACTACAGTACCTTCATTCACCACTTCGTAAATTATCTCATTTGCCAGACATAAAAAAATGGTTAAGTGTGCCTTCTCTTCTTATTTAGCAAAAATGGACTCGTCCATTGATTCTGGCTTCTTTCGTGAAAGTAGTGTCCAGATCGACTATTGCTTCATTACAGCACATATTTTGATATGCCAAAGAATGAAGTAGTTCTTTCTAGTAAATTCATTGATCCTAATGCTATATGATGACTTCTCTACGCTTGATTAATAGATTAAAAAAACCAAAAGCTTTGGTACTTGTTTGTTACGAAAATCAAGCAAGAAAAGAGAAAAAAGGGAAACAAAACAATGAATCACATAGCACAGAGATTTACATGGTTCACTTTAATTGATTAGGTCTACGTCCGCAGGCAACAACAAATTACAAATTCGCTATTAGAAAAGGGAATAATTACAAGAGGAGTGTGGCTAGGATTTTTCATCCACACCTAACCCTAAAATAGATGGAGATTATATATTACTCTAATACAAAATACTGAAAGCACCAAAAATCTCCTTGAATAATAAGTTAAGGATTCAAGGCATATCTATCAAAATAAATCCCAATGCCTATTACAATTTTTTATCAACTTATGTCAGGTAAATTTATAATATCCTATTAAACATGTTAGAAGTTTGTATAACATAAATTTAGTGTAACATAAGAAACTATAAAAAGTGAAAGAAAATTTTGAAAGTTAATTTAATGTGCAAATTGTTGAAAAAGAATATATTTAAAACTTGATATGTATTCCTTCTCAATTGATTTGATTTTAAAGCCTTTGAGAAATTAGTAAAAAAATTTATTTTTCTTTTAACTTCTCTTTTTAAATATGACATCATGTTCCTCGTTATGTTTGCCACTATCTTCATTTGTTGGCTAATTCAGATGAGGTCTCAACACCTTATCATTGTTCATGAAAAAAGAAGAGATTGAGGCAATATAAGATTAGGTTGTACCTTTTCCTTTAACGAAACTTTGACATAGGGTTTTTATCTCTACACAGAACTAATATATCTAAATTGTTGCAATGAACCAAATCATGATTAAGCCAGACTAGAATTGAGACATGATCTGATCTCATGCTTAGTAGATTAATTATAAAACATATTTCATATGATCTCTCAAAAGTCTGGATCACATTAAATATATTACATGATTATAAAATAAATTATAATAAAACATGAATCTTAATTCGTATCTTATATTATAAAGCCTTATGCTTTTCTTGTCTTATCCCTTGAATTATTTTTTAAATCAACATTCATTTGTATCACCCTAGTGGCACAGGTGTTTAGGCTCTAATAGTATCTACAAAACATATTGAGAAAACTTTATGACAGCTGTAGCGAGGATTAAACAAGGAGCATTAGCTCACTTTGAGCTTGAGACTATTTATAATAAGACTCAGACCTTTTATTAATTGAACTAAAATAGAATTCTAATTCTAATTAAATATTAATTAAAGTATAATTAAATGCTAATTGGGACCAAATAAGATCCAATATCCGATACTGGTCTTTAATTATTAAAAATCTTATATTTAATCGTAAAGTTTTTCAAAATTTACAATCCATTCTGAATTGATTAAAAACACATTTTCTCTATTCAATTCATTCTTTATGTGTGACCTATCAGGTTCTCAAATTTGTTGGCAATGGATATCTTCAAACTTTAAATCATATTTAGAATTAAGTAATTTAAACTCCATTGATTTATCTTTGATTCACTAGTTAAACAATTTATATCAATATATCAAAATTAGAGGTAGCAACACATAGTAACCACCCAAATATTTAGGAATGTCAAAGTAATTTTCACCAACCTTTTCATGCATGATTTTACATTATATCAACCTAAATATTTGGGAGTGTCAAAGTAATTTTCACTAACCTTTTAGTGCATGATTTTTTGTATAATTCAATCATTTTATCTTATAATAATCATATGAGATATAAAGCATAAAATTAATGTCTACTCTATTTGAGTACATATATTAGTTCTTCAATATTAGTAACTGAATCAATTAATGACATCTGAAACTATTTTCATAGTGTCATTTTTCTTTGACCAATAATTTCCCAAAATAATACTAATATAAAACAACAAAATATTCCCTCTAATTACTTTAGGTTGACAAATCCTATATTTATCATTTAACTACCTTTATATAGTTCAAATCCAGCAACTATAGAGTGAGTTACCTTTGATTAGAATAGGCCATAATTAGTATCAAAATATGGCAATCCTTAATAAGAGATATTTTGGTAATCTCAAGTCAAAGAATCCCTTATACAATTGTCATAATGAGAATTTTCATTGATAAATAAGTAATGTTCCAAATGGAATTTTCAAACAGGGTCAGTTTAGTGAACTTTTTCTCTAACAGATAGACATATGTTTATTTAAGTATCTCCATACTTTAGCCTATTGGATTGATTGCTTCCTTTATAAAGAAGAAACATAACACATGCTAATGTCCATTCTTAATAGAAAAATGTCTAGGAACAATAAATACAATATGGATCTTATAATTATGATCTCATCATAATTTCATTTTGCAATGCATATTTATTCAATGTACCTTATCATATATATCTAAATATATATAAGACAAAGAATGCATTTAAATAATTATGTCATTAAACTATAACCAACTGATTAGATGTAAAGGATGAGCCAAAAATCTCCCACTTGATATCATATTTAGCCAATCTTTTTATCTTATATCATATCATCATATACGATCATGCTACTTATGGGTTAGTAGTTTAGTAAGAAAATTCAACAAGATTCTTTGTAGTGAGCACTTGCTTAAATGTTACAACTTTATCTTAATAATCATCATAATTAAGAGAAATTGCTTAAATACATACTTGGATCTTTGATAAGACCATATCTCCTTTTGTATGCTTGATGGATCCCATATTATATAATAAATTAATGAATTGAATAATACATTAACTCTATCAAATTCATTAAAGAATTTCTTGATCTATTTAATCATTTTTACTAAAGGAAAAATGTATTATGGCATGATTAGTAATGAACTATATTGGAACCTTTTCAATCTCAAAATAATATTATTCAAAAAAAATTTACCTTAATTAGGATTTCTAAAGTCAATATCCATATGACCTTATAGTCAAATGTCAACTCATACATAGGAAAATAAATATCTTTAAAACTTCACAAGCATCAATTATCTCAAATACTAAACACCTTTAGTACATTATGATGCTTGGAATTAGATTTGGTAAACAACTTTTATATCTATCCTTATTCATCTAACTCCTAGAATTAAGTTGTTACCTATCCATTATGAATTTTTCTTGCACAATTATATTTTCAATAATTGAGCATACAAATTATTGTTCTCTTTATAGGCAATATCTCTCTACACACTCCTACTGAAGATAATAACTATACTTCCACTAACTTTCTTGTAGATATGATAAATTTACAATCATCTTTCAGAGCAAAATCTTTGAATTCATCATGAAAATAAAAACTTTCAACGTCTTGTAGCCTTTCAACTATACACCAAATGTATCAACAAGGGCCCTAGTTCCAATTGGATGTATTGTTTTGAGGTTTGAACCATTCAAAATTTATCTTAACCCCACCATTTATCTTGAGAACCATTTTTTTTATACGCATACATTGAAATGAACACATTATTCAATGGAATTTGTAAGATTATATCTAATCTTTTAGATATCTCATAACCTTCTCTTATCCAATTTAGTTCTAAACTTGTTTGATAATACATGCTTTATCTAAGTATCATATCCCAAAATCATTAACTTTGTATTTATAAAATCCATACCATTCTATATTTAATATGGAATCTTATAATTGATTTAATTGGAACTATTGAAGGTAAGTTGTAGTACTAAGCTTAACTATGGAAGAAATAAATATTGTATTTTCCTCCATACAAAATTTCATATTATTAAGAAATTTAGTTGTTGAGGTATTTACTAGATAATATTATTCCCTACAAATAATAAAAAAAATTAAATTTCATCAAATCAATCTCATCAAAGTGATTAAATATTCTCAATGCTTAATTTTCACGTAGATTTAAATAATTTAAACTTTTCAAAAATTTTAAATTAATATTTCATTTAATTCATATTACTATATAAGATAAACTCATTAGTACATTTAATGAAATAAAAATATCATCCTTTATAAATTGCTATTGAATCCTATACATCACATGTAATAGATTTAATAATTCATTAAAATTATCATCTTTTTACCAAAGGTTGATTTGGTTATTCTTTAACCTAACAAGTTTTATATAATTCATAATCAAAAGGATACATCAATTGTTGTATATAACATATGATTCTTATTATGTTAATTTAACCAACATGGCTAAAAAGATAATCTTGATTTTCTAACTTTGTATTCTTGCCACTTTTCTTAAGTATAAGTCTCCCTTGGTCCAATACAAATTGTTTTTTATAAATTTGGATCAACTATTTTTATTCAACAATATATTTCTTATCATACCTTGAACAATGTAATAATAACAAATCTAAATTGAATACTAAATACTCAAAAGTATTAAATAGAAATATATATGAACTTTATCATATCACATATAGGCAATAAAAGTCGTGCAATTATTTTTTTGGTGAAAACTATTATTATTTTATAGAAATTTTTTGGTCAGATTGACTGAAAGAATTTCATTAAGGTGTTATACTTTTAAGCTCTATTCTATGCAACTATTTGAATCATGTTATCATGATATGGACATACATCTTTTATGATGCCATTAAGGTTCATGAGATGTTAGTTAAATTAAAATGAGATTACATTTTGTCACCTATATGATATTGAGATATCCCTAAAATTTTACCAAATCGTTAATAAGGATGCATAATGGACATGCAACTTTTCTATCAGGCTTTGAGAATTCTTCTCAAACTTAACCTATGTCCTAGAAATTAAGTTCTTTAAATCTTAGTATTAACTATGTTAAGCAAAGATCATTTTTATTGAGAACAAAACATAAATGTAAAAAGAGTAAGTAATTGATTATATGTCACGACTACTAAAAAAATTAGCACTTTAATAAGATGTTTGGTTACTCTCATAATTTATTCAAACTAATAACCCTCCTTACTATTCAGAAAGATTACTCTAATCTCTTTACTATTTTAGGATCCCATTTAAATTTAACTAATCATGAGTTTGTTCAATAATCTAATTAAACGTAAATTAGGTATATAAGTTCCTTACTAATTACATCTCATATGATTCATGGATCCATTAGGTGATAACTCTTTCCAAAACTTATATTTTATTACTAACCTTACATCTAAATTAATGTGCATGATTTAGTTAATCCAAATCAAATAAAATTAGTTATGCAGGACCCATTATTATAGGACTAAATGTATTCAGTTTAAAGTAGTCTTGAGTTTACTCAACAAATCTAATAATAAACTGAACTTCAGTTTATTCTTATAATAATGGAGGACAACAATCAAGCTCTAAGTATGTACTTGATATTTTTAACGTGAGATCTAATTTTATTTGTCTCATCAAATATAATTTTTTTTGTAAAATATCATACATATAAAACATACAATTTAACATGCATCCAATGTATATATATCTAATAAATAAAACATACTTTATTAGCTGGGGCAATTGTTGGGAGAGTGTTGGAGTGTTGAACCTTGATTGATTGTGAGCTAGAAGTGATGGAGTTCTTGGGTTCTTTTGGAGCTTTGTTTAGTAAAGAACTTTGTTCCTTTACACCCCCACCCTCACTACAAGAAAATAAGGCATTTTGCGACATTTTTAAAACGTCACAGTTTTTAAAAACGTCACTAAAAACTTAGACAATCCGCAACGTTTTTAAAACACGTCGCAGATTGTCTGAATTTTCAGTGACGTTTTTAAAAATGTCGCGGAATGTGAAAAAATCTACGACGTTTTTTTGAAACGTCGTGGAATGTATTCCATGACGTTTTTAGAAACGTCACAAAATGTTTTCTGTGACATTTTTTTATCATTTTTTAAAATCATATTAATTTAATATTTTTTTAATTTTAATAATTATTTTTAAAATACAATTTTTTATTATGAATTTTATTTATTTAATAATTATTTAAATAAGATTAAACAAATAATATTACAAATAGTTGTATTATTTTTAAATTATTATTTTTCCATTTTTCAAAAATCATTTTAATTTAATAATATTTATAATATTTTACAATTAGTGAATTTTTTCAAAAATGTAATAAAATTCATAATATTTATAATATTTTACATCTTAAATTATTACATTTTATAATATTCAAGATTTGCATGTCAATTATAAATGCAAAATTTGAGAGTTGTCAATCAAGTAAACTTGTAATTAAAATTTTATTTGATAATAATTAAAATATTAAAACTTACAAATTATTCAAAATAAATTGTTACAAATTATTCTCTACATCCTCCAAACTTATGATTAGACAAAGTCACAGATAGGACTCGTCTTGCAAATTAAGTAATAAGAAATTTGAACATAGGGAGTGTTCAACCCGTTTGAGCAAAACCACCTTTAGGTGCACTAGGACGAGTTGGACCTCTCACAATGACTTTAATGGCTCTTTCTTGTACAGTTACTTCCTGTCAAGCTCATCATCACCATCCTCACATCAATTTCTCCATTCCCTGGATCAATCTGAACTCAATTCAGGTCTACTTTTTTTCATACATCTCTCACAAATCTAGACAACAATGAACCTAACTTTTTTGTAGTATCATGTTCAGTTAACTAAAGTATTGTCTCTGTAAAAGTGGTTGGGTTTATGGACAGGAGATTGGAATTACCAGAAGGCCTTGATCCCAAGGTAGCATCCATCATTTTCGACTACTGGAAAAGGTAATTGCAACGAAGCTTTCCACTATTCCATAAATCAGAAGTTGCAAGTTGATGGAACTTTAAAAAAACTGTTGGTTTCAATCCAAACAAGCAGTGAACCAG
>JAOSBK010000003.1:20839991-20850492 GCA_027568895.1 Erythroxylum shatona
TAGCAATTTATGCATGAACATATAAAATGCATCCCTAACTCTCATTAGTCACTCACATTTACCATTCTACCCTTCCCACTAGCAATGGGATGTTACAGGGACGGGATGTTACATTTCCTTACATATTTAATAATTTTTTTAGTAAACGAAGAAGGATTTTTTTAAAGTAGTGTTAAAGGGCTTGAAATCCTTTATGGTTAGGACCAAACACTAGATATAGATACAAAAGTTGAAAGCTAATAAGAATGAGCTTAAAGCAATGTTATAAATGTCGTATCAGTACCAATATCAGATTTGATTCTAGTACAGTAGTGTATCGATATCCGTCAATATCGAAGATCATTTCCAATAATTTTTAAATTTATAAAGTAATCCCTAATTTTTTAAATTTCAAAATAATCCCTAATATATTGTACTATATAATATATAATTTTACATTAATCATGTCTCAAAAAATCTTAATAATAAAAATTTTAAATAACAATAATTTATTTATTTTTATTAATATTATTTTCACATATTTCATATATAAATAATAATCACAATTAATATAAAAAGATGATTTAATCATCATAAAAATAAAATTAAAAACAATATAAAGTATTTAAAATATTACAATGTCATCATGTAATAAAAACATCAAAACATCAAATGAATAGGGTAATAAATATCCCGGACTCTCTAACAATTATAATTTACAACAAGAGTTCGTGCTAAGGAAAGTGAAACCTGAAACAAAAACATATACAATTATATTTATATTACATATATAGACTTTAAATAATAATGTAAGAGAAATTAAAAGAGGAAGAGAAATACAAACCTAAAACTTCATTTAATTGAATACTCACTCAAATCACATTGACCTCAATTCTCATTTGGTACAAAATCCTTATTATTGAGAGATGCCTCATTATCACCGTCACTTAAATTCATTGCACCAAATAACATGTCAATACTTTCACATCCAAGATTATCTTTCAAGTCACTCTCATCTATCAAACCTAGTTCCTAAAAAAACCTAATCGATTAAAAGATCGATATGATATAAGGAAATTGGATCTACAAAACTATTTATTCTATTAAGAGTCCTACTAAACAATAAAATTAAATTATTAAAAATTCAAGAAAATATATACAACTTAATAATGATAATAACATATCATTTCTAAAGCTTTAAATTGTATTAAACAAAGACCAAGTTGTTCAATCTTTTGTGTTCCAATCTATTCCTTTTCTTGGAATAGATGAATTCAAATGTTCTCTAATTCCTTTCACATATTATTGCACTCACACATTGAATTTGAATTATAGACATTTACAATTTTGGAACACTACTTTCGAATTGGTATTACCAAGCAACTGTAAGACAACAAAAGTAGCATTATAAACAAAATAAATTGATGATTAATTTTTAATAAGTAATAAAAGTGAAAAAATATATACCTAGATTAAGTTTTTCTCTTTGATGAATAGTAATTGACATCTCAAAATCACCAGAAGCATTCCTATAAATCTCCATTTGTAAGCTTAGGAGATCTAATCATATGAATAACAATTATTGTAATAGTTAATGGCAATCCCCTATTAACTTCAACTTTCTTTGTAAAACTTAGTCTGAAAGAGACACTAGGATTCAAAAATACCTTAGCTACAAACAACAGCGAGTAAAGTTGTCTTTCCTATCTCTCATGTTAAGGTGTGTATAAAGAGGTCTATTTTTTATATTGACCTTACTTGCTTCCTTTACCCTCTCCATGAAATTATAAAATAACCATTGTAGCCTTCTTATCACTATCAGCTAAACGAAATACCCTTACTAAAGGCTCACAAACTCGAATGAAAATTTCACATTAGGATTAAGTAGAAACCTTTAATCTAGCTTTAGACTTAACATGTTAAGATACAACCCACTTATCACTTATAAACATTTGTATCAACTCTTTTTCATCAAAATAAAACACTAAAATGATAAGAATTTAGTTGTAAATCTTGTAATAGCAGGATGATACAAATTACTATCATTTGTGAAATCCTTTCTTATTAAATTCAAGACTCATGCACGATTATAAGTAAACTTAGTTACCTTGTTTACTTTCTATAAAGTCACATCAATAATAGGAAAATCTCTAGTATCTCTTATATTTTTCAACATTAGGTCAATGTAATGTGAAGAATAAAGAGTCTGATAAAAAGAATTATACCTACTTTATAATCTTCTTCTAGATGCTTTATAAGTGGAATCATTATCAGTAACGAACATAACAATATTTTTGGCCCAACTTCCCTTACAACTTTATCAAATATCTGAAATGGAGTATTAGCATTCCTAATAATGCCAGATGCATCAATGGACTTATCAAACATTGTCCCATTTGTATAATAAACTAAAAATTTAATAATAAGTTCTTGTTTTCTATTTTTCCAACCATCACACATGATTAAACATTCAAAAGTAACCCAAGTTATTATTCTTTCATATAAAATATGAAACAGAGCTACTTAGAAGTTTATCTCTGGTCATCAATTGAAGGAACTTTGTATCTTGGAACATAAGAGGATATAATGTAACATCCCATCACTGATGGGAAGGGTAAATTATTCAATTGGGACGGGTTAGGCGTGTGTAAACATATCTCGGCATGAACATGCATCATATGGCCTCTATATATATATGAATGGTAATTTTTGCACATGCACATGATTGTACATGCATTCATGACATTTACCGGCATATGTGTTTATTGATATCACCACCGATGTCGGGTTCAGGTCATGCGGGAGTGTGGTGTTACATATAGCAGCTACCATAGACTGATAATAATAAGACTAGATAACATTGAATGTTATACCTAAATCATATCACTATCTAGTTGTTGCCATATCCATATATGAGCTACTTTTTTAGATTGTAAGGCACTACGAATTGAAAGCTGAACTCCAGGAGTTGTTTATGGTGTAAAAAAAATTAGACATTTGTCTTCTTCTTTTCCTAACATTAGCTGCAACATTCCTTTCTTGTTTGGTAGGAATACTATGACATTTAATATTCCCATTATCATCTTGACCACCAACAAAAGAACTTCCACTTCTAATTTTGTAATTCAATCTTTGCCTTCTATCTTTCTCATATTGATACTCTTCAAGCAAAGTCTTCATTTCACATTTCATATTATGGCTCAGTTTTTTACAAGACTCCACATCACCTTTGACCCTAGCTAAATACTTCTTTAATATTGTAATTCCTCCTTTTAAATGCTTGTTACAAAATAAACAAATGATATGGTTCTTCATTTTAGGAATCAATCCAATATAAGCCCAAGCTAGATCATTAAATTTTCCTGAAGTAATTGAATTATCAAGAGTACTAGAACTTCTTTCCATGTATCTGTGATAAATAAAGATATATATCAAAATTAACTTTATAACTTTATATCAAAATAAATTTGTGTAAAAAATGAAGAAGTAGACTAATAATAGTTTCTCAATAACTTATGTTTCTTTTTAAACTCAAACATAAAATACATACATTAATTGTTACATTTTCATAATTATAACTCATTTTGTTTAATTACATAATTCAAACCTAAGATCACAATTATAAACTATTTTGTGTAATTATATAACTAAAAAATAAACTCACAACTATAACCCATTTTGTATGATTATATAATTTAATCATAAACTCACAATTCATAACTATAACTCATTTTTTATTATTACATGATTCAATTATAAACTCACATCTATAATTCAATTTGTTTAATCACATCATTCAACCATAAACCCGTAACTATTATGCGATTCAACCATAAACCATTAACTTTAACTTAATTCGTATGATTATTGATTAATTGATTAAATAATCCAATAATAGGCATAAACTCACAACTATAATTTAATTTGTATAATTACTGATCATATAATTCAACCACAAATTAACTAATCCATTTTGATGATTAAAATTTTCAATTTATAATATATAATCTAATTTATAATAAAGACTAACCTTTTATTTAAATTTTAATACATTTTAATCTCAAATTTTAGACAAGAACAACCTTAAATTCACAATCAATTCTAAATGTCAAACAACAAATGAACAAACTGAAACCCAAATTCGTAATCCAATTCAAAATTCTAGTTCCCATTCATCACAAAAAGTTAAAAACACAACCAATTCTAATTTCTAAATGAACAACGTGATAATTTTTACGAATAACACAAATTCAAACCTCCATTTCACTATTCACAATCGCAAATTAACAACTCACAATTCACAATTCATACCTGATAGATCATACACCATATCCATAAGTGAACAAGTCCATAAGCTTATAACATATGCAATCACACATGCGCACACGATTCAACAATCCATGCACACATACATGCAAAATACAACCTTAGCTTAAGCTCATAAGTGACTAGTCATAATTTAGAACACTATAATTTTAGAACACAACACAACATAAGAGAGTGACAACTGGGAAAAACTAGTGATAGGCAAAGGAGAGGAGTTGACATCTAGCTGGCAAGCTATGGGCTGTAGTTGTGGCATGGAGAGGATGGAGTTGCTGAAATGCTGAGTGGGACTGGGTCCTCGCTAATAATAGGTTGTATATGTGAATGGAGGAAGAGAGCAGCTATTTGGCAAATGGTTAGCTACAGACTACAAGTGCAACGTGAGGGGGGCTACTAGATCTGGGACTAAATAATCCTTACCTCAACGGGAAAGTTTAATTTTTGTTAGGTTTTTTTTTCCATTCCAGTCAATCAAGGTTTTGAATTTCACGATACTGATTGATATTTGACTGATATTTCAAATACCGACCAGTATCATCATTCGGTACGAAACCCTCCAATTTTATAATATTTTCGGCCCAGTACAATGCTAGCTAGTATGGTGCAAAATTCTTATCATTGGCTTTAAAGTCCTCAATGCAAAGCAAGGACTCAACAAAGGAGATGCAATTGAGATAGCTAAGAAGGAATGGGCTGCTATTCAGCTGAATATTTCCAAATATCTGAGGGACCTTTCAATTTGACAAAAGAAAGAATTTTATTAAAGAATTATCTCCAATAAATTAAGGAACACTCTTCTTTACTCAAATAAAGGGCTACGATTAATTGGTTAAAAGAACGTGATAAATGACTAAATTCTTTTTTAATACTATAATTTCCAAAGAGAATAAAAATTGGAAGCTATTACCTATCTTCACTATTTATGAAGGTGACAAATGCACTAAATTCTTCTGCATGGAAGCTGTTAGCTATTTTCACTATTGGCTAGGTTTAAAAATTGTGTGGGCTCATCCATTATTATTGGACTATAGAAGCTCATTCCTAATAGAGCTACTTTTGAAGAATTTTGTATGCTCAATAAACCTATTAAAGAAAAGGAAATTGAAGATACAATCTTTCAACTGAATAGAATGAAGGTTTCAAGGCCTAATGGATTGAATGGTTTCTTCTTCTAAAAATCTTGGACTATAATAGGCAAGTTTGTAAAGGAATCTATACATAATTCTTCTTAAAGCGGGGACTTCTCAACGAGCTCAACAAAACTTATATCTATTTTGTTTCTAAATTAGCCAATCTAAAAGAGTTTGGGGACTTCAAACCCATAGCTTATTCTAAAACCAATAGCTTATTCTAACTTCATTTATAAGGCTAGTGCAAAATCTTGGCTAATAGATTAAAAGGTGTTGTTCAAGCTCTTATGAGTGACAATCAAGGTACCTTCCTAAAAAAAATATCTATTGGAGACAATTCTCTAATTGTTCAAGAACTGCTTAAAGGGTAGAATAAGTGCAATGATCTTCCTGATTTCTCGATTAAAATTGACTTTTGGAAGGCATTTGATACTATAGCTAGGAATTTCTTTTCCATATTCTAGAAGCATATGGATTTCCAAACAGCTTTATTGGTTGGGTAAAGGAACGCATAACTACCCCTTCCTTCAGTTGGTGAAGTATTTTAACTCCATATATTTAGTACCTTTAGAGTACTTGTCATTCTTAGAGAAGAAAACTACTGTAGAATCGTCACAATAAATTTTCAACAACTTAGTAATGGTGGTGACAACCACAAGCCCTGAAATAAAGTTTCGCAGCTATAAGTCATGAATTGTGGCCTCAAAACAAGTTACAAATTCTGCTTGGATGAAGTAATGAAAGTTTGCCTAGCACTTTTCCATAAAATTGCTTCTTAGTAGAAACAAATAGCCAAATGTTGATTTTCTAATGTTAATGCATCCAAAAAAATCTTTGTCTAAATATCCAGTTACTTCTAATGGATTTGATCTTCTATATATGAGCTTATAGTCCTTTATTCCTTAAAGATACCTCAAGACTTTCTTTGTAGCTAGGATTACTTTGATATCTATGTAGCATTCTAACCGCAAAGCTAATATCAAGTCTCATACATATTTGCAAATACATCATATTGCCAATAATAAAAACACGTAGAATTGATTCCACTTGTTTACGTTCTACATCATTTTTTAAACATTACATGAGACTAAATTTATTCCCTTTTGTATTGGGACAATCCCTACTAAAATTTATTCATATTATATCTCTAAAGAATTCTTTTGATATAGTTTTTCTAAGACAATCCTACCAATCTTTTTGATATATTTCAAAATATTGAAATTCCTATCATATAAGATGCCTCTACTACTTTCATTTCAAAATTCATAGAGAGAAAACTTTTAATCTTATTTAATATGTTTAAATTATTAGCAGCAAGTAAAATATCATCAACATACAGAACTAGAAATATAAATTTGCTCCCACTAATCTTTCAATAGATACAATGATCAATAATATTTTCTTGAAAATCAAAAGATGTTATGGTATTGTTAAACTTAATATACCATTATTATGAAGTTTATTTAAGTCCATATATTGATTTCTTAAGTTCACATACCATACAACCCTTTTCTTCTATGGAAAAATCTTCATGTTGATCTATATAAGCTTCCTCCTCAGGATCACTATTTAGAAAGACAACTTTCACATCCTTTTGATGTAACTCTAAATCAAATTAAGCCAACAATTCCATGACTATTCTCAATGGATTTTTCTTTAAGACATGAGAAAATTTGTCTTTATAATCAATGTCATCCTTTTGAGTATAACATTTAGCAACATTTCTAACTTTATAACTTTCAATATTGCCATTCGAGTCATGTTTGGTATTAAAGACCCATTTGCATCCCGCTGACTTAGATCTTTCAGGTAAATAAACAAGGTCCTAGAAATTTGTTTTGTGCCATTGAATTTAACTCATAGTTCATAGCATCAATCCATTTATCAGACTTATCACTTTTTATGGCTTTTGAAAATTTAACAGGATCATTATTAATATCATAATCAAATTCTGAATCTCGCAAATAAACTATATAGTCATCAGGAATAACTAGTCTTCTTATTTTTACAGGCTTATTAAGACCTATTTCATGTGGTTTAGTTAAATTAAATATTGTAATTTAGTTTCTTCATAAGGTGCTATTTCATCCAAATATTATCTAGAATTATTTTATTCTTTCAATAATCGAACAATATTTAGTATAAATGTGGATACTGGAATGTTTATAGGTAATGGAATATCAACCCTTATTTTACTAATATCCACGACATGTTTTTTAGCACTCCCACCAACTTCACCATTTTTAATAAAATCATCATTGGCTATTTCAATAATTCTTAGACTATTGTTTGGAAAATAAAACCTCTACTTTTTATATTTCTCTAAGTAACTAATAAAGTAACCCTTGACTATCCAAGAATATAATTTCTCTTATTGTGGATGTTAAACATGTTCTTATGTTGGAAAACCCTAAGTATACAGTTTCCTGAACCTACGTTTCCTACTAGTCCTTCAAAGGAAGTTCTAGGTCCTATCTTACTAGGAATCCTATTTAGCAAATACATAGTAGTTTTAAATGCGTTCATCGATAAGGTTTTGGGTAATGAAAAATTACTCATCATACTTCTAACCATATCCATTAATATTTTATGACGCCTTTCTGCCACATCATTTTATTACGGCGTGCTTGATATAGTATAATGTGCACATATGCCATGTTTCCAAAGAAACTCTCCAAATGGACCTGGAGATTGTCCTTATTTATCATATTTTTCTTAATGTTTACCACCTCTATTAAATCTTACAATTTTCACTTTTTTTATCTAATTATCTTCTAACCTCTTTTACAAAGACCTTAAGGACATCTACAGCTTGAGATTTTTCATTAAGCAAATAGATATATCCATAATATAAAAAATCATCTATAAAGGTGATAAAATATGTTTCTCCATTAAATGATGAAGTGTCAAAAAGTCCACTTATATCCTAGTGTATAATTTCAAGGAGCTGAGTACATCTTATAGCTCATTTTTTTACTCTGTTTAGTTTGTTTTCCCTTAATGCAATTTACACATACATCGAGATCAGTAAATTTAAATTTAGAAGAATTTCATTCATTACCGATCATTCTAATCTTTCTTTGGATATATAAACCAAACATTTATTGCACAAGTAGCTAAATTATTATTCATTATGCTATGCTTAATTCTAAAGGTATAATTAAAAATAAGAATTAAAAGAGTTAACATCAAGTTTCAATTTATATAAACTATCCATAAGAAATCCATAACTAATAATGGAATTATGTTTAAATAAACTAAAACAATCATCACCAAACTTTAATTTAAAACCATTTTCATCAAAGCGATAATCAGTTCTAATATCAGACAATATATCCCTACTCCTTCAATTAGGACCTTTCTATAGTTTCTCATGAATATAAAGTTCTCAATAGGGTTTATGGTTTGAATTGTAAGGAATTCCTACATAACATTAGAAATGTGAGTAATAGCACCAGAATTAAAAAGGAACTTCAATTAAATTTTGTTTGGAACATATAAAAAGGTTAGATGTACCTTTGTTTTTAAACCAAGCCTTACAGTTTAGATAATATTTTTGATAGTGTCCCTCTTTCTTACAAAAATGAAACTTATCTGTCTATTTTTCTTTCTTATAAACATTAGCAATAAATTGTATCACTTTAGCAGGAACTTTCTTCTTAAATTTCTTTGCCATTAACTTGTGAATCTTGTTAGGACCTTGAACCATAAGGTTGAACCATAAGGTTAATTGAATGAACTCTTTGATTCTTTAGCCTTGTTTCCTCGTGAATGAGCATACTAGACAATTCATTAACATTCCACTTCTCATTTATAGTGTTGTAGTTAATTTGAAACGTCTATACTTAGGAGGCAATGAGTTTACAATGAATTACGCTAAGAAGGAGTCATTAACTATCATACCTAAGGTCTTTAATTTTGTTGCAATATTTGTCATCTCTAGGATATATTGTTGCAGGCTCTGTGATCCATCCAACTTTATGATCGTGAGTTCAACCATTAGAGTACCACCAAGAGATTTCTTAGTAGAACAGAAACATTATTCCACAAATTTAAGGTAGTCTTTAGAACTTTTAGTTTGTGAAATGTTGGTCTTCATATTGTTGGAAATAGTTATTCATATAAAATTAAGACAAAATATGCTAGACCTTTCTCATGCTTTATAATTTGTCTTCTCAACCACATTGCTTATATACATAATGGCGGTAGGTTTTTCTTCCAATAATGCTAAATAAAGTTCTAGAACACTTAAATAAAAATTGACTTGTTCGCACGATTAATAGAAGTTCAAACCATTAAATACATTAACAGAAGAAGCATGTGAATGAAGAGAAATAACTGCAAATACATAAATATTCAATAAATTATTAGATCCAAATAATTAAATATTTTAGATTATACTGTAAGTTTCCTTTAGGCAAACTTAATATCATACGTTTAACTTTATACAAAATTTATCAGGTAATCAAACAAAAATGGATCATATTTTAATTTTAATTTTCAATAATAATATGCATAAAGCTAACATGAAATCATTAATAAAATTAATATAACTCATAGCATCAAAATAAAATAAAAATATCATTAAATTATGAAAAATAACTTAAATAAGTATGTAGAAATGATTGAATAAAATTGGTAGTGAAATTTACGTTAGTAATCCATTGTCATTCAACAAATAATATGTCTGGTTTTCACCAAGGAGAATAGGAATCGATTCTTAGTGCCTGTTTGGTTCAGCTTTTGAAGAGTGAATAAGCAATTTTTTCACCGCAAAAGTTGTTTTTAAGAAAATTGAGAGTTTAGTTGTAAAATTCAAAAACACTTTTTTTTAATAGAAATGACTTTTCTGGAAGTTAAAATACAGCTTTTTGATAAGCTCAAATTTGAAGCTTTTCAAAAAAGCACTTTTTTCAGGTAGAATTTTCAGATCAATTAATGAGCCTATTTTTTAGCCCCTTTTACCTTTATGTTTTACACATAATTCCCACAATACCCACAAATACATCTTCACATTTATTTTGAAATTTATATAATATTATTTAATTTTTATATTTATTTTATAT
>JAOSBK010000003.1:20855401-20871137 GCA_027568895.1 Erythroxylum shatona
TCTCCTGTCCAATATTATGGTGTCTTATTGTGTCCAATAAATCTCAGCCGTTTATTTATGTGAGTCCCGCATGGATCCCACGTGAGGCCCGCAAAATAAATGACTGAGATTTCATGAGACAGAATAAGACAGAGTAAAACTGGACAGAGGATCTGGTTTCACTATCAAAGCTCCATACCAAAGGGCATGCAGCATCCGCCGAGAGTACTTCTAAGAATAGGTGGCATCAAATGAAAGACATTTACGATACGTAAGTTCATTAGACAACCTAAATTATTATCATATGAATTTTTTACTACGTTCTGTGATAGTAAACTTATATTGAATATCAGTTACTAATAAAAACTGAAGACAAATATAACAGTACATATAAAACAAACCTGCGTAGTAATTTCTCTTTTTTATTTGTTTTGAATAAACATATGTACTGTTAACAGTTAAGTATATTGCTTCCAAAAACAAGAAATACTGATCATATTTTACACTTGAAATCTATTTCTCTAAGGAAAAATAATAATAAAATACAATTTTGAAGCAGGTTAACAAATAAATAAATATTTTAAATTATAGAACACAAACAACCAATACGAAATATAACGTCTGCACGTGCTATGTAGTGCTCATAAATTTTCCTCTAACTCTGGCCACAAAATTTTCAGGAGTGGTGTTTGTCATCAAATCTATTAATAGAGAACTATGGCTTTCACGGGGTCGGCAGGTTGGGCACCTAACAGGCAATGTAGAGTAGGATAGACATGTTGACATTGTAACCAAGAATACGAAGACCTTAAACCTCCCTGTCACTGGTTTAGCTTAGTGATGGATTACTAGTTGATAGAGAGATTAGTAAAGCACAAATTTGCCAACTCTGAAGATTAGATGAGGTTTCCGAGCACACATGTGCAAAAGGAAGCGCATGTGTGAAGCTTAAAAGGTTAAAGTTAGGAAGGAGGGAGAGCGATAATGAAGGCTAAGGATAGGCTTTAGAAAGAATGATGCACACACAAATCATGATGCATGAGGCAAACAAAAAAGGTTCACTCATTAGAAGGCATGAATACACACAGCTACATTCACCATGATGATGATGACGAAGATGATGTAATGGATGGATCAGGGGAAGGGAAAATTGTAAATAGAAAAGCTAGGTTCCAACTTCCAAGTGGACGGAGGGCCCAATTGCGCGATTCATGCAAAGAGATGGTTCATTAACGAATGGATGCACACACAGAGGCGTCTATAGAGGCATTGGGACGTGCTAGTTTTCTTGGGAACAATCAAATCTCTCCTTGATTATAAGAAAGTTTAAGCATTCTGTTACTCGTCTTTCAAGCACCTACGTAGTGTTTCACTTCACCACAGAATTGGAAGTGGAACTGTTGCTAATAAAGTCAGATGACTGCCTAACCAAGCTTAGGATCAACCGGACAAAGCCTGCAAATCGGTGGCATTTGATAACTGATGCCTATCTATCTTTCTATCTCTATCAGTCTATCTATATAAAATAAAAATCTCACCATAATTTAATTTAAAAAGTGACATTATCTGATAAGGACTATATATATATATATATATATATATATATCTTACCATAATTTAAAAAATCACATTATCTAATAACGATTACTTATAGTAGAATTGTCTTACCACAATTTTAAAAGTGACATTATCTAATAAAGACAAATTATATTGTTAATATGAGAAATACAATAACGATTTAAAAAATCATCTTAAAAATATAATCCCATTAATTAAAAATATGAGCAATTACTACAAAATTTTAAACTTTGCACAATTTTGTATTTATAATTTAAACTTTAAAATATCTGAAATTTCAATTTTTAAAAGTTGACACATGAAATGCTAGATATTAGTGAAATTTCAAGTCAGAATATAATAAAATAAAATGAATTAATAATAAAGAAAACAGAAAAAGAAAACCTAACTTACCATACTGTAGGTGCACCCAATTGCATATACAGAGTTACTACAAGTGGTGCTGTTTAACTTTCTGTTTCAAAATTTATTAATAGTAAATGACGGTAATGTTAAATGGGAAGCACGTGCAATATCTAAGAGAAAAATGGGAAGCACGTGCAATATCTAAGAGAAAAATGGGTAGACAATATTTCTTTGTCACTGCAAATCATCATTATATATATCACAAATCTACAATATTGTCAATTATTTGTAATTTATTTAAGGTTAATTACAAAAAAAATATCAAATTTTGCTCAATTTTTTAATTATAGCTCAAACTCTAAAAAGTAACAATAAAATGTTCAAATTTTTAATTTTTTCAATTCTAGTTTGAACTTCAAAAAATGACAATAAAATGTTCAAACTTTTAATTTTTTTAATTTTAACCCGACGTTAGTGTTTATATTAAGTTTGTTGACGTAACTTGTCATGTGTTCCAGAATCGCTAATTAATAATATACGTTGAACAAAATTAACACAACAAATGAAGATTAATGAAACAATGTTATTATTAAAAATAGAATCTTTAAATAGTTTACCTAGCCTCAGCTCTTCGTTATTTGTTTGTTCTCCTGACGTCTTCGATCTTTTTTTTTGTTCTTCCATTGTCCCAAACTACTCTTGCATTACAACGTATAATACCAGCAAGCTTTCGTTTTCAATTCTTTCTTCCAATGCGTAATATGAAAAATGAACAGTGAGAATATCTAAAGAATAAACTGAAAATGAAGAAAAAACTGAAATCAAAGTGTGAGGTTATTGAGACTACGTAATCTATTTTAGGTCATTTTTAAATAACGACATCGTTTTAATTATGTGATTAAGTAACATCATTTTATTAATTTTCATTTGCTATGTTAATTTTAACCAACGTATATTAATAATTAGGGTTTTTGGAACAATGATAAGTTAAGTCAGTAAACTTAACGGCAACACTAATGTAGGGTTGAATTAAAAAAATTGAAAGTAGAAAGGAATAAGGTCCTCCTAGAAAGCCTGAAATTATAAAGTTAAATGATGAAGGTGGTTTAGCATAGGCAGAAATTTTTTTATCCTATCAATGGAAACTTATTAAACCTAAGAGAAAAGAGTGGAACTAACAAGTAAGCTCTTCAAAATTGTTAGTACTATGCAATTATGGAATTGAAGGAGCTAGGTAATAAGAGATCTCCTCTAGATGGGGTAACTAATGTTGAAATAATACCTCCTAGCTTTGTTACTGAAGCAAATCATGTTGATCTTTAGGAAAACAGATAGAGCATAAATAAGTTAATATCAGAAATTGTGGCAAGCTTTAGGGTAAGTTACTAAGAAAAATCCTTTAAGGTGACTTTTCTCAATAGCCAAAATAAAGGGAAGATCCAAACATGTTAGAATCTCTCTTCTACTAATAATTTTGTTATTTTCCCAACTAACAACAAAGTTGGAGGTTTCATAATAATTAAGAAAAGGCCAGGTATAAAGGGTAAGGAAAAAGCCTATAATAGGTCCTCCTTCTCCTACTACCTAATGTCTTATTGTATTAAATATTAGAGGATTGAACAATCCTAATAAACAACTTGCAATTCGGGATTTTTTGTTTAGTAAAAAATCTTTTCAATTATCTTGCTTGAACCTAAAATAAAGAAGGAGATAGGTAGTAAAGTCTAATGGTTTTGGGAGGAAAATAGAGGGGTTATTACAAAACACCAACGTCATTTGAATGAACAAATAAATGTGGCATTTGATAAGAAAAAATTCAAACATCTTAGGTTCATACCATTGGTTGGTTACTCCATTTAATTATCTTATTAGTTAACCGTCTTACCTTAATCACTATTTCCATAAATTATGTTGCAAATTTAACATTTCAAAGCAGCTCTCTGTAGAATGACTTGATAAGGTTAAAAACTGGGAGCCTGTTACCTTAGATCATATAGAGGCTTTTAGCATTTTGTTCTCTTAAGAAATTAAAGGAATAAGAAGCCTGCTTAATGATGACCTCACAACCTGTGCGGAAAGAATTAAAGTTACAAACTTGGGATAATAAACAAGGAGTATGGGGAATTAAAAAATTAGATAGATAATTGGTTAATGATGATTGGATGAAAATTTTTCATAGTAGTTCAACATTTTTTGATAACTTGATCACTTCTGAACATTCCTATATCGAAGTCGTTGACCTTGCCAAAAGCAAGCTTATAAGGACACTATTCATATTCAATAATAATTTGTTTAACATTTTGAGTTGTATAGAAGCTATTAAGAAAGGTCTGTAGTAGAATATTCAAGGCCATTAAGCCTTTATTTGCATATAAATCCTTAAAATCATCAAAAAAGGAACTAGAACAATTTAACAAAACTGACATTCAAGATATTTAATTGAACATCATTAGAACCAAAGAAGCTCTTTTGAAACTATAAATGGATATTTATATTTCTTTAGACAATAAAGAGTTGAAAAAGGGTAATTGAAAGAACTAACCTCAACTAGTATATTCAGGCTCTTCACATTCACTACCATCTCCTTAGATAAAAACTAAGAGTAATATGGTGTACAGAGGGAGTCAGGAAAACAATTTTTTTTTCATAAATTCATCAAAGCTAGAAGAAAATAGAATAAGCTCACATTGATCCATGATTCTCGAGGTTCATATTAGTAATGAAGACCAACTCAAGCAGCTGACCTTTACTCGCTTTCAAATCTACCACTCTTAATGATCAATAACTTTGCTGCTTCATTCAAGGTTCCCTAGACTGATCTACAGATGAACAATTGAAGAGGCATTTCTTTAGAATTAAAATGGATGAAGCTTTGTTTAGCAAGGAATCAAATAAAGCTCTAGAACATGATGGTTTCAATGCCTTAATTTTCCAAAAGACTTGGAATGATGTTGGAGATATGGTAACAATAATTATTCTTGAGCTTTTTTCAAGTAGAAGAATATTAAGGGAATTGAACAAGATGTTTATAAGTCTAGTTCTGAGGTTGTAAACCCCTATCCTCTCAACAACTATAAGCCAATTTCCTGTTTCAATGTTTTTTACAAAATTATTTCCTAAATGCTAGTTAAAAGACTAGAAGGAGTACTAAGTAATTTGATAAATCCAAATCAAAGTGAATTCATTAAAGGTAGGATCATTAGTGACAACTTACTAATCATTCGAAACTTCTTTAAGAACCATTTTTTGAGGCATTCCATTAGAAATTATTCCTTAAAAGATTAATTTCAATAAGGCTTTTGATTGTCTAAAATGGGAGTTTATATTAACTAGCTTTAAAGTTTTTAGTTTTTCAAAAACTTTTAATATAAATAAAATAGTGTATCTCCAACGTCTCTTATGAAATCATGGTCAATAAACAACCCACTCCCATCTTCTATGGAGCTGAGGGTCTAAGGCAAGTGGATCCCTGGTCCTTTTACCTCTTCACTTTAAGTCTGAAGGTCTTAACTAGGCTGATATCTCATTGCATAAATCAAAGTGACAAGCTTAAATATCATTATAAGTGCAAAGAGATTAAACTCTTTAATCTTGCCTCTGTTGATGATCTACTTCTCTTAAGCAATGCTGACAAACCTTTGCAAAGAATGTTAGCATTAAGCATAAATTATGCAAAGAGTAAGTTATATATCTCTGTCTATCTAGCTACTTTAGTTAAAGAATTATGAACAATATTAAAATATTAACTCCAAGATGCTCTTTCGAAATACCTTGGAATACCCTATTACTAAAAGAAGACTTACTTTTAGTAATTACTTGCCTCTCTTTGATTCAATTAATAAAAGAATTAGAAGCTAGTAGAAGATATCCCTTTCCTATCTTGGAAGACTACTACTTCTAAGACTAGTTCTTAATAATTTGCATAACCATGGGGGCTTTCATATTATGTTGCCTAAAAGCCTTGTTAAAGAAATAGAAAGGATAATGAGGAATTTTCTACGGTTGAGAGATGCCAAAAAGGGGTAAGAACTCAAAAGCTAAATGGTCAGATATTAGTGTTCCTAAGAAATAAGGTAGATTAGGAATCACTAGTGTTGATGACATAACTAAAATGTTATTTATTAAGAGGATTTTGAAAATCTTTAACGATAAAGAATGCATATAAGTAAAATGGATGCATTCATATCATTTGAAAGCTTCCAGTTTTTGGAACTTGAAGGAAATATATGATTACTCTTGGTCTCTAAACAGTATGTTAAAATTGAGGGACTTTATCCTGCAATGCGTTTAAAGTGATTATACGCAATGATGTTGATATCTAGTTTTAGTTTGACAACTGAAATAGCCTTGGGATTCTATACCCCATTCCAAAGACTTTACAAATTAGACATATGTTACCTATTAATGCTAAAGTAAATAAGATTGTCCCGGAGAATTAGCGGACCTATAATCTTAGAGGCCTCTCTTTCATTAGGAAAAGTCTACCCAATACTTGGTAGAATTAAATGGATCAAATATAATTTAGAGAACTTTACAAATAAGTCTTATCTGAAGTTCATAAGAGCTCATCATCAGAAGGTAACACGGGGGCAAGTTGATTTGGTTGAGTTTGAATCCTCTCATAACTTTCTTTATTTGATGGTTAACTTGTTAGAAAAAGGCTAAAGATTAAAGATAGATATAAAGGCACCTCTAATTTTACATATAAACTGTGCAACAGAGAACAAAAGCAATAATTACCTATTTTGTGAATGTTACTATTCAAAATGGCTTTGAAATTAGGTGTAGATAAGATCTTTCAATTCTGCGTGGGAAAGTGTAGTTGAAGGAGACTTGACAATTTTTAGAATAGCATTATGGTGCTCTGTTTATTTGATTTAGAAGGAAAGAAATGCTAGAGATAACATAAATCTTATGCTTCCTACTTAATTGCTTACTATGGATAAGAGTAGCCAACATTCATTGTGTAGCAGGTGCAAAAGCTATGGATACATTAAAATCAATTTGGAATTTATATTAGTGCTCTTAAAAGCTTCTGAGTTAATTTCCAGGTCCCTGATATTTAGTTCCTGCTATTTCTCTATAACGGTGGCAACAAAGAGATTCCAATATCTGTTAGATTTCCTTCTTTTTTTTCTATCTGTATTATTCTAGCAACTGTACCTACTTCACCAAGTAATCTTAAAAGATCATTGTTTTGCCGAGTACGAGGGCAGTTGAAGGGAAGAAAATAATAAAGGTAAGTATCGATTACAATGATTAACTTGATTATAATCCAAGGCCTATGCCAAGCTCTGTCACGCTTGGTTGCATTTAATGAAGATGACAATGGAATGAAAGCTAATAGACTGCTAAACATGACCTTACCTCAAAAAACACAAAATCATTGATTATAGCCCAGCACTCAGGCATTTCTATGGAAGTGGAAACTCATTGGTAACAGAGAAGTCCATTTCATCCTCCCTAAATAGAAATAATGTCGAAGAACACTAAAAGAATTCCAAAAAACACAATCGGCCAAAAACTATTTCTGTCAATTATTGCCAACTTTAAAGTCTCTAACCCATCGACGACAAGCTGAAAAGTTATAATAAGTATGACCAGGAAGCACCGACTTGTAAATGTCTTTCAGGCAACAGTACTTGCAGCCTCCAAATTTGACAGAGTAAATCAAACCACAGCTCGGAAAGATTTAGCTACCCTGCAAAGTTTTCCAAGGACAGCACAGAGGTCAATGTCTCTTGGCAAGACGCCAACCCCTTCGGCTGCTTTGCCATTTTTGACAGGATTATGCTTACCTTTATCCTATAATGCATATATTTTCCAATTAAAAGCAGGACTTACTTTTGCTTAGTCAACATCCTCCAATAGTAGGATTTGTCTCACCCTTATCAACAGTACAATGATATTATTGAACCAATCGTATCTGAAGCACTAACACTCAAACTGAACACGAATTAGCAGCCATCTTCCTTCAAAGTTGGAAAGTTGCAAGCTTAAAGACAGTGTCAAGTCTCAAACCTAGCCGCACGACGTGGCTGCACTTATAATGGGTCTAAAGAAATTGCAAACAAATATTCTGTTGGTAAATTGAGCAGTAGTGACCAAACTTTATCAAGCCATTTTAAACCTAGAGGAAGTCAAAATTAGAATGATTGCCGTAGCTGAACTTGAAGACTATACCACCTGAGGAAGAGATTACAGATGCAGTAATACATGACTATTTGCAAAATAAAATCACATGATCAAGACTAATTATATTGTTGTCCTTAACCTCATCATGAAGCTCTTCATCCAGAGTAAGTAGTTTTAATCAAAACCAAGAAAAGCATGGTTTCAGATGAGGGTTTTAATTTATAAGTCCACAGTGTTTAGACTTTCAAGTTCCAACTTTTTTGTCGGGCGAAAAAAAACTATTGCGCCATATATAACAATAATTGCAAGGTTAGATAATTGATGCATGAAAATAAAGAATGAGTAACTTTTATCAGAAAATTTGAGAACAAAATATTAATGTACAAAATCACATCCATTTAATTTTTCCTTTCCAAGATACAATAGGATTGGCTGAGCCTGATTTAGATGTAAATCGAATTTGGAACCCCGAAAAGTTTAGTCGGAACTTATCCTATAATGTTTTGAGGCCGAATGGTGATTCCTTGAACTCTCGAACTATGTATTCTGATCATTTGGTTTTAACAACAGGTATGTTCGCAAATCAACTTCTATAAGTTGGGGTTTCACTGAAGTTGAGGTTTCACCAGAACTATGATGTTTCTTTTCCATTTTCCAGCTTGAATAACAGTGAGGGGTATTCAATAGTATAGAATATGTCATTGGGCCATTATTGATTAAACACTCTCATGCTACTAGCAGCGTCTAACTAAGAGAGAATGTCTATCCTATTTTCACATGATCACAACATCAAAAACGTCTATTGATCACACTCTGCCACTCCAAATGTTAAGAAATCAAGACGGGGTCTGATCCCATGTGCGGTCAAATAATTAACGAAATTTTTTCGTATTTGATTTATTGAAACTAAGATCACTTAAAATTCTACATAATAATTAATGTATAAATCACAATAAAACAAAAATCATAATTTGTACCTTATTATAAAACTTAATCGTATTCTTATTGTATCTTTCGAACCATTTAAGAAACTGACTTATCCCAACTACTCTAGCCGCACAAATATCCAACCTCTAACGATATCTACAAAAATTATCATGAGAATTCTACAACTATTACAAAGAGAGTTAGGCAAGGAATGTTAGCTCTTTAAGAGCTTAAGTCTACTTACTGAACATTTAAATAATTTAATTGAAATTAAATTATAATTGCAATTAAACTTTAATTAGAATTACATATAATTTTAACGAAATACTAATTTTTTCAAATAGGATCTAATAGCTCATATTAACCCTCATTAAATATCTCATATTCAATCATAAAGTTTCTCACATTTTATAATTAAGTCCAACTTAATCAAAACATTTTTCTCTCTTCAACTCATCCTTTGTGTTTGACCTATTAGGTTTCTAAATATGTTAACAATAGATATCAATTATAACCCTAAATTATATTTTGGATTAGATAAATTAAACTCCTTTAATTTATCATTAATTTTTTAATTAAATAATTTATATCAATAAATCAAGATTGATGTTTACTAATACATCATGACTACCCAAATATTTAGAAATATCAAAATGGTTTTAACTAACCTTTTTGGACATGATTTTTCTGTATAATTCAATCATGTCATTAAATAATATTTCGATTAGACATAGAGCATAAAATTAATGTCTACTCCATTTTGAGTCAAATCATATTAGCTCTCCACTGTTAGTAATTGATTCAATTAATGAAATTTGTAAACTAGTTTAAAAGTATCGTTTCACCTTAGTCAAGAATTTTCTTAATCAATAAAATTTTAAAACAACGAAACATTCTTCTTAATTACTTTAAGGTGATGAATCATATATTGATCACTCAACTACCTTCATATAGTATCCAATGACTACTGATTGAGCTATCTTTGATTAGGACATGTCAAAAGTAGTATCAAAATATAACAATCCATATAAAAGGTAACTTTGGAGGTGTCAAATGATCACTTATACAATCATCACAACGAAAATTTTCATAAATATACAAGGAATGTTCCAAATGGAATTTTAATATGGGGTCAGTTCAGTAGACATGTTCTCTAACAAGCATCCACACGTTTGCTTAAGTATCTTTATATTTTATCCTATAAGATCGACCACTTTTTTCATAAGGAAAAATATAACGTATGCTAGTCTTTTTATGATCTATTAATGTCCAATCTTAATAGAAAAATGACTAGGAACAATTTATAAATAATACAAAAATGCAATATGAATGTTATAATGATAATCTCATCACAATTTCATTTGCAATGTATAATTTTTCCATAGAATTCACCATATAAATTTAAATATCCTTATAACCTTAAATTCAAATACTAACTCATAAATATAACAATAAATATCTTCAATACTTCACAAGTATTAGATATCTCAAATACTAAACATTTTTAGTACATTATCTATGTACTTGGACTAGAATAGGTAAACAATTTCGTGCATTTATCTTTATAGATCTAACTCCTAGAACTAAGTTGTTACCTTTTCATATCTAACAAGAGTTGTTCTTGGAAAAATGTTTTTCAACAATTAAAAAATGAATTATTGTTCTTTGTGATCAATATGTCTTTATATAATCTTACTAACCTTCTTGCAAATATGATAAATTCACAATTATCTCCAAAATAAATTATTTGAATGCATCATGAAAGTGAACATTTCAATGTCTCATAGCCTTTTGATTATACATTAAATGTATCAACAAAGTCACTAGTTCTAGTTGGATGTATTGTCATGAGATTTGAACTTCTAAAATTTCATCTTACTTCGAGTACTTATCTTGAGAATCACAAATAAGTATACATTGAAACAAACAATTCGTTCATTAGGTCTGTAAGACTATATCCGACCCTTTTGGATATCTCATAACCTTTTATTATCTAATTTGGTTCTAAACTTAGTGGATAATGTATGCTTCAACTATGCATCACATTATTAAATCATTTACTCTAACTCTTTCAATGCATTAGTGTTTTTATATCTAATATGAAATCTTGCTAATTGATTTAATTGGAACTGCTAAAGATAAGTTATTATACTAGGTATAACTATAGAAGACATGATATTGCATCATACAATATCTCATGTTGTATATTCCTCCTTATATAAATCTATACCCTTATGAAATTTTGTTTATAAAGGTATTCACTAGAGAATCTTATTCCTTATAGTGTAACCGAAAATTTAAACCTCACCACATTGATCTCATCGAAATGCTTCAAAATTTTAATGTTTAATTTCTAATTAGATTTAAATAATTTGAACTTTTCAAAAATTTAAATCAATATTTCATTTAATATATATGACTATATCACATAAAGTTGTTAGTACTTCCAACGAAATATAAGAATCATCCTTTTATGAATTATTATCTCATACAACACATCATATCTATAAGATTTAACAATTCAATATCATCATCATCCTTTCGCCAAAGGTTAATTTGGTTATCCTTTATCTCAACAAGTTTCATAATCAAAATGATACATATATGCTTATATGCAACTTTGTGATTCTTGTTATGTTGATTTCACCAACATGTTAAAAAAGGATAATTTAGGTTATCTAAATTTGTATTCTTTCCACTGATATTAAGCATAAGTCTCCTTTGATTCAACACATGCGAACTATTTGCATAAACTTGGATTAACTACTTTTACTTATGAATTTATTTCTTATCATGCATTGAACTTATAATAATTTTGAATCTAAATTCAATATAAAATACTGAAATGCATGAATTAGAAACATAGATGATCTGTATCATATCATATCTAGGAAAGAAAAGCCATGCAATCATTTTTGTTCTAATAATAACTATTATCATACCATATCAAATTCCTTTAATTGTATCCACACTTTTGCTTTTAGTATAGTAAATTGATTGAAACAATTTCATTAAGGAACTATAACCTTCAGGTCTACTCTATACAACCATCGACATCTTGTTATCATGGCATTGACATGTATCTTACATGTTTTCATTAAAGTTTATGAGACATTATTCAACTCAAAATGTTAATACATTTTATAATCCATATGATTTTGAAATATCTATAAAACTTTAACACCAAATCCTCAACATGGATTAAAAGCAAAATTGCATAATGGATGTTCAATTTTTCTATCAAATTTATGAACTCTTCTTTAAAATAACCTTTGTACAAGAAATTCAATTCACTAACTCTTATTATCAACTATAGTAAATAAGATAAACTCCACTTAGAACAACATATAAATGTGAGGAAAAACAAGTATTGGTTATATATCATGACTATCAAATAACATTAGAACTTAATCATATATTTAGTTACTCCCAATATTTTATTAAATTTATGGGCCTCATTACTATTCAAAAAGAGTACTTTAATCTATCTAGTTAACTAAGATCCCATTCAAATTTAGTTAACCTTGAGTTACATAACAAATAAACTAAACTTAGATTAGGTATATAACATCCTTATCAATCGCATCTTATATAACTCCTAGATCTGTTAGACGACAAATCTAACCAAAAAATATCGTATATGATATTCCTGACCTTGCCTCTAAATTTGTATGATCATGAGTCACTCATCCAAATTATACAAACTTAGTTAAGTAGGATCCATTAATTTATGATAAAACATAGTTAGGTTAAAAGGGCCCTGTGTTACTCAACAAGCCTTACAATAAACAAACTCTAATTTTATTCTTAAATAGTGGAAGGCTACAATCGTGTTCTCAATGAGTACTTAATATTTTAACAAAAATTTTAATTTGAAATAGTCTCATTAAAAAATTACATGTAATAATATCACATACATAAAAAAACACATTTTTAACATTCATGCAATATTTGTATCAAATATATATATATAATATCCAACTAATGCACTCCTAATCAAATTATGTGCAAAAAATATCAAGTTTTGTTTTATTGTTATTATTGATCTTCATAATCTAAAATAGATTAAACCCATTAATTCCTAAATAAACTAAATTATTCCAAATATAAATGTAATTTGGTTTGAAATCAATTTTCATGCTTCCATATCAGTAATATTTAAAGGTTAAGGAAACTGAGGCTAGAGTAGAAAAAAGTGTGATAATAAATTAGGGTTAAGGTTTGAATATATGTGGAAAACCAATGTTACTCGTATCTTATTATTCATGATCTTTTTGTTTATATACAACAGATAGAAATAGTTATTTGTATTACATACTTAATCTCTATAGTGAATTAAATTACAAGAAAGCCTACTCCGTAACTGAAGAAAATAACTATCAACTAAAAAAAATAACATTACTGCTCTCTTTCAGCTATTTCAACTTCTGTTTCATACACGACAACATTTCATCAATATCTTTAGTAGTTGTAACACCCCCTATCCCAACACAGGACCATCCAAAGAGTTTGTAAACATATCAGCTAACTATTATTTAGAATAAATATACTGAGGATGTATGAAACTATCTTTGTATTTGTCCTAAACAATATGACAATCGATTTCCAAATGCTTCATCCATTCACAAAACTGGATTAGTAGCAATATGTAAAGCTGCTTGATTATCACAATATAAAGAGACTGGTAATTGAGTAGAAATCTATAAATCTTGCAAAAGATAAGTGATCCAATATAATTCACAAACTATTGCTCCTATGTAGTGATAATTTAGCTTCTATCAAAGATTTTGATATTATAGGTTTTTTCTTTGTTTTCCAAGAAATCAAAGAGGAACTAAGGAAAACATAATAACTTGTAAGAAAATGTCACGTAACAGGATAAGTTGCCAAATCGACATCACAATTGTGGTAATATTCAAAGAAGATGATGAAGGATAAAATAATCATTTCAAATGACATCTTGTTAAGTCAAAATGACATCACGTTTAATAATTTTTTTGATAAGCAAATAATGATAATGTTTGAAATAAATGAACTATTCTGATGAGTGTGTTAAGTGTGCAGTGCCAAAACACAGTAGAAGAAGTTCACTAAGAAGGAGTTCACTAAGAAGAAGTTCACTAAGAAGAAGTTCCAAAGACTAAGAAGAAGTTCACTAAGAAGAAGTTCCGAAGACTAAAAAGAAGTTCACTAATAAGAAGTTTCGAAGACTAAGAAAAAGTTCCGAAGACTAAGAAGAAGTTCCGAAGACTAAGAAGAATTTCACTAAAAAGGAGTTCACTAAGAAGACGTTCACTAAAAAGAAGTTTCAAAGACTAAGAAGAAGTTCACTAAGAATAAGATTCGAAGACTAAGAAGAAATTCCAAAACTAAGAAGAAGCAGTTTGAGTTAGTTACAGAACTCAACTGAATAACGATTTCTACAAGAAGCAAGAAGCAAGAAGCAAGAAACAGTTATCAAAAATCAATAAGTGGTTGGTGACTTAGGCTATAAATATTAATCGTAGTCGAAGACTGAACAATCTTTATGCTTACAAGTTATTACTTACAAAAATTCTGTGCGATATGCAAGAGCAAACATTACTGTAACAAAAGCTCACATGAACTTTTTAGTGAGAGAAAGAAAAGGCTGAGGGCCTAGAAAAGCTAAGATTGCTGAAAGAATACTCAGTGTAAGAGACCTAAAGAGGCTCTAGAAGGGAGGAAAGAATACTTGTAATTTTGACGAAGTATAGTGAAAACTCAGAAGGATTCTGAGGACTAGATATAGCCCAAGGTTTGAGGTGAACCAGTATAACAATCGTATCGTCTATCTTCTAACTCCTTTACTCTTAAATACTCTTGATCTTATACAAGCTTATAGAAGTTATTTGCAATTTAACTAAGTAACTAGTTGGTATATTTTTAATACTTGAAAAAGTTTCTTTTTCAAGAAAATTCAAAGGTTTTGTATATTTACGAGAAGATTACACAATTCAATCCCCCCTTCTTGTGTACTTCGTATACTGTACATGAGTTCTATATTAACGTGTGATTTACTTCAATTGGTATCAAAGCTCGGTTTTCAAAAACCACCTTTACACAATGAGGACAAAGATCCATGGCAAAATCACACGTGTTTATCGCTGAAGGTGCCTCCGTCACAAGACCTCCTGCGTTCAATGATAAGGACTATCATTATTGGAAGGATAGGATGTGGCTTTTCATCAAATCCACACACGTTGATCTTTGGGACTTCATCAAGAATGGACCATACATACCAGTAGATGATGAAGGCAATCCTATTCCACATACCAGATGGTCAGTCGATCACAAAGCGAGATTTCAACTAAATTCAAAGGCCAAATTCTTTCTGAGTTGTACATTAAGTAGAAGTGAATATGATAAAGTTCATGGATGCAAAAATATGAAGGAAATGTGGGACACCTTATCCATTGCACATGAAGGCACAAACCAAGTGAAGGAGTCCAAGATCAGCATCCTTGTACATCAATGTGAGCTGTTTAAAATGAAAGAAGACGAGTCCATTTATCAATTGTTTGGATGATTTCAAACAATTATTAATGAACTGAAAGCTCTTGGGAGAATCTATGACAATCAAGACCATGTTAGAAAGATTCTCAGAAGTTTACCCAAAAGATGGAGACCTAAAGTCACTACAGTACAAGAAGCCAAAGACTTGAGCAAATTAAAGTTTGACGAGCTGCTTGGTTCTTTGAAGATACATGAAGTGGAGCTTGATGCTGAAGACAAACCTAGAAGGGACAAATCT
>JAOSBK010000003.1:20871237-20883207 GCA_027568895.1 Erythroxylum shatona
CCACATCCAAACTTCACAATTTCATATCTTCCAATTCTCACATCCACAAATAACATATGATACATCATTGAAAAGCTGGGAAAATCTTCTATGTCTTTCATATAGATCACTTAACTCAATTCAGACCACATCAGTACATAATTTGCCTCAAAGCACAATACACCTAAATGTACACTTATGGATAATTTCACAAAACAAAGCAAAACAATACTTAACTTTGAATGATCATAACTTTCAATCCCGACATCGAAAAATATCAAACTTTATGGCAATAGAAAGCTCTCAACAGAAGCTACAAGTTTCATGAAGATCATTTTCTCAAATTTTACCTAAATCAAAAAGTCAACTCTCTACTCCAAAAAAAGTCAAATTTTCTTAATTCTCCAAAATTTAACACTTTCACTAATCATTTCTTTCTTTTCAACTCCATTTCAGTCAACTCATTCAATTTACTTTCATAACCCATACAAATCTACTCAAATATTAAAGTCATCAAAACCAATCGATTCTTTTCTCATTAGTTTCCTTAAGGCACAATAACATATATAACCCAATTCATATACAAAAACACTCATTTAATTTCATTTTAATATTTCTAATTTCCATTAAAAGTTCGGGGTCCAACAGAAGAAGTTCCGAAGACTAGAAAAGTTCACTAAGAAGAAGTTCCGAAGACTAGAAGAAGTCACTAAGAAGAAGTTTACTGAGAAGAAGTTCATTAAGAAGAAGTTTCGGAGACTAAGAAGGAGTTCACTAAGAAGAAGTTCCGAAGATTAAGAAGAAGTTCACTAAGAAGAAGTTCCGAAGACTAGAAGAAGTCACCAAGTAGAAGTTCACTAAGAAGAAGATTCGAAGACTAAAAAGAAGTTCCAAAACTAAGAAGAAGCAGTTTAAGTTAGTTACAGAACTCAACTGAATAACGATTTCTACAAGAAACAAGGAGCAAGAAACAAGAAACAGTTATCAAGATTCAAGAAGTGGTTGGAGACTTAGGCTATAAATATTAGTCGTAGTTGAAGATTGAACAATCTTTATGCTTACAAGTTATTACTTACAAAAATTTTGTGCGATATACGAGAGCAAACATTACTGTAACAAAAGCTCACATTATCTTTCTAGTAAGAGAAAGAAAAGGCTGAGAGCCTAGAGAGGCTAAGATAGCTGAAAGAATACTCAGTGTAAGAGACCTGAAGAGGCTCTGGAAGGGAGGACAGAATACTTGTAATTTTGACGAAGTATATTGAAAACTCAAAAGGATTTTGAGGACTGAACATAGCTCAAGGTTTGGGGTGAACCGGTATAAAAATTACATCGTCTATCTTCTAACTCCTTTACTCTTAAATACTCTTGATCTTATATAAGTTTATAGAAGTTGTTTGCGATTTAACTAAGTAACTAGTTGGTATATTTTTAACACTTGAAAAAGTTTCTTTTTCAAGAAATCAAAGGTTTTGTGTATTCACGAAAAAATTACACAATTCAACCCTCCTTCTTGTGTACTTCGTATACTGTACGTGAGTTCTATATTAATGTGTGATTTACTTCACATCTTTTAAGATACTATTAAAAATGCAAAGCAACTTTCCAGTGAAAAATATTAGGAGACTAAACATATTGACTTAATTATTGTGCCGAATGTTTAATATCAAGCCGAATAAATCCTAAATATAATAAACTACCAGCCAACCTTCGATTTGACGTTGAATCTACAAGTAACAAAACATCTTCAACATGAAATTTGTTTGACTTTGGAAGAGGAGTTTGTTTAGCCTTTGCACCTACTAGACCAACATCTTACAAAATATCAAAAATATATTTTGTCTAATTAATATATATTCCTTTAGATGATCAAACAATCTTGAAACCAAGGAAGTATTTTGCAGAGCCTAAATCCTTGATAGTAAATTGTTGATGAAGAAATTGTTTTCCAGGAGAAACATCATCTATCGAAGCAATTGTAAGAAGAATATCATCTACATAGATGATTATACCTAAGAAAGTTTGACTTGTTACTTTAATATATAAACAATTGTCATGAGAAGATTGTTGAAAGTCAAACTGATGAATACATTGAGAAAACTCTCGATTCCACTATCTCGACACCTATTTAAATCCATACAATGATTTTCTTAATCTGCAAACTTTTCCATCAAATGCTTTTATATAACCTGGTGGGGACTCCATACAAATCTCTTCATCTAAATAGCCATGTAAAAACTCATTGTTGATATCTAATTAATGCAAATGACACCCCTTCATTGTTGCCATAGCTAAGAATGTTATGACTATCACTACTTTAGCAATAGGTGAAAAACTATCATAATAATCTTCCTCTTCTTTCTGATGAAAACCTTTTACTAATATTCAAGCCTTGTATCTATCCATAGTGCAATAATTTTTGTATTTAACTCTATATACTCACTTACAACCTATTGCCCTCTTATTAGGACGTAAATTAGTTAACTCCTTTGACATATTTGCCAAAAATGACATGTATGCAATAGATAAGTGTGAAGAAATAAAGTAGGGATATCTCGATGGTGTGTGTGGAGATAACTGATGGGTGCTCACAACATATTTAAAAAGTGAAGAAGATTTTACTAAATTTGAAACAAAATCATGCATCTATAAGGGTTTTTACTTTGGCCTGTCACTTTTTTTTGGTAGACAGATTGTCATTGTTTTCCGTTAAATTTGGAGTTTTAAAATGAGTGCCTGCTATATGGTTTAAGGAAGAATCAATTTCAAAAACAAAAATAAGACTAGTTTTAGAAACATCATTAGAATCAAAATGATGGAAATGGGTGCTTGTATCATCTGAATTTAGGAAATTATAAGTAAAGGAATACTAGTATCATCTATAACAATATTTTGATATGGAAATATATTTTCATAAAAGATGACATCCCTAAAAATCAAAATCTTTTGTAATTCCAAATCATACACCTTATACGCCTTTTTTTCCATCTGAATAACTGATGAAGATAGCTTTGAAAGCTCTAGGTTCAAGCTTATCTTTGTGAGGAAATGTATTTGAGGCAAAACCTAAACAACCAAAGGTTTTGAGAAAGGAATAATCTAGTTCTTTATGAAAGAGGATTTGATAAGGAGTTTTCAAGGAAATAGCTGACGAAGGAAATCTATTAATGATATAGGTGGTTGTGAGAATAGCTTCACCCCAAAAATGAATAGGAACATACGATTTAAACATTAAAGACCTTGTAACTTGCAACATATGTCTATGTTTTCGTTATACAACTCCATTATGTTTAAGGGTATAAACATATGTTTTCTAATGAATAATGCCTAAACTAGACAATAAAGATGTAGAAGATATATCAGTAAACTTTGTACCATTGTCTGTTCTCATGATTTTAACAAATGTATGAAATTGGTTCTTGACAAGGTTGAAGAAAATCTAAAGTGCTTAAACAATTTGGTGTTTGTGCTTAAGCAAAAAAATTATATGTTCTTTTACTAAAATCATCAACAATGTTCAAACAATAATGGTTTCCATTGATTGAAGCATGTTTATAAGGACCTAAAAAATCAACATGAACAAGTTCAAAACATTCGATTGAATGAATGGAACCGGTTTGAAAAGGTTGTCTACTTTGCTTGGACAAATGACATATTTCATATGGGTACCTCCTTTCAGTAAAAAGATCCTTTATTCCATTCAAATACTTTGTTACATTTATACATGGATGTGCCAATCTTTGATTCCAAGGATTAATGGTATCTACAGAGTTAATGTAGAGACTTGGATACAATTTTGAGGTGTATTTCTTTTATGGTTTCAGGATGATAGGAGCTGGAATCCAGAATATACAATCATCCTATCAATTTCCCTACTGCAAGCACTTCATCAGTCATTAGGTACTATATTATGTAGAAAATAGGTTGGAAGTTAAACTTCATATGAGCTATAATGGTAAGTTTATTGATAGATAAAAGATTGAATATGAAAGAAGGAATATGTAAGATATTAGTCAAGGTTAATATTTCATTTAATTGAGCATAACCTATATGATGAACAAGCCTAATGGATCCATCAGGTAAATGAATAGGTGCAACATCATTCATGAAAGACGGGTAACTCGTCAATCATCTATTGTATCATAACTAAAACATTTGATTTCTAGTCTCCATCTGAAATTGCTCCATTTATTTCATCTTATTCGTTAACCACATTCACATATGGCTTATCCCCTTCTTTATTTGTCTTTTTCCTTTAATTCCTTAAACCACTATAGATATCCATGAATTTTGAAACAAGTTTCTTTCATATGTTTATCCATGTTACAATAATCATAATGTAAATTTGACTTATCGATTGATTCTTTTCTCTTCGTTGTTGATTTTCTTGCACCTATTCCTTCTTTTTTATTTCCATGTGATCTAATCATCATTGCATTCTTTACTGCATTTGTGAAACTGATACTTACTTCTTTCTATTTCTCAACTCTTAACACCATTGAACATGCTTTATTTACACTAGGCAATGGATTTGTAATCAAAATTTAATTTCTCACACTATCGTAAATCTCATTCAATCCGATCAGAAACTACATTAACTTGTTTTTAGATTTAAGTTCTACAATTTGTTTCCCTACTCCATATTTACATTGAGTAAGTGGAGTTAAGCATGTTAGTTTATCCCACAATTTCTTTAATTTTGTGAAATATTTAGCTACAGACAAATTTCCCTCAGATATTGAACTTATCTTTCTTTGAATATGGTATAGCAATGGACCATTGCGTTCTCCATATCTTTCCTTCAGTTCTTTCCACATTCCTTTTCAGAAGTTATGTACAAGAACTCTTCAACAATATCTTTTGAAATTGATTTCAAGATCAACGAAGTCACCATGTAATCCACTCTGCACCAATGCTCAAAATCTGGCAATTCATCAAATGGCCTCTCACATATTCCATTGATAAAGCCAACCTTTAGCTTCGCTTCTAATGTTATTTTCATAGCTCTGTTCCCTGAAAAATAGTTGTTTCCATTTAGTTTAGTAGTGACAAGAATCAATCTTAGATGACCATATCCTTAAAGTTGCATTGGATTTCCATTATTATTTTCTCTATCTCTTTCAAATCTAAAACTTGGTTCTCATATCCTCATCCATTGATGCTGAATTCAAGAAGAAAAATAGTTATGATGGAAAAGAGATTTCATAAAACTCTTTCCTACTTTAATACCATGTAGAAAACCAATCTCAATCGTATCTTATTATTCATGATCATTTTGATTATATACAATAGCTAGAAATAGTTATTTGCATTACATACTAAGTCTCCATATTGAATTAAATTACAAGAAAGCCTACTCCATAATTGAAGAAAATAACTGTCAACTCTAAAAAAACTAACACTACTACTTTGTCATAGCTATTTTAGCTTCTGCTTCATACACAACAACATTTCTTCAACACCGTGAGTAGCAGTAACAATATATCAGTGTTAAGAGTCAGCTTGGTTTGGTTGAGTTGGCTTTGACCTCCCTAGTTATTAGGTGCTTAAATCTAATATCACTCACATTAGGACCAGTCAAAATGAAAAAAAAGCATCAATGGGCTCCATTTCAGGCCTTAAATGATTTTTCCATAGATGATATATTTTAACCTATGATAGTACTTTTGTAGATTTCTTCATTAAGGAAAATTCTTGCTTTCAACAAAAAATATATATATTGAAGAAAAAGTTAACTAGCTATTTTGTAGGAATTTTTTAGGATTATCATATTTAACTTACCTTTGTATACTTTAAACATTTCATACTAAGAAGTTAAGGCTACATTATTTCACATTATCCATTCCTGTAAAAATTATCTACTAACCAATCGAATTCGATTAAATACCCAAATGATTTTGGCTGGTTGGAGTTGTGTACGATTTGTTTAATCACCAAATTTAAAGCATTTCACGCCAATATGCAGACTTTATTCTAGTGAATCATATCTTCTAACAAATCATATTTTTAACTACAATAGGCTCATGTTTGTAGTTAGATTGTTAACAATCTATATACAATGAGTAAACAATAGATGTCTTTATAATTATGGATCTTTACTATTTATGTCTACCTAAATATCCATAAAGATAAATTGGTTACTCTCCCATTTATTTATAATGCCTCAAGACTAAGGTTAGGGCTATAAAATAACATCTCAATCAATGTTTTGTCAGTAATTAAACCAAGCAAGTTAGGTGTGATTTATTTATTAGTGTGAGTGTTTACAGATAATTAACTCTTTATTTAACCTAGGTATATAGTGTTTGTGTCATATGGACAAGAAAGAAGAGTGAATAAAAAAAGAAAACGAAGTAAAGAGCGATAAGTGGGTGTTATGTTCTATATATCCGAGATACGACTGTGTTACTTTTGGTTTGATAAATCAAAATAGAGATTACTAGTTTTTTACCTTCTTTTCTACATCTAGTATCAGAGCATTGGAAATTGCCAGATTTTCTTCTTTTGGTTCCCCTGAAGGTGAAAAACGAAGCAGAATAGATAATAGGGATGTTTTAAGTATCGCCCAGATTGGTGGTCTTCGATCTTGACTACACCTTCTGGACTTTCTATTAAGCAACATATGTTCGTTGCTCTCCGTGTGTTTTCTAAGAAGGAGAGAGAAGCTTGGTTGGTAAGGTACCAAAAAAAAAGGCAGAGAAGAGAGAACAGAATATCTGAACTTGATTTTTCGTATGAAGTTGATGATGATACTCTAAACATGTAAACCTTTAGTCTCTAGGGCTGTACCAACTCATAGACCATTACATCGTTGTCATCTGACTTATTGTCCAATGCAAATCCTCTCTAGCCACCACTAAGCATCATTCTTTTGGCTAGGTACTTGGCATTGTACTCTACACCTTTTTCATCCCCTAATGTGATATTCACATTTGGTTACTCTATTTCCTAGTCGTTGCCTAGTTTCTGTCCCAACTATATTCCTATCATTGCCCAATTTGTGTCACTGCATCTCCCAATTTGTGTTGTTCCTATCTTCGTTTGGGTTTCTTTTTTTAGAACTGGGTTATTTAACTGTAGTCTACTTATTGTGCTAGAAGATCTTGGATGGCTACAATCACGTAGTAAATTTTGTGTCCCATCTTTAAATTTGATTTGAAGAATAATATTCAAGTGTGGATAGTTCAAATGCGATTTTTCTAAAATCTTTGGGTGTTTAGGAGATTGTTAAGAATGGAGTTCTTGAACTTGTAGATATTGAACAATTGACAGAGGCGTAAAGGTGAGATTTGACTCGTGCTCGCAACAAAGATGATCAGGCTACCCACCATATTTTTCAAAGTGTTGATTTATATGTGTTTCAGAAAATTATTAATGTAAAGTCATCAAAGGAGGCTTGGGAAATTTTATTTCAGTCCTACTAAGATGTCAAACCAGTTCAGAAGATGTGTTTGCAGACATACAGAAGATAATTTGAGTTACTTCAATAAGAAAAGAATGAGAAGATTGTTGACTGTTTTATGTGCATCCAAAAACTTGTCAATAATATGAGGGACAATGAAGAAACTATTTCCAATGTTTAAATCATGAAGAAAATTCTTCACACTTTGACAAAGCAATTTGATGTTAAGCTGCTATTGAAGGGGTGAAGGATTTGAGGATTGTGACAATTGATGGTTTGCAAGGACCATTGGAAGTACGTGAACAGAAGTAGATGAGAGATTCGCACTAGATGTTGAGCATGCACTAAAAGCTCAAGCAAATGTAAAGAAGAAAAAGGATGGGTCAGCAAACAAAGGAGAATCCAGTTAGAGAAGCGGTAGGAATTTTAGGTCTAGTCAAAGACAGGGTAGAAGAGGTAATATTAATCAAAACCATGATACATCTAATGTTCAGTGTTTCAAGTGCAAAAATATGGGCATTCTAGTCAGATTGCAAGTCTCATATTCAATGCCATAACTGCAAGAAATATGGTCATTTTAGCAGAGATTTCAGTTTGAGGAGACCAGAAAATAGATATTGTCATGCGAAAGTTGCAGGACATAGTGGTGATAACACAGAAACTTTGTTGATTGCCAGTTCTGATAGTGGATAAAGATAAAGATTATGACTTGCACTTCAACAAACATGGATGCATTATTTATGAAACAGAGCAGTAGATGATAAAACATGTCAAGAAATTGTTTGTTCCCTTTGTAAATTAATTATGAGGATCTTCCTTCCATGTTTCTGTAATTGATAACGATAATTGGCTATGGAATATGCGACTTTGGCATTTGAATTTTGGAAGTCTTGATTTTCTTTCTAAAAAGAAATGGGTATTTAGCCTACCAGCCATTAGTGTTATTGAAAAAGTCTGTGAGACGTGTGTTTTAGGGAAGAAGCACGGGGACGCTTTTCCCAAGCGTAAATCTTGGAAAGTAAGTAGACCACTTGAACTTGGTCATTCATATTTGTGCTTTGTGGAGGTTCCTTCCAATAGTGGTAGTATGTATTTTATTATTTTTATTGATGAATATAACAGAAAGGCTTGGGTTTATTTTTTGAAATATAAATCTATAGCATGTGATACTTTTAAGAGTTTTATGGCTTATATTGAAAAACAAAGTAGGGGTACTCTTAAAGTTTTGAGAACTAATAGGGGCACTGAATATACTATTTGTGACGATTTCCTACGAAAACATGCCATTATGCATCATTTAAATGTTGATACACTCCTCAACAAAATGGGTGGCAGAAAGAAAGAATAAAACTGCTATATATATGGTGAGATGAATGCCACATAGTAAAAATTTACCTAAAAGTTTTTGGGCTTGTGCTTTGTATGTTTTAAATCAGTGTCCTACTACGAGTATTTGTGACAAAACTCCACAAGCTTATAATTATAGAAAGCCCAATCTTGGGCATCCTAAGGTGTTTGGTTGTATTACTTATGCTCATATGCCTGATGAGTTGAGGAACAAATTGAGTGACAGAGCAGAAAAATGTATTTTCATTGTCTACAATCATGAGACGAAAGGATACAAGTTGTGTAATCCAGAGACTAAGAAAGTTGTTATTAGTAAGGATGTCACTTTTGATGAAGATGATATTTGTGATTTGTCAAGTGAAGAAAAAGTTCACTACCAAGCAGTTGTTGTTAAAAGAATTGATGATGATCCTGAGGTAAAGCCAATTCTTGTGGAGACTTCTAGTCATCCACAGAGACAACGACGCATGGCCTACTTATCTATAAGATTACGTTATTGGCATTATATATGATTCTTTTGATGATAGTGTTGATATTTTCACTAAGCCTTGTTTGCATATTGTGATCCTTTGTCATTTGAGGATGTTGCTCATGATGATTGTTGGGTGAAAGCCATAGATGATGAGATTTATGCTATTGAACAAAATAGTACTTGGGAGCTCACTACACTTCCTGACAGCGTGTCGTAACGCTAATTAAAATAAAATAACTAGACTACTACTATAGTAGTGTTAACTCTAGACTAATAAAAACAAATTAAAGAAAATGCAAAAAATGATAAAAATGGGGAATTTGGTAGGTATACAATTCTTTGATTCAATCTTGACCTACACCCTAATTAAACATATTTTATTGATTTGTTGTTCTCAAACCTCTCCTAACAACTATTAATTATGGGTTAATAATTAACTCGATTTTTTCCTTAAGTAGTGTTTAATCAAGATGTGATCGTTAATTAAATCTAACTACCGAATAACCTAAGATATAATCTCTTGATTTAATTAGGTAGTAGCATTACGAATTAGGAAAATAGATTAATCAAGGCAACAATCACATATGATGCATCATTTAATCTAGGTTATATTACCCCTAACAATTAAGAATCACTAGTTGCTACACACGAATTTCAATATAACAATTTCAAATTATATCGAAATTCTCGCAATGAGTTTGCAAATAAACGATTCAATGAACGTATTAAAATTATCTTTTCACAATACCCAATAGGTTTATACACACATAACTGAACAATAACGAGAATATAATTATCCATACATAAAATGCAAATCAATTAACATAGGATAGCACAATCAATTTCTAATGAGAGAAAGAAACAACAAAACAGTGAAATACACTTAACTTAGGTCATCAGGGTCGATGTCACCTCCAAACCTAGTCGAGATGTTTAGCTCTTTATGGGCCTCTCCTAAAAAAAATGCTCCCACCAAAGACTCCCTGTAGTGCCTCCCTCTTTTCAATCGTCCTCATGCTACTGTCCTTTTTACACTATTGTTCTGTCCTTTTTCTAAATTAATTTTAGTCCATTAGTACTGTTCACTTTTTATTCACACCTACCTGCCAATCCCTTATGTTGTTGTTTTGGTGTTTTCCTTTTATTCTTTAGCCCAACGACTGTGTTTTGTTGCCCTTCGCTATACATATGTGTTTTGCTCCTTCACCTTGTGTTTTTCTCCTAGATATCTGTGTGAAATGCAAATAACATTTATGTTGTTCAAGTAAACAACGTCTAAATGAAATGTTGTTGGGTTTCTCCTACACTGTGTTTTGTTTTGGCGTTTCCTCCTTATGCTTCCACCTACTGCCACGTTTTACACATTTTTTATTGTCGTATTGATGCTTTGGCTATCCACCTGTTGCATGTTACGTTATTTAGCTTCAATTGTTCATGTCTTCTTTGTTTCACTAATTAATCCAAATGCTTTCCATTAAATTTGAGCTCACATTCTTGCATAGGACATGCATAATCGATAATAACTTTAATTTATTTTCTTTATGTTTTCATTTCTTGTCTTATTCTTGTCTTTATTTGCTCTATTCTTCTTCTTTCTCCAAGAAAACAAGTGAATGTAAATCTTTAAAAAATGACCCAAATATTGTGCTTTCAACTTACTTTAACTTCTTTACTTCTGAATTGTGCCTAAAATCACATATAATTCAAAGTGAATATCTTAAATAATTTAATGTCATTAATCGCTAAGTGTTATGGAATAATTATACAATCAATTAAGCATATATTGCTTCCCAAGGAAAAGAAACCAGTTGTTGTTAAATGGGTGTATAAGACTAAGTACAATCCCAATGGAGAGCTGGATCACTTCAAAGCTCACTTGGTAGCTAAAAGTTACAAGCAAAAGCCAGGACTTGATTATTTTGAGGTGTTTGCTCCTATTGTTAGACTTGACATTGTGAGAATGTTGCTATCACTTGCTGCCCATAATAGTTGGAAAATATTCCAAATGGATGTAAAGTCTGCATTTTTTAATGGTGTCTTTGAGGATGAGGTGTATGTTAAACAACCTCTAGGTTATGTTAAGAAGGAGGAAGAAGACAAGGTTTATAGGTTGAATAAGGTCTTATATAGATTAAAAAAAGGCCTAAGGCATGGTATACTCACATTGATTCTTATTTTGTTAATCATGGCTTTCAGAGGTGTCCTTATGAGCATACTTTGCATATTAAATATAATTCACAAGGTGATCTTATCATTGTATGCTTGTATATGGATGATTTAATTTTCACTGGCAATAATCCAACATTGATGGTGAGTTTCAGGGAGGCTATGATTTCTCAATTTAGGATGATCGATATGGGCTTGACGTCTTACTTCTTTAGTATTAAGGTGAATCAAATAGATGCATGGACTTTTATTTCCCATAAAAAGTATGCAGGCGATATTTTGAAGAAATTCAGGATAGAGTTGTGCAACCCTATTTTGACTCCTATTGAAGATAGGTTATAGCTTGTGAAAGATGGTAGTGATGAATTAGTTAATGCAACTAATTATAAGAAAATAGTTGGGAGTTTGCAATACTTGATTGCTACGAGGCTAGATATCATGAATGGTGTTGGGATAATTAACATATTTGTGGAGAGTCTTCGTCAATCTCATTTGTGAGTTGCTAAGCGTATCTTGAGATACATTAAATGTAGGAAACTCCCGGGGAACATCACATGTTCCAGCAGCGGAAAAACAAAAATTTTGTTACCGGGACCTTCCCGAA
>JAOSBK010000003.1:20883307-20893854 GCA_027568895.1 Erythroxylum shatona
CACTAGACAAGTCGCCTTATGGGTATCGTGACAAGATAAGTCGCCTTACATCACATACAAGTCGACTTATACTAACATTAAAGCTATAGTTAGTGATGGTATTTTCTATTCCTATAGTAATTATGTAAAGTTTGTTGGATATACAGACAATAATTAAGTAGGTGATGTTGAGATGAGGAAGAGTATTTCTGGTTTTATTTTTCATCTTGGCACTAGAGTGTTTTTATGGTCGTCTAAAAAGCAATAGGTGGTTGCTCTCTGTACAATAGAAGTAGAGTATATTACAACAAGAAGTTGTGCTACTCAAGTAGTCTGATTGTAAAGAATGCTTAGTAAGTTTAAGCATCAACAAGTCAAGTCTACAAAGATTTTTGTGACAACAGTTGGACGATTGCAATGACAAAGAATCTTGTGTTCCATGGTCGTAGAACATATTGACATCAAGGATCATTACATTCACGACTTGGTGAAAGATAATAAGATTGTGGTCGAGTTTCGCTCATCTATGGAGTAAGTTGCAAATATATTTACAAAGCCATTAAAGATAGATGTGTTTTTGAAGCTCAAAAGGATGCTTGGCATGGTGAAGCTTGAAGACTTGGTTTAAGGGAGGCTATGTTAGGAATTAAACCAAGTAGGTTAGGTGCGATCTATTTATTGGTGTGAGTATTATAGAGACAATTAACTCTTTATTTAACCCAGGTATATATATGTTAAGTCATATGGACAAAAGAGAAGAGTGAATACAAAGGAAAAAAAGAAAACGAAACAGAGAGAGATAAGTAGGGATGACAATTCTTAGCTTATGAGCCTAAATTTAGTTGTTTTCAATTGGTCAGGCTCAGGCCCATACTTACTCGAGACTCAATTATTCTAAGCAAAAGAACACCGTTTACTTAAAAGAGTTGAGTCTCAGGTAAGTCTGGGCCTGAGCAGCCCAGATTCAGACCTAGTTAAAAAAATAAGTTGTTTTATATTTTTTATCTTTAAAAAATTAATAGGCTGGGCCAGCGCATTGCCATCTTAAAAAATACGTGGGTGTTGTGTTCTATATAGCCGAAATACGGTTTTGTTGCTTTTAACTTTCTTTTCTACATGTTCTGTTGATTAAAATGTAGTCCTATATAAATATACAAAATTTTAAGCAAACAATGCAAAGAATAACTAATGTAAATCAGTTAAGCAACTCTGTGAGTATTAATTGCAGTAGTAGTTGAATCCATCATTTTCCCAAAGATTGAAATTTCAACAACCTTAATTCTACATAACTAAGATTCTCAAACATGTTCACCAAACAAGCTTAAATCACACGAAATAACACACGAAACTTGGCAGCAAAGATAGTACAGTTTGTGATATGGAGCCAAATGCGGTTCCCTACTTCCCTTGCTTAACGAATACCTCATCATCCAGTACTCTCACGAACTTTGCTCCAGCCCTGCAAACTGTAGCCCCTAAAAGAAAACCAGTTCCGACAACTTTAACCAGCAGGTAATAACATAGAACTTATAATGTCTTACGTAATATCATCACTGTTCTTTGTTTTACCCATGGAGACATCACAGTTGACAGTTCCGTTCATTTTTCTTTTTAACTATACCTATAATAAGGCGTCTGAACAGTAAATCTTTTACAGCTCTGGTGGATATCTTTAAACTCTCTCAGCCTTTTAGTTAGTGAACACACACACATATATGAACGTGTGCACAGTGCACGTATTCTGCTTATCAAGAGTGCCTATGTCGTAAGACTTCTTACTAATATTGTAAAAGTTGTAAAATCTTTTTACTACTGAACTTCAAGGTTTACTAGTATGATACATTATTTCTTCAATATGCGTCAAACAAATTTAGTGTGTGATTGACTTAATAATGTTTTCAGACAATTAGAGGACACAAAGGATAACGCTTAATTACATTGTTAGTGCTTCCAGAACCTGGTCCAGCAGTTGAGTTTGGAATGTACCTTGCCCACTGTACACCGCAAGTTATTATAGGAGAAGGAATCAAAAACCAGATTTAAGAAACAAAAACTAAGCAAAAGCACTGTGAAGAGAAGTGATAAGTTACATTTTTAGCTGCTGTACTAAAGGCTTCCCTATGGGGTATCTCAGGATTGGCTGCTTTGATGCGCTGAATCTCCTCCCTAACCGCCATGGAAAAACATGTTATATTAGAAGTACAAGTCCTACAAGTTAATCAGGAATAGCAGCGAAGGAGGGATATAAATGTGTATATATATATATATATATATCTTCCTCTTACTTCATGAATCGATTGTACGCAGATGGAAGTCGGTGCTTTTTCTCAGGTGCTGCATAGCAGATTCTAGTATATTATACAACTCGGGAAGCCTGCTAGTAATTAAGAAGTGAAATATAAACGGAATAATAGAGTTTCATACGCTTTACTACAAAGGGTGCTTTGGGTGATAATGGCTCAGAAGTTGTGGCCGTGCATGTTGAAGAAGATTGTCCACGCTTAAAATCACCGCAATGCTCTTGCTTCTCCTTTTAAGACATTCACCTTTCGTTAGTAATACATATCCTTTTGATCGTGACAGAATAATATATTTTCCCTAATTAGAAAGAGTGAATTTTATATTATTTCATATTATTTTCAATATGCATGCCTTTTCATTTGCATAATGAGTGCCAGCATAATACATAACTAAGATTTTGGATTTTTTTTTTTAAAAACCCAATCTACAGGGTTCTCTTCGTGTTCGTGTGTGCATGCTGTGTGAGATAGTGTCTTATGGGTGTGTTTTTAGGCATGGAGACAAACCTGAGCCAGCTGGTGATCAAGACATTGACCTTGGAGTGGAGGTCTTGTACTAAGAAAAGACAGGTTACTGCAATGGCCACATTTCACTGTCACAGTGTCCAACAGCCGCTTGTATGGAATCCCAACCTAGAACCATCCAAGTCAATGCACATGAAAATGACAAAGAATGACCACAACAACATATTATGGCTGAAGATAATGCGCCAAAAGTCATTCTTCTGCATCACACACAGAAAGCAATGTTTCGAACATTCAATATAGCATATATGTGCGAAATAGAAAGAAATCTTTCACAGCCCTTTTCCCGCAATAGGGTTTGAGATGTGCCATATGATAGCTAGGGCTACATAACAGACAAACAAAGAGTTGAATTATATGCTGTTGTTCCCTACTACTTGGATTTTGACCTACGCAGTTCAGAAATATGAGTGTGTCTGTAATGGTTAAGATCAAAGTTTTAGCATAAATCAAAGGAAACGAAAATGTTACTAAGCTAATATGTGTGTTCTTGGTTAATATCCAAATTTTGTTGTTTTCAGTCATTTATTCTATGTGAGAATTAAGAAACAAAAGCTCATGAAAGTTAGAACAGAAAAGACTTAAGATTCTTTAGGGGTGAATAATAACATTTAAATTACCGCAAGAACAGTGTTGCAGAAGTTGCAGCGAACATAGCACAGATGTTCAGATGGTGGGATCAAGTCCATGGTGACTTTCTCTTCTAAGTTCATTTCTCGAAGAAGAAGAAGAAGAAGGAAAAGGAGCAGACGAGCAAGAGAAGGATAGGACGCCAGAGAAATAGTAGCTTAAGATTTGTGATTGAAAAATGGGATGTTGATTAACAATATAGAGGAGGCTGAGCTTCAAAAAGGGGATCTGAGGTTACTGATAGTAGACGTAGCTACTAGCCAGCATTGCGCTGCATTTAACAGGACCTGAACCCTTCCATGGGTACTTTGAGGTTTGAAGAAATAATTATTGTTGGAAACTCCCAAAAAACTTATAATGTGTTGATTTTTGAGCTATACTGAAGATTTTGCCAGTTAGTAAAGGTGCTTTACCTCTTTATCATTTTGCTATGGTTGTATTCTATCATTTTGCGACAAAACAAAGAATAATATGAAGCATTAAATAAGATCTTAGAAGAGACGAAACATTTTGATAATCTGGAGATTTTGGCTTTTTTTGCAACGCCCTTTCAAAAAACTTATTTTATACAAATTCTATACGTTGAGAATTTAAAAAGGCGTTTACTTAAGCTTAAATACAAATAAAATGATTTTGTTTTGAGAATTTCAATTCCTATCAAAACCTGAGACAAGAAGTGAATTAACATGAGCAAAGATTATTAAAAAGTAGCAGCAGCAATTATATATATATATATCCCACACCAACAATTACTATTATGATCTTATGTTAAGAAATTAGAAGAGAGATTTTGAGATGCATATATGCTTATTATCCCAAAAAATGGATGACTCTTAAATGGTAAGTTTGTGGTTGGAGTAAAATTTAGGATACCCGTGTGACAAGATAGTTGGAGAGAAGCGTGGAGTTGGGCAGGCATGAAAAGATAGTGAAGGGAGAAGAAGCTCAGCATGCATTCCATCTTTTGTGGGTGCAATGCTAAACGAGGAAAGTTGAAATAGACAGGAGCTACAATAGCAAGTCACTGTCACAATACGCTGGTGAATACAGGATTTCATTTTTATTAAGGAAGTGGTCGGGTGAGAAATCTGTCCCGTCGTGATGGGACGATTCGTCAGTTTCCATACTTGGTAACAATGTCATAGAAGTGCTTGCTTTTCTCACCTTTCTCTGCTCGTATAAACTTCTTCCTTCCCTAGGCCTTTCTACTGCTTTCCTTGATCCATTGTCCGATACTCTTTATAGTTGTTGCTTAATATTTCTCCGTTATGTACTTCTGTCTGACACGTGTCTAATATTTTTATTTTCTCCAAGTGATGTTAGGAAAAATTTAGGTATCTATTTGGATCTTTCTTCTTTGACATCTTGGTTAACAGGCTCAAGATTCATAATGAACTAACCAAAAAATCTAAAAAGAACAAGTTGCCCACAGCATTAAACTTGTTAACTACCAAGGTATGAAAATCTTTGACTTGAATCATGCGACTTTTTCTTCTATTAACCATCTGATTACAAGTTTACTTTGCTAGGCTTCAACTTTCACTTGGAGTAGTCACAGTAACTATACATGGTGAGTCGTGATGGATCGATATTAGCCTAAGTCGGAGCTAACCATTGAGTTTCTTAATTCTTCTTGTTCAAACTCAGTTTCCTTGTGCTAATCTAGATTTAATACTGACTTCTAGCTATAGATTATAGGATTTGGTGGTGAGAGCGTTGACTACACCAATCCTCGGCCTTCGGTTAACTCTTTAGGTAAATTCTCTCTCTTTTTATTCTTGTGTTTAACTTCCTTAAGATTGATTTGTTAATCTTCATCTAATCGGTTTGCATGCATGTATCTTCTATGCAATATCTGCTTTTTGTTGATTGTCAAATTGAGTAGGGCTAACTTCTTTTCTTATATTCTTCTACTGTTTTGAATTCACATGATCATAGCTCTCTCATATTTGAAGAGAGGCTTGGGAATCCCGAAGTCCTAGATAATTGGCCTCCTTCGATTACAATAGTGGCATTTGAGGGACACTTACTTAATTCTACTTCCCCTATACCCATCACCTACATTGTTACCTTTGTAAATTTCTATAAATCATGTGAACACTCCATGTCAACCCGATCAACAAATATGATAAGATTAAAGGCTCCAAGAAACCACTAGCCTTCTACTACATCTCTTCTCCATTTAATCTATAATTTGTTGATCTCTTAAGCTTGCAATTGTGGGCTTAGTAAGAGAATATAAACATCTAGCTTTCCTTGCAAATCTTCTATTATTTCTCTCTTTCCCTATAGTTTGGATACATGTTGCAATTGCCACCATATAGACTTCCTTATTTTTCTTGGCAGTAGGCATCTACAGTATCCCTAGTAAGATAACATTTAGACTGCTTTGGGTGCATGTAAGTGTACATAAAGATGAAATATTTTGCCACACCTCTTTAGAGTATCCATAATTTAAAAATAGTTGCTTTCTATCCTCTTCATCCAAATTACATAATACATATTGTTTAGAAGAGGATAAAAATTTCAATCTATTCATGGTACTGAGTTTATTTAGCATGACTATCCAAAACAAAAAATAGGCATTCAATTTGAGGGCCTTTCTCTAAATTAGCTTGCACCACCCTATTCTTATGTCTCCCATATACAATAGTTCTTCTGTTTTCCAATTGGCTAATTCTGAAGCAAATAAACCATTCCATAGATAAGTATCGTCTCTATCAATGTACTTGTATTATGGAATTGAAAAAAATTCTCATCTCGTGTGAGGATAAAGACCAGTTTCCATTTATAATTAGCTCCTTTAGATCAACATTTTTTATGAATCTAACCAAAAAATCACTTGCCACCTGGTTATATACCAATGCTCCTTAACCAATCTAACTATAATGCCACAATGAAATCAAATCCCCTGCCCTTATTCTGTATGTAACCTATTGTTGAACCTCTTCCTTCAACTTAAGAATTTGGTTGAAGAACTAAGAGGAAGTTTCTCTAGGATTAGTTGCCCATATACTGTCGTCCTTTAATATATAGTTGTGTACCTATTTGATCAATGATGACTCTTTTTCACTTAAAATTCTCTAGATTCTCTTCAACATTAGGCATCTATTACTTCTGCTAGTTATCTCCAATCCCAATCTACCAGCTTCTTTTGGTTGACATGATTGTTTTTAGCTCACTTTAGCAATTCGTTCTTACCTTTTCCTCTACTCCATAGGAAATGCTTCATCATTTTTTCCACAGTTTTAACCAACCCTTTTGATAAGAATATGTAAGAGCACCAGTAAGTTTGCATTGGCATTGTGACAGACTTCAGGAGTTAAAGCTTGCCTTCATAGGAGAGAGCCTTATTTATCTAAGATCCCAATATTTTTTGAATATTTTTCCTCAGTGGTAAACATTCTTTATATCTTAATCTTCTCGAAGAGATAGGAATTCCCAAGTATAGGAGAAGAGGATCTTGTTTTTCATTCTAATGACTTATGACAAAATATCTTAGAGATATGCTATGTTTTTTGACAAAATGAAGAAGTTTTTGTGGAAGTTAATACACAATCCAAATATCTCCTTAAAACTTTGTAGAGTACTCATCAGTAGAGAAACTAAATTAAAATAATCCTTGCTCATTAAGATAAGATCATTTGTAAAACATAAACTTGTTAGAAAAAGTAGCTTACTCTTAGAGTGATAATTGAATTTTGGGATTGTAGAGATTTTATGTTTCAACAACAGGGTGAGAACTTCCATGAAAATTAGAAATAGGAAAGGGGAAAGAGGATCTCCTTACTTAAGTCCTAATCTACCTTTTGAACATCTCAGTTGGACTCCCATTAATCAAAATCCTAAAAGAAGTAGTGGTGATGCATTCTAGAATCCATTTGATAAACTTCTGATGAAATTTCATAACCTCTATAGTTTTTAACGTAAATCTCCAGCTGACTTTATCAAAAGCTTTTTTAAGATACACTTTAATACAACAATTTTGTGCAGTATTTCTTCTTGTATACCCTTTCAAAAAGCTCCTACAATCTTAATATATTATCACCAATATTCTTATTGCTCAAGAATGCACCCTGGTTCTCACTGATGATGAATTGCAATACAGATTTCAGCTTATTTACTAGGAATGTGGCAATGATAAAATTAGTGTAAGAAATTGGTCTAAATTCACTCCAAATTATAGGGCTATGAATCTTAGGAATTAAACACAAAAAGGTCCTATTTAACTCCTTAAGTAACACTCCCTTTTTATAGAACTCATATACAACTTCTTTAATGAATTTCCCTTTTTTTCCATGTTGTTTATAGAAATTCCCATTCAAACCATCTAGAGCCTTTGATCCATTCATTTTAAAAAATACTTCCTATATTTCTTAATCAATGATATGCCTGGTTAGATTTTTGGTTTCATCTTCAGGAATCATAGTAAAGACAAATTACATAAGATCCTCTCTATCAGCTTCGGTTTTCCCTTATTTTCGAGGAGATTTTGAAAAAAATCCCATAGTATCCTTAGCAATATCATCTTGCCTATATATTATCTCCCCTGATTTAGTTTTTATGAAGGTGATTGTATTAATATTTCTTCTTGCTAACACTATATTAAAAAAAAACTTTATGCATCTATCCCCATCTTTGATCTAGTTGATCATGGCTCGTTGTTGCAATAAGGAGCAATGATTGTCCATTGCATGCAAATAGCTTTTAATAACTTCCTTGTCCTCCTTTACTAAATTCCTGTTACTTGGACTATCTACTAGTGAATTATAAATAAATGAGAGCCTTATTCTTGCATCTTTTATCTCATTTTTTGGTTTTCTATCCCCTTTTTACATTCAACTTCTTCAATTCCTACTTTATAACCTTGAGCTTTTGTACACAAATAAATTATTTTGTGTCAATGACCACAAACTCTAATCCTTTGGAAATTGCTTCTTGAAAGTCCTCCACATTAGCAAGAAAATTATTAAACCTAAAGGGGTGTTTAACACTAACCTTTTTAAAAAGATTATCTACCTTAACAGTGGTCGGATCATAAATTTCTAGATCCAAAAAGAATGAACTCACTTTCTGAGAAAGTTGTTAACCAATCCACATTTAGCAAGGCCCTATCTCGCTTTTTACAAATGAACCATTTAGAGTTTTTTTTTTAATTTCTCTATGTGAACCTATGACCTTTGAATCTTAGATTAGATAGTTCCATATCCTTGGTGCAATCAAGGAGATCCATGTTGCAGTTTAGCGAATTGCAATTCCCCTTTGCCTCTTACCCATAAAGAGTGGTATTGAAATCACCATTGATAATCCATGGTCCTCTAACTAATGCTTTTAATCTTCTCAATAAGCTCTATATGTAACATCCCATGTTCGGCGCTAGATCCCAAAATTGTGAATTGAGTTTACTGTGAGAAATTAGAAGTGCACTGCATGCTCATGCATCATTGTATATTCATACACATATGAATATTTTTTGTTGATTTTTAAAATAATTGTTCATGAATTCATTGAAATTTTTAGGTATAATTAGCTGAATAATGTGATTTAAAATGTGAATTTTGATTTATTGGAGGTAAAAATTTATTTGGAGACTATTAGTATTATTTCAAAATTTTTGGTAAATTTCATAAATTTCTGAAATTTGTAATATTTTTGGACTAAGAAAAATATTGAAATATGGCCCAATTAGAATGTGATACATGGACTGACTAAATTGATGACAAATGACTTGCGTGCATGGTGACACGTGGACTAATGATTCAATGAAAAATGTATTATGTGCGAGAGAACACGTAGTTAAGTGATATAGATGATAGATTGTTTCCTACAGCTCTATCTCTGGTTGTCTTCACCGATAGCAGTGTGGTTATCAAATTGTCTTTTGGTTTTACCAAACACCGAGTATCAAGTTATTATTTTTGTGTGAGTGATTCACCCTCTCTGTTGGCAATATTACTGAATCATGTAAGTGACTCTAATGATGTTTTATAGTGTTCATATATATACATGTATGAGAAGTTTAAGCAGTATAGTTTTGGTGAATAAATACACTGAAGGACTTAGATGAGGAGTTGAATTTGTTAAAGAATGAGCAATATGTGTATTTGGAATTAAATCTAAGTTTACTGAGTGTTGTGAAGTTATAAACTGCTGAAAGAATGAAAATACAGTAGTGAGAGAAAGGATGAACACAATAGTGAGAGAATGCTTGTGTGAGGTTTCGGTTAGCTTGCATATGACTTGTTTTGAGTTTGTACTAGACATAGAAAAGATTATTCATACATAAATGTATTAGTTGGAAAGTATAAGAAATGGAAATCTGGAAAAGAAAATGGAAGAAGATACAAAAATTAGGTTTCGTATTTCTAGAGAAATGAAGAAGAGAGAAAGTCACGATCATGCTTCAGCACAATCACAACATCGCTGAAGCACCTGGAATTATGTGATCGTGTAGGTGCATGATCGTGACTTCTATGCTTTCTAAAGAGAGATAATTATGAACTTCCTTTTCTTTTTTTATTACAACTTTTGCTCTTGATATCCAAATGACATGAGACTTGAACCATTGGATTCCTAACACATTGTTCTATCTCTTCATAAAAATTGGTAGCTTTATGAATTGATTTGAAAAATATTGATTGAGTGATAGTGAGAGAATCTGTTGGAATAGTATGAACTAAAATATTTTACTGAATGTGTCCCCGAGGCACTTGTATAAGACCGTTATGTATATATCTCGTTTTTATTAATTGATTTTTTTCTGAATTATCAAAAAAATATTTTACTGAACATACTTTAGTATTTTGATTATATCTTGATCTCTAGAGTTATAAATGACTTTATTCTTGAACCAATAAACTCATAAGACATTTCTCTTCATGTTGGACCCCGAATTTTCTTGGAATTTTTGAATTATAAAATGACATTAAATGAGAAATTTGTGGTGAATTGGTCATGTGCAAAGAAAAAGACAATTTATGAATTTGAATGACTGTGTTTAATGTTCTATTTGAGCAAGGTTAGTTTGAGCAAATTACAGCAATGAGATGTTTAGGTTAATGTATGAAATGAGTGTTTTTGTATATGTATTGTGTTATAGATGTTATTGTGCTT
>JAOSBK010000003.1:20913584-20923956 GCA_027568895.1 Erythroxylum shatona
GTTTTGTCACAACAAATAAAAAATATTAGTTACTAACATATGTTTTGTCACTATTACAATTTATTCCCGCCAAAATCATTTTGGCGCCAAATTACACAGACTTTTAATGACAAAACTTAGTGATAAAAGAAAAATTGTCACTACTAATATATTAATAGTGACAACTTAACTGTGGAAGATACTAAATTGTCACAATTACTATTGTATTAGTGACAAAAAAATAAATCATCACAGTTAGTCCAAACAATAGTGTCAATTTATTATCTTGTCACAAAAAGCTTCGTATTTGTGACGAAATAATAGTTTACCATAAAACAATCGTTACTGAATGTCTTAATTCTTGTAGTGCTTAGATATATATCACCAACTGTTATATCTATTTTCTAGCACTAATCTAGGAAAATCCAAAAGTAATTTGCTAATGGAGTAATCACGTGTTTAGTCTTGCTCATTCCAAATATGCCCAATACCATCTCAATGTAGTTGGATTAAGATAACCACAATTTCCAAAAGCTTTTATCTATTTAGATCTCCACTTATAGCAGCAACAATTTCCTAAAGCTTTTATCAAATTAGTTCTCCACTCATGATATGTTTTTAGCATATCGTAATTCCTTTATCTCAAATTCCTTTTGTAACTAGGTCTTTAGTTAGTCAAATCATGAATAGTCTTTACAATAATCAATATATCATCCATATAGTAGTAGAAAATAAATAATCCATCATCAAGTCTCTTAACATATTCACAACAATCTTAGTCATATTCCTCATAACTAATTTGAATTATATAGGAATTAAACCTTTTATACCAATATCATAGAGTTAAACTTTTTATGTCAGCCAAAAATTTTAAAATATAATATATGATTTATAATATGATTAAGTTAATAAAAATTTTAGGCAATGTATAAAATTAGAGAGTACTTTAGTTAGGGAACGAGAGGTTTGGGAGGGAAAGATACAACTTGATTCATAATTGCACGTAGTTTTCATGTACACCCCTTACTATTAATGAGTTATAGCATTTGAATGATGTCTTTGACAACTCTTAAACGTGAAAAGCTTCACATGTCACACGCCCTGCTTCACTTCGTATTTCCATCTTATGATATGATTTGTGCCCTTTAAAATATGTGTCGTCCCTTCTACATGAGTTTGGACGCTAAACATCACTTTCTTACATGAAAAATGTGACTTCAGCATGCATCTGATGTTCAAACCTCAGGTCTTGAATTTAGTATGTTGTCATTATAATTTGGCTTTTGGTTTATAAGTTAGAGACTGAACTGCACAACATTCCTGCTAGTTTATGAACGCACGTTAATTTCTCTAATTACTTAAAACTGTCATTAAATATTGATGATTTTGACGTTTTATATATCTAGTTATTTGTTTGCTCAACCTAAATCTTTATACTAAAGGTCACTTTGATAGTAATGAAATTTTCCATATTGGCTAAAATTGTAAAATACACACTGCTAGTATCTGTGGAAGCCGTCAGGCTATAGTCTTGTAAAATTGATTCACATACATATTTAACTGTGGCTTGTCTAAGTTGTTTAAATTTGTTTGTCTAATGCTTTTCTACCAAACCTGTAAATGGATTCATTTCATTAAAAGAGATGATTCTGAACATATGATAAAACTTTTAGCTGGCGGGTTTATTTAATGCAAGCTTTTCCCATTTGAAGATAACGGGCATATCGAAACAAAAAATAAATAATAAAAAGGGATAACTTGCAGGGATTTCAGATATGAGATCATACCAAACTGAGTCTTAAATTGAACAATGTATTGTAGTAGATCAGCAAAGGTTTTCCAAAGGGCCAGATGGAAGTTTAGAAGAATTAAACGTAGCAGTTGAGGCTGTACTGGGTCCATAGCGAGTTCATGGGCTTTGATCTTTATTACATGGAAAGGATGCAAAAAAAAAACAGGTCTTTTGGAGAATGGGACCCAAAAGTTTTCTTTGCCTGGGGTCCAATAGATAGGAAAAAGTTGCGAGAAACCAAATTTATGCTCCTTGTGGCTTAAAACAGCTCCTATTGTAGCATAATCATTAATCGGACATACTTCTATGAAGACACTCCAGCAATTGAGTTATCTGGGAGATGAAATCAATAGCAATTGGTTGCCAAATCGTCTGTTTATTCATAAATTGGTAATTTCTTAAAGATCTATGGAGTCATGAAACCAAAATGTGAACATTGGTCAAAGAAGAAGATGACATAGCTCTTAAAGTTATCGCTGACGGCATTAATTCAGGAATTTAGACACTTTTATATGCAGTCCTTTTGGAGCTTCAACTCTAGGGAACTTCAGAATTTCTTCTCCTCCAACTTCCTCCCAACTGCCAATTTTGGAAAAGTATGATTCACAAATACTACAAAAGAGAAGAATACTAATGAGAAAAATCTTGTGTAGCTAACCTGTATTTCGTCAGAAAATAATGAAGAAAAATGGCAATCTTGACTATGCCCAATTCCTTTCCAGGACACAGCCTGGTTCCTCCCCCGAACAGGAAGCAATAGTCGTGAGACTCCAATTTTTTATCCTGTCGTGATACCATATTTCAGCTTTAAGTCTGATAAGCATGTACAAGAGGACTAACCATTCGACCTAGTGGCTCAGAATGAGAGCATATCAAAAATATGTTTTTGTTGTTGATAGTCTTTTTGATTAACCCAACAAAAAAAAAGAAGAAGAAAAAAACCCCCGAAAACTAGATCTACAAGTCACGTACCTCCAACCATCTCCATGGATTAAAGGTGAAAGGGTCTGGATAGAGGAAGAGGTCATAGTTAATCTCCCTTGTATAAACATATATTCTCCATCCTTTTGGAATGATAAATCCTGAAAAAATCAATCCCAGTCTCAGTTTTTTGCTACAACGCTCAAACTTGATTTGTTAATAGCAGCAAGAAATATGTTAACGTACCGTCCAAATCAATATCTTCCATTGTTTTCCTCAGTACTCCATTAACAACTGTAGCCAATCTCGAAGTTTCAAAGATCACCTGCACCATTGCAATCATTAACATGTTTAGATATTACCAATATTCTTAAGCGGAAATGCTTCAAAACCATGTGCTGATCCTATTTAAACTTACAGCGCGCGTAATCCTCATGGACTTGTAGTCATCCCAGTCAATCGGGTCATATTCAGTTTTTCTTTGTTGGATGGCATGATGCTCTTTCTGGTTGTATTCAGAAAAGTCGTTAGCGTTCTCGAGCAGGTACGATGACGATACAGTTTGTGAAACTTGAAGGTCAGTAAATATGACTCACTCTGATTTCTAAAAGTGCTCTAGGATGGTCATATAGATACTTCAGGGCCATCATTGTTGTAGTTGACACTGTTTCATATCCTGAGTACAGGATTGTAACGACTTGTTCGTATATTTGGAGATCGGTCAACCGGTATTTACCATCCTGATTCATGAGATCGCCGAGAATGTCACTTTGAACTTTTGGAGAAGCTCTTCTTGAATCAACAAGTTGTTTCAAGAACTTCATTACTTCTTTTCTTCCCTGTAAAGGAAGTCAGCTCCACATGAAGTTTTCTGAAATTTGTTTTATTTAAACGAAAAGATGGCGAATGTTCTGTCAGGAATTAGAGATTAAGTTTTCAATGAAAAACCTGTAAGCCCTTGTGGTAGATTGTGCCTGGAATGTTGATTGGCAGAGACAATACACCTGCCACCAGTTTATCAAACGACCTTTTGAAGTTCTTTTTAACCAAATTTGATTGATCTTGTCCGAGAATCTGGTCGAGAGCTACTACAAATGCCATCTGGGAGTGAACATAAAATAGAAGAAAATGGAAGGGTTCAAAACAAAAAGATTGAAAAATCCTGTAAATTTAGAGCATATGTTTTCTTTTTGCACTTGTTCATCTTTATTTGTTTAAACGTCACTGTCATTGGGCCATTGATGAAATCTAGTGCACATCAAATGTGTGACCTAGAGCTACCTATAATCTCTTTGGATCGTTCCACTTCTTCGACCGTAGGTGATTCTTGCTGGCATTGGCCATGAAAACTAGTCGTGACTCATACTAGAGACAACAGAGATCCACAAGGCATAGTTTTATGTATTCTTTTCCTTTCAAATTGTTTTCTGCTCTTTTGTCCTGATTGCAGCTATGAAGATAGAACATATGATAGAGACATCAAAACAGTGAAATAGATTGTTTTGCATTCCCATGAGGACTAGGACTTGTAAACTACAGGAGACACGAACACAGACTGAGACATCTAAACTTGGGTTTTGGAATCAATACCTCTTCAGTTTTTTCCTGGATATCAATGGTTTTCTCTTCCCAGTTTGCAGTAAATGATCTCATAGACTTGTCTACCTTCATCAACAGATCGTCTTTGATTACTGAAGGGCCAACAAGAGATAAGAGTGACCCTCGAAGGTACTTGTGCGCAGAACCATGAACTGCTGCAATGTTGGTTGCGCCTAGGACATCCAAGGTAGACTGTGGATAGCCAGGAACAAGTCCTTTCGATTCATTCATAAGAATAAATCTGTTGAGCTTCGGATCCATGGAAATAACTGTAGGAGAGCCCAATATGTGTGTCTGGAAGAAACTTCCATACCTGTCAGGAACAGGCAATCGTATGACAATTATCACGTACTCTCTACCATTTAAATTTTACCTATAATTAGAACTATACCGCTTAAAACAAACACGCAAGCAAGATGAATGTTAAGACTAAGAGATAGGCATGGTGCATTTTTAAGTTGTCTCATAGGAGACTTGTATAACTGTCGAACCTGATAGAATTGTCATCTCCCTGTAAAATGTGTAGTCTGCTTTTCCAATGGAACTGCTGTTTTTTTCCAAATGTAATAAGTACTTGGTAGGCTCCAAAAAGAATTTTCTTTGCTACAGAGTCAACTTTTCTGTTTATAAAAGAAAATTCATTTTATACCTCAACTAGTCATCATACAGTATAAAGAACTGACAGAAGCTGAAGTGCTCTCTTCTTCTTTTCTAGGCTACTTTAATTTAATAGCGATGGTAATTCAAAAGCACTTGTTTTAGTGAACAAGAAACCATTTTTGCATGTCAATCAACTCTAATTTAAAGAGTTGGGAAGTACCAAACGCTAAATAGAGAAACCATATCCACCATGGAAGAGCTGGAAACTTGAAGGGTGAAAGTAAGAAGATAACGTTCTAACAAGAGAGAACAATTAAAAGGAAAACAATACACCAAAGAAAAGTATCCATACCTCGCTCTCCGTCTCTTCATGAAATCGGGTCCATACTTGAGAAATTCTATTGTCTCGCCAAAAACTGGCCACCCCATTGTTCCTGGAGGCAGCCCTTTTCTTCTATACCTCATGTCGTTCCATTTCAAGATCAGAGCAAAGAAGACACAGAGACCTGAAACCAGGCCACAAGCCAACAACCCGAACGCAGCCATTGAGGAGCTGGCTCACTTTCAGTGAATTGCAGTGGTTTCTTCAGTGCTTTGTTAGACTTTATAGGCCTGCTAGGGGTCATGTATTGAGGAAGTGGAGAGGCAGACAAATGCTAAATAGGCGAGACCATGCGCCAAACTGGAGAGCTATTGCTGTCAAATTTTAGCAACAAATAATCTGAATGATATTTCAATTTGTTTTTTCGATATTGTTTAATTTGACTGAAGAACTGAGAGTCTAATTAATGTCTTATTTTTGCAAGCTGTTGTGCAATTTCATGTGATGAAATGTAATTTATGATTTTGGTCAAGTCTCTGGATACTTATCCTTGGGAAAATGTGATTCCATTTACTAAACATGACAGAATTGTAGATTTTATGACAATTATCAATTAGATTTAGATGAATTCTGTTAGGAAGCTTATTTCCTTCAATAGACATTACTCATTCTCCTTGAACCGGTTAAAACATCAGGTTTCTAGATAAATATAATGCATTATCCTTAAAACACTAATTTAATCAATAGCATACCAATTTCCCCCTGATTAATGAAAACAGCAATTTATTCTCTTTTATATACGCTAACATATTTTCCAAGCTTTCAAGGTAGAATAGTATTAATACGGAAAAAAGCTAATTTCATGTTCCAACTTTTTCGTCAATCAAGATTTACATGTTGCTGATGAGGATAAGAGGTAAGAGCCTATAATACTCTCATAATGCTTTCCAATAAACTTAACTAGTTAACACTATTCTAGTAAACAACTTATTTTTACTTAAGTATAATTTGATTTATGACGATAATCCCTAATTAGTACTATTCTGGTAAGCAACTTGTTTTACTTAATTTAACTTATTGAATTATAAAAATTGTTTTTGTAGGTTAATTAGTGAGAATTCGTAACTATATATTATGCTATCCAAAAACATACATGCGTATGTAAATAGGAAGAGGACTCTCGTCTATGTCAATTATGGGAAAGGTTAAGTTGAAAGAATTATTTTACAAATTCAAGATATTTTCCGTTTCTTGACAAAAGACTTTAGTATCGATCGATAATCTAACTCAAGCAAACAATTCTCTTTTAAGTATTAATTTCAAATAGATAATTTTTGCTTAAAATCTTTACTTGCGTTATTAACTTAATTACTAACATTATTTAATGAATTGCATTCTTTTTTTTTTACTCTCTATAACTTATGGTAACCACATTCCTTTATTTATATAAATAATTGATATTAACTATATGATTTATAATTATTTTTAACTAAATAAATATAAATTATAAATTAATGATAAGGTGTACTAATCTTCTAATTATTTGGAATACTAATAATACCGATTTTAAAAATTGTTATATATGCATGTTACTCATATAGTGGATGGAGACAAATTTTAAATAAAATAGAATTTTTTGTTGGTAGCAAGTAATTCGAAAGAAATTGATCATATTTTGCTTGAATAATATCTTGTTGTTGACAATCATAACTTTTTTCATTCAAATATTTAGCATATAAAAGTTAATATTTGATTTACAATTTCTTAATATGTGTCTCTCTTGTGCTTTTACTCTCTTATTCTCCTCCAGGCTCTCCTGTGCTTTAACTTCTTCACCTTTAGTTGGTTTTGTTATTTTTGATTATCTTTGTGTTTCTTTCTGCTTCACCTCCTTACCTTTCAATTCCTTTCTCTTTTGATGATTTAATGCTTACTTTGTTCTCTCTTCTTTCTATACTAATTGCTAGAGTTCTTAGTATACCGATTCTCGTGTCTTTCTCCCATTTTCCTTGCTTCTCTTCCCATTTTTCTTCTCTTGTTTCTCTTTCTGTTATCTTTCCATTTAATTAAGGGAGGTTCTAATTGAAGTTTTGATAATAACAAAATATAAGTACTACTAACAAGTTTTTAATGATGTGATGAGAAGGAATATGAGAACAAGATAGTATTTTGCAATCTTTAAGAGCAAGATCAAGATCAAGTCAGGAAATAGATCAAGAAACATCAAGATTATTTCATGTAATACTTAATGTAGGCTCATCTTGATTTGATAATCTGAGGGGCTCACCATGCATAAACATTTCATCTTTTTTCATTTCATAGGTCTTTACATTCATCAAGAGAAATTGAAGCTTTTGATTTTAATATAAAACCTTTTAATCTTTCAAATAATCTTTGGGAAATATTTGGGAAGTGTTTTAATCATATTTAGATTAAACAAATTGGTTTTGAACATTTGAAAATGTTAAAATCACATTTTAGGGTAATTAGTTAACCTATGTAGGTTCACGATTGACTAATATAGGTTATTAAAATTAATGTGTTGAGAGTCTATAGCAATATTGGTTGATGTATTGGTCAACCAATGTGCTATATCAGTCGATCAATATGTATAATAGACAACTAACGTTCCAACGACTATTGAGTATAGAGCCTTTAATGCATACTAGTTGACTAATATGCTACATTGGTTAATTAAAGCATTTGTTGGACCCCATTTTCGGAGCCCAACAATCGCTCTGATACCAAACAATGCTGGACCTCGTTTCTGGAGCCTAACATTCGGAGTCAAAAGACGTGATCTTCATTAAACCGTATTTCTAGAGTCCAACTCTCTCGCTCTGATGCCATAAGATGTTGGCCCCCGTTTCTGGAACCCAACAGTAGCTTTGATACCACAAGATGTTGGACTCTGTTTTCAGAGCCCAACAATCATTCTGGAGTCGAAAAGCGTGAGTGGTTTTCCTTATAGGGTTATTCCAATAAACCCTCATTTTGCCGTCATCTCACAAGGGTGGCTTGCCCGTAACAACACATCACCATCATTACAATTTGACTTCTTCAAGTCAATTGTAGCTCTATGCCTCAGCTCTAAAGCTCAAGGTATGCTTAAAAATTCAAAGTGTGTTCATAACTTAGTTATGCCCCTCTGATCGATCCCAAATTTTTCCTTCCATCAATCTCTTTCAAATTGACCCCAAAAGCTAAAAATTTTATTGAGAGATAGGAAAATATGTTAGGAATCTATTGCTTCAAAAAGGTCAGGTTATGAAGTTATGACTAAAAGAATCAACCATGCTCATGTCCTCAATCATGTTGTACCTATCTCGGAGCAATTGGCATAACTTTCACTAGAGATTTTAGATTAAGGTTTTCTTTGAATGGTATCGAAGAGGACTTGTAAATCTAACACTTTTATGAAGACCTTGAAGGCAAATTCTATCGTCCAGAGGGTAAAAAATGAGACCAGGCGATAGGATTAGATGAACAGTGCATCAAACGACTTGACGTCATCACCAGACGACATGACATCATCAGAAGATATGTCCTCACCAGATGAAGCATCCTCGCCAAATGAATCGTCCTCCCTAAATGAAGCGTCCTCACTAGACGAAGTGTCCTCCCCAGATGAAGCTTTCTCTTTAGACGAAACGTCCTTACCAGACGATGTGTCCTCACCAGATGACACGTCATCACCAGACGATACGTCCTCACTAGACGAAGCATCCTCATAAGATGATGCATCCTCATCAGACGACACGTCATCACCAGATGATACGTCTTCACCGGACGATACGTCCTATACTCCTGAGTATCTTCGCTTATAAGGACCATAACTTTTAACTCTGATATCCAAAAATTTCATACTATATACCGTTGGAAAGCTAGGAAAATAAGCTACAATTTTTAGAAGACAACTTTGACTAATTTACCCTAAATTAGTCTAATTTTCCCTTGAAGTTAGTACATAATTTATACACCTATGAAAGACTTAGATTATGAAATGTACAACTACATAAGAAACATGCACGTACGCCTGGGGAACTTTTTAGTTCTAAACTAATTTGCCAAATTAACAGAAGCCCATACATAACTTTAATTACACAATAACATTATAAATGAGGGTTTAACACAAATTACAACATATATAGGATTCTCAATGTTTAACATGTTTATGAAGCTATCCAAAAAGTGATCGAACTAACTTAGTTACAAAAGTTTCTAATATCTTGGAGTTTCCGATGCCTAGTAAGGATTGTTAACTTTCTCGTGCTGCACCTGAGGAGGGAATAGTGGGGTGAGCTATACAACTCAGTAGCTAATATATTTATAGCCATTAGCAATTGGCTACATATTCAAGCATATGTATATGTATATCTAGTAATTCGAGCATTCTCACTTTATTCAAGCAATTTAAGCATTTGATCAATTTAACTCAAACTTATAACACACAACATAAACTTCAGCCATTAAACATAACACTCAACTATGCACCATACTTAAAAATTTAAAGATGCAATGTACAAACAAATGGCTCGAGAGTTCCGTGGAACGAAATGGAAAAACCGAAATTTACACTGTGAACAAAATAAGTCTAGTTTCTCAGGATCTCGTGGCCTCAAGCGGGCAACTGGGAGAAGGTTATTGGTCAACGTGCATGTGACTAACGAAACGAGTTCTTCTCTTGCCCAAACAAAAGCACATATTCATGCTCAATTCATTTGTATGCTCATACTTTCATGCTTTTTCTTCTTTTCATCTAATTCCAAATGTTATAACCTTTTTCAAGGTATAACATAATAACAATGCATCATGCATTTCTAAACATTCACAATTATTTCAATTTTAAGCAAATCAATTTCAAGCAAATTAACATACACACACATAGGCAAGAACTTGCCCAATTACACAATAACTATAAATACATTACCCACTTGATTAGCTTGTGAAAATCCAAGTCAAGCTTGCCTTTTCTCTTGCTTTTGGGTAGGATTCCCTTAGTTTCCTAAAACAACCAAGATTCCATTTAAAACAACATTCCAATAAAAGTCTTAAACGTCAAAAAAATCATAAAATTGCAATAAACACAAATTAAACTCAAATCTAACCTACCCATAGTCCATCTAGGTTAGAAAACCTAAGATCTAGTTTAGAAACCC
>JAOSBK010000003.1:20932574-20947309 GCA_027568895.1 Erythroxylum shatona
ATATTTATATACTTTAGATAACCATTAAGGAATAAGACTAAGTAGGCAAGTGACATGTGTCACTTGCCACTTGTCTTGATGTTAAACAATCTTAAGGTTCTTTCCAATTTCAGTTAAATTTCTAGTCCAATTTCTCTCCAAATTTCAATGGCTCAAAGTAATAAATCCTAAAATCATGTATCTACATTTCCAGTGCCATTGGGTAGTCATTTTTGGTATCGGAAACCAAATCAGTCTGTCACTTGTCAATTTTTCCGGTCCAGAAAGATATCCCGAAAAATGTTCAGAAAAATTTCTAAAATGCCCTAAAAATATAAAGCACACAAAACTCCACTCCAATTTAATTTTCAAGCACAACAACATATTTTTCACAATAAACACATATGCCGGGAAATGTCATGAATGCATGTACAGTCATGTGCATGTGCAAAAATTGTGATTCATCTATATATAGATGCCAAATTATGTATGATTATGCCGAGATATGTTTCCACACTCCTAACCTCTCTCAAATGACCAATTTACCCTTCCCATCGGTGATGGGATGTTACAATGTTCAAGTATGAATCAATTTTGAAAACTCCAATGTTATGTAATGAGCAAATAGGTGGTTATAGTCGATTCAGTCAGATATGTAACTAGGTAGGCTAGCTACAAGTAGTGACATACTCTATGCTAAAAATTCCAAGTTTTGTTTTTTATTATGCTTGAAACTTTAGAATTTAGTGCAAGTCTACTACTAAGAGAGGATATATCTAGATTTTGATAAAGTGGATTGATTGGGCCTCAATTTTCATACCATAACCAAGTTTGAGTTCCATTACCAATCTACATTTTAATGTGGGGATAAATTTTTTCTCTCATTCTTATCATTTTAGTGAGAGGCGAAGAAAGTTCATCTTTTTCCTTAATATTCCAGAAGATGTTATTATTGAGGTAATATGCATGTACCCATCTGACCCAGGTCGTTTCCTTATAAGAAATTAGCCTCTGAACCTAGTTATTTAGGAACATTCTATTTTTGTTTTCTAATGAAATTGGCTTCAGACCCCCTTTTTATTTTGTTGAACATACTTTAGTCTTTTTAAGTTTTGCTTCGCAAGGCGTGTTAATATCACCTGTCTATAAGAACCTCTTAATTATTCTTTCCATTTCGTTAATAACACATTTAAGCAGTATTATGTAGGAACTCCAATTCGTATGGAGGTTGGTTAGTACATTTTTAGTGAGTTGAATACATCCTACCAAAGATAGAAATTTGTTTTTTCCATGTAGAGACTCTCTTTCTGGTGAGATCAATTAGTTGTTTACAATTAGAAATCTTGGGTTTTTAGTGAAGATTCTCAATCCAAGATAAGAAAAAGGCAAATATTGGATTTGCCTACTTGCTATACTTTATTGAGAGTTAAACATCATGACTCTAATAAAAATCATTGGCTTGCCTAAGAAAAAATTAACGTTTAGGCCAGATAAGGTGGAGAATTGGCTTAATGAGTTGTTAATAATATTAAAGGATTGAGAATGTTAGCAACAAAAATATAGTAAATCATCATCATATCCCAAGTAAAAGATCCCTAACTCTTTGCACTTGTAATGATAATTAAAGTTACCTGAATTCTTAATGTTAGCCTTATTGATCATGTAAAAAACCTCTATGGCTATGGGAAAAATGGGAACTAATATCCTTAAACCCTTTAATAAGATGAGTCGATTCACTATTGATTATTGCACTATAAAACGTAGTAGACATGTAAGCCTTAAATTATAAGGAGAACGTGTTAGGGAAATTGAAAGCCTGAAGAAATTCTAGTATGAACTTCCATTCAATTCGATTAAAGGCTTTATAAAGATCAATGTTTAAAGACCAAATTTTACTAGATGTGTTTGAGGTAGTAATATCTAACTCTTTTATTTCTGACCTCTTACATCCACCTGTAGCAACTTCTTAGAGAAAGCCATCAAAAAAGAGCTTTTATTAATTCCTTTAAATCTCTTTTTCTCTATTAACTAGATGTAAGTGATCTAGTCAATGTTTGATGGAATTCTTAGTTTTGATTTGAATATTTTAAGGTTATAGTGGAGGTGACGTAGAGCATAGATATATAGTACCATATTCATCATGATAAGTGAGCATTATTTTCCTTCTTTGTCTTTGGAAAGTGACTAGTCCAGTGTTGTTTTGGTCAATAGTTACTTAAGTTAAATTTGAGATTTTTGACTTATAATCTCTTTTTCTTTGTTATCTTGGTTTTCTCTTCCCATTTTTCTTAAAAGTTGTTCACACACAAAACCCTAAAACCAGAGAATCATCTATGTGAACTCTGATTTTTAGAGTGTTTCCTCTAAGGGTAATAATATGTTTTATGACTCTTAGTTGAGGTTTTACTCAGTTTCTCAAAGTTTTCATCTTTTTCAATTTTGATATATTGGGTTGATGACAAATTTTTGTTTATGTTTATTGTTAGCATTGTAATTCACTTATTTTTGTCTGTTAACAAGCTTGTGCTTATATTCAAATTTTCCTTTTGAAATTACAAACTAGAGTTATTAAATTTAGTTACTAGTTCATATCCCTCTTTTTTCTTAGTACCCTTTATTAATATTTTGCATCCGAAGCTTTTTTTGTTGAAATTTGTTTTTTTTTTTTGTATACTCTTCAAATCTAACAAGTGTTTAGTGTCATCATTTCTTGTCTACATAAAAACTACTTCTAGATGTTTTCTCTTATAGCTTTTGGAAAAAAATTGGGGTTTTCCTTATTTTTTTTTACAAATTTGGAGTGAGCCCCATAATGATGAAATTTTGGTGAGCAATGTTAATTATGACAAGAATATATAGAGCTATTGTGTATGGCATCTTAGACATATCAAATCGGTTTGATTGTTTTGCTTATTTGGTTGATTGGTATCGCAAAATTATTTTTCTTTATTGAACGCACTCGTGATTGGTTTTTGACTATATTTGTTCATGGTTGATTCATTGTTCTTTGAATATTGGGATTTCAACTTTTAGTCTTCATGGAGCCACTAAAAGTTTTAACTTACTTTTTGTTTATAGTTTTCAATTTTTGTTTTTTTAACTATCTAGTATTATGTCTTAGCATTCTGCAGAAAATTAGTTGCTATTATTGGTTCAGATTTTGGACCATCTAATTTTTTATTTGCTTATGATCACTTGTAATTGTAATTTTCATATTTGTTTATTACAAGGCCCATTCTGGGATTTAATACCAATCCTTGTTTCCTTTCTCAAGTAATATTAGATTGTTTAGGAACTTATTGGGCTTATCTTTTATAACCTGTGTTGGGAATTATGATAAGAGTAGTCCCTTTGACTTCTGATGATAGAATAGGGGCTAGTCTTTTGGTTAGTTTTGGGTCTAAGAGAAAAGAAGATGTTAACATATTACAAATAGTTTGTTGGAACATCAGGACCCTCATAGGAAAATTTTTGGAGTTAGTAAAGATTTTATACAAATATAAAATTTGTATAGCGTGTATCCAAGAGTCAAAGTGGAAAGGGACCAAAGTGAATGAGATTAATAGGTTCAAAATTTGGTATTCAGGGTGTTCAAGACAATGGAATGGAGTAGGTATCATGGTTGACATCAAATTATGTAGTTAAAGAGGACTAATGATAGGATTATATGCTTAAATATTATGGTGAAGGTGTTACTTTCAATATGGTTTGTGCTTATGCACCTCAAGTAGGGTTGGACAAACAACTTAAGTGTTAATTTTGGGAAGAGCTAGATGAGGTGATTCAACAAATCTCTCTGAAAAACGAGTTATTCTAAAAGGAGATTGTACTGGTTATATAGGGGAAATCTCAGAGCATTATTCATAGACTCTCAGGGTTTTTAGGTACGTGATAAGAATAAGAGTGGGACTGCTTTATTGAATCTTATAGTAGCATTTAATCTGGTGATAACTAACTCTTTGTTTAAGAAAAACAAGGAGCACCTGGTGACTTTTAAGAGCACCTGAAGACTTTTAAGAGCACAACCACAAAAACTCAAGTTAACACCTTTCTTGTAAGGTGGAGTGATTTATCTAGTTGCAAAGATTGCAAAGCGATACCTAATGTTTTTTTATCAACTAATCATTGATTTTTGGTTTTAAATATTATAATTAAGGGTTAGAGGAAGAAGAGAATTCCTAAGAGTTGTACTAGGGTTACATGGAGGAATATAAAAGAGGATATGGTAAAATAACTTAGCGATAAAGTAATTTATGGAGAAAAATAGAAATTGAAAGGAGACGTTAACCAGATGTGGGAGAGAGTAGAAACTATTTTAAGGAATACAAATAAAAAGATCTCGGGTATTTTTTAAAGGCCTAGGGATAGTAAGATAGAGTCTTGTTATAACTAATCTTAATCTTTGTGAGCCATTTCCCTTTCAGCCTTTGCTTTGGTACTACAAACTTGTTTTTTTACTTACCAGTAGAACCTAGCTACAAGAACTTGGTGGTATAATGAAGATATATAGGAAAAGGTTAAGATTAAGAAGGGTGCTTATAAAGCTCTACTGAATAGCACCACAAATGTAGATAGAGTAATTAATAAAGTTACAAAATGGTAAAGAAAGAGGTGAAGAAGTTAATCTCAAAAACTAAAAGTAGAGCTTACGAGGCATTATACCAACGATTGCAAACCAAATATAGAGAAAAGGACATATTTAAGTTGGCAAAAGCTAGGGAATAGAAAGTGAGAGACTTAGATCAAGTTTGTTGTATAAAAGATGAAGCAATGTAGGTGCTCGTGGTTAAAATAGACAATATAAAAAGATGCAAGAGATATTTTTATAACTTTTTTAATGAAGACATTAAGGAAAACGTCTCTTTTGGTGATCTTAGCATGTCCGAGAGGTATCATAACTTTACTTGGGTTAGATTACAAGGGAAGAAATTAAAAGAGCTTTGAGGGAGATGAAAAGTGGAAGGGCAATAGGGCCTGATAAGATACCTATAAAGATATGGAAGAGCCTTTGCAAAGAGGGTCTTACTTAGCTAACCGTGCTTTTTAATATGATCTTTAAGTTTGTTAGAATGCTAAATGAGTGGAGAATTAGTATTCTAATTACTCTGTACAAGAACAAAGGAGGCATCCAAAGTTATAACAACTATAGAGGCATCAAACTACTTAGTTACACAATGAAACTGTAGGAGAAAGTGATTGAGAAGAGAGTTAAAAAGGATGAATCTATCTTGTATAACCAATTTGGGTTCATTCCAGGAAGGTCCATGACAGAATATTTACATCTCCTTAGAAGATTAATGGAATATTATAGGGAAAGACAATATAACCTATACATGGTTTTTATTGACTTAAAGAAAGTGTATGATAGAGTAGCTAAGGAAATTATATGGAGGTGTTTAGAAGTTAAGGGAGTTTCTATGACCTATATATAGGTTATTAAGGATATGGATGAAGGTGCAAAGATTAGAGTGAGGATGATAGGAGGAGATATAAAGTATTTTTCTATCAATATAAGACTACACCAAGGCTCCTTATTGAGCCCCTTTTTATTACAGTAGTGATGGATGAGCTCACCAAGAATATATAAAGGGATGTGCCTTAGTGTATGTTGTTTGCTAATGATATTGTTTTAATGGATGAGACAATAGAGGGTGTCAAGGTTAATCTAGAACTTTGGAGGAATACGTTAAGAGTTGAAGGGCTTTAAATTAAGCAAGAATAAAACTGAATACTTAGAGTGTAATCTTTTAGGACATAGTGTGGCTTCCAATATGGAGATAAAGATTGGTTCAGAAGTTATACTAAAGAAAAAGTGTTTTAAGAATCTAAGATCTATCATCTAAAGTAATGGAGAGATTGATAAAGACATAGTTCACCATATCAGATAAGGGTGGCTTAAATGGAGAAGTTATTCACAAGTTTCATGTGACAAGAACATACTGCTCAAGCTCAAAGGTAAATTCTATCGTTTAGATATTAGGCCAGCCATACCCTATAAAGCAGAGTGTTAGCCTATCAAACAAGTGCATGGTTATAAGTTAATGGTAGCAGAGATAAGGATGCTCTATTGGATGAGAAACCTTACTAGAAGATATAAGGTTACAAATGTAATGATAAGAGAAAAATTAAAGGTGGCTAATATTAATGAAAAATTAAGAGAGACAAGGTTAGGTGGTTCAGACATGTTACGAGGAGACACCCTGATGCTCTAGTAAGAAGATATGTGAAGTTTGTATATAGAGACTGTAAAAGGGAAAAAGGAAGGCCTAAGAAGAATTGAGGGCAGTTGATAAAAAATGATATGACTCTGTGGGAACCTACCGAGGATATGGACCTTAATAAAAAATTTTGTGTTCTAGGATAAAGGTAAAGGATCTCATATAGAGAGGTCCTTTTCTTTTTTATGAGTCTGTTTCATTTTTCCTTTATAGCTTTATGGTTTATGTCTTGTATTTAACCTAAACATTTCTTATTTAGCCTAAACATATTCTTATAATGGATTGTTTGATTTATTTATTTACTTATCTCCTTCTTTTTTTGTGTATTTATTTACCTGTTTTTATCTTTTATTCTTATTCTTAATCTTGTTTTATATTTATTGTAATATTGATTTTATTACTTATTTTTATATTTTTATTTATATGTATTTATTTATATTTATTACTATTATTATAATGATGACATCGTCATCTTTTATGTCTATTTTGATATCTATTTTATTTTAACTATTATTTTATTATTTTAATATGTATACGTATATATATTTTTAATATGGGTTTATTGAAATCTCTCAACCAGCTAAGGTAAAGCTATATACTTCTAGACCTCTCTAAATCCTTCGATCAACAGGACTTTCATTAAGTTGTTGCTGTTGTTGAGTGGTAATATTTGAACATCTTTTATTGACAGATTCTTATTTGACTATAATTATACACCTATATTTGATATATTATGTTTGATATTTTATAGTTTTGCTGCATATTTGGTACTTAATTCACTCTAAACATTGTAGGTCATAATTACCTTTATAGACCAAAAGGAGAAGAATTAAGATGAAATCATGACATGGAACAAAGATTTGAAGAAACTTGGGGCCTACACAACCATGTATAATGATTGTGTTAGTTTTTGTAAATGTGTGAAGATTGGAGAATTTTAGTTTTGGTTGTGTGGAGTTACATGACCATGTATGTTGATATATATGGCTGTTCTGTGCCTAGGTGAAATTGTGAATTCAGGATTTTTTGATTATACATGGTCTCCTATACGCCCTTATAAGTGACTATGTATATCCCAAAAATCCTAAATTTTACTATAAAAGGATATGAGTGGAGACCAAATGAGATAGCTGATAGATGCCTATTTGACTATACTTAGACACCTATATTTGATGTACTTTGCTTGATATTTTGTAATTTTATTGTATATTTGGTACTTAATTTGCTTTAAGTGCATTTATAGAAAATAATTTGCCTCCATGGAACAAAAGGAGAAGAAATTAGATGAAAACGTGGCATAAAACAAAGTTTTGAGAAAAGTAAAGATACACGATCATATCTAAACCCTTGTACTTCTCACAGCCTATGTAGATTCGTAAATTCTATAGATTTTGAAATATACACAGTCTAGTACATGCTCGTATATCAGATCGTTTATCTCCAAGAAACCCTAAAATTTACTATAAAAAGAGGTAAACGGAGGCAAACAAGAAGGAGTACACTTTTTGGGCCAAATTTAGATGTGGAGAATGTTTAAAAGGGACAATATTAATCTAGAGACGTGGAGAATGAGAAGAAATTATAAAAAATCCAATAGATTATAACATCAAACCTTAAACTTACATGAACATTTAATAAAAAAGAAGGGAGATTTAGAATTATGAACATTTTGTTTTCTATTCATTTTTCTTATGGTTTATATTTGATTTTGTTTTCTATTATGCATAACTAAACACCTTTTAGTGTCTAGGTGTGATGAAACCCAGTTTGTGTCACAATACGTTTTGGTTCTTTTATTTAATGCAATTGTTTTGGATGATCTATTTTGATTCAATTATATATTTTATCTATGTTCTAATAGATCTAAAAAATTAGTATATAATCGGATTTTATAACATAGAGATCGAGAAATATTATGCATGAATAGATCTACCATAATTGAACGGAGTTGATTGCAAACCTAAATATAGGTCGAATAAATCTTCTAGATTAAAGTCAAACCTAATAGCAAAATTCACAAATTAATAAAGCAATCCTAAAAGCTTTAAAGTAAATAATTTTGGTTAATAAACCTGTGGATTAGTTATTAGTAGTCTTAAGAGAGTTATTCCATAGTGAATAAAAAAAATGCATGATAAAAGGTTCATTAACTAATGGTTTTAGGGAGCTTCTTTACCTAGACACTAATTCTTTATATTGATTGTTTTCTAAGCATTTTTCCTTTATCTTCTACAATCGTTATTATTTCCTATTTATTTTAATTGTTTAAGTTTTATTTTCTTTATCAAAACCAAAATCCAGTTCACAGGCTAGATAACAGAAGAGAGATAATTACTTGTAATCATTATATTGATAAGGTCTACTCGTACTTACTTGTGTTACCTACAACTACACCGTGTATTTGCAGTTAATTCAATTTTGATAATTTTAAAATTAGTCAATTAGATTTTGGTTTCATTGCCAAAAATTGTAATATTAGGAACTTTGGGATGCTATTACTTTAGCCATTATTTTTTATATTTATTTTACTTTACTCTATTTTTATTGTATCTTGTTGTATTTTTGGCATATTCATTTAATTATATTTCGAACTTCTCTACAATAATAGTGAGTTTATGGTTTATTTTAGGGATTAAGGTTTAATGTCATAACCATAACTTAAAATGGAAGGATGGAGCAGACAATACTCTTATGAGAGCTATAATGTTTCTTCGCAATATGTAACATCATCATATCTCTTATGAGAGCTATAATGTTTCTTCGCAATATGTAACATCATCATATAAGAAAGAGAGGTTTCCTTACATGTTTTTACAGCATCAATCGACATCCATGCTATGTTTTGACATTTGTGGGAGTAACCATTACAATCATGAATGTCGAGCTCCAACCTATATGTGGGAACAATTGGCTATGAATAACCAACCTAAAGGTGCACCATATGAATGGAATGATTATTCTCTAGCTTAATATTTATAGTACCAAGAACATTAAGTTAAGGGGATAACTATGGAAGATATTATGGACAAATTTATTTAAGAATCAATCATGAGGCATCAGGAAACAAAGGCTCATACAAAATATGGTGAATTAGATTAACAGTTGGCAAAGATAATATTTAACGAGATGTAAGGGAGTTTTCCTAATCCTACTGAAATACATTCTAAAGAATTTAGAATGACAATCACCCTTAAGAGTGGAAACAAGTTTCTAGAGCAATACTACGAAGAAGAAGAAGAAAAAGAATAAGAAGTTTGTTTTTAAAAGAGGATGTAGAGAAATGGAGGGAGATAATTTAAGAAAATGAGCTAAAAACATTTGTCCAAGAAGAAGAAAAAGAAGAATAGACAAAGTTGGTTGAGGAAGAACTAGGGGAGTAACCAAATATAGAAGCTACTAATAAGGTATTGGCAGTCACCTTAAATATGGAGGGTTCTCACTTCCTTTAAGACAAATTGCTTGCGTCAACTGACTATTTAGGGAGTTTTGTTATTCCCTATTTAACAGTGTATTGTCAAAAAGGACATTAATGGAGTCCATTGGTGTTATTAATTTAATCAATTATTCCCTTATTATTATTTTACAATAGTGGCTTATTTATAAGCTACAAAAACCTTATATGGAGAAACGGGTGAAAGCAAGCCATTCATTATAGACCTAGTATGACAAGTAAATGTGCAGGGTACGTCAAGCTACTGACGTCAACCAAGTACATGCATGATAGGCAACCTATGAATTATGATAGATTTTATTTTATTTTATTTTTCATAATTCTCAGTTATTTCTTACTATTTTTTATTTTCTTTTATGTTTCTATCCTCTTTTTTATATATCTTGCAAGGATGTTAGTCTAATATTGGAGAGATAGTCAGAAAATCAAAATTGAAAAGTCATATTACTCAGGAAAGTCCAACTCAACCTTTCCACTTATTTTTATATATGCTTATATTGTGTACATTGAGAACAATGTACAATTTAAGTGTGGGGAAAGGGTTAATGATTTTCATGATTTTGTTAAGCTTATTATAATCTTAGTGATTAAATTTTATTAACTGATATTCTTAGTTAATGAAAATTTTCCATAAATATTGTATTTCATTATTGAATATTACTTTGAATTAGTATGTAAAAGGATGATATTTAGAATAAAATTGCTTTTGTAAGTCTTATTTTTAATAATCATTGAGACAATCAAGTTGAATGAAATTACAAATTATTTACACACATAAATCTATATTTTTCGCGAGCTTTTAAGCTTAAGAACAAAATTTTAAAAAAATTTCGGCTATTTTTATTCTTTCATAGGTGTTATCATATGTAATTGAATGATTTTACAATCTACTTTTAGTATGCATATTGAGCTCACAATTGTTAAATTAGAAGCATTGAAATGATGAAGGCACTTATATTAAATGATTTTTTAAGCCTATTTCATTGATAATTACCTTACTTTTATTTATCTTTTAGGAGTAACCAATTTTGAGCCTTAGCCTTTTTCATTGTTTATAACCCCAATTATTAGCCTTTATCCTATTTTTCTTTAAAGACTTATTATTGTTTTGAATCTTAAAGGTTATTTACATTTCTAAATGTTTGAAACTTGAAAATTTGATAGGTTTAATATCTCTTCAATAGTAGTACATGATGAATGCTCAGAATTATTTTGAAAAAAAAAAGGGCACAGAACAAGAAAAGAAGAAAATATATAATACCATTAGTTTTATAATGAAAGGACTAGTATATTTTGTGAAAAAGTTTCATGTAATCTTTTCTTTAGTAAATCTCCTTCAAATTAACCTTTTTATCATCCTATCATACCTTACTTAAGCCTCATTACAACTTCTATAAAGACCTTTTAATTTTTGTTTCTAGTCTACATACTGGTGGAGATGTGATAATATTACAAGCTAATCATAAAAGTTCTACTATGTATTGATTTGAGACTTCGATACCTTTCACCCTAAACACTTGAGTGCATTGATTGAAATCTTAGCGAGGGGTGTAAAGGTTTATACTTTTCATTTCAATGAGGTTATTGACATGATTACTATTAATATTGAACTAGGAAGTTAGTTTTAGGATAACTTGATTGAAATAGTATATTAATTTGATTAATATGATATGATGATTTATGGTATGAATGGACAGGTTAAGATTAATAAGGGTAGATCTTATAAGATTTATAATTTTGATTATGATTTACTTGAGGACAAGCAAAAGCTTAACTGTGGGAATGTTTGATATATGTATATTTGACTATATTTATATACCCATATTTGATGTATTTTGCTTGATGTTTTGTAATTTTATTGTATATTTGGTAATTCACTACAAGTACATTTATAGGTAATAATTGCAATCATGGATCAAAAAGAGAATAATTTGGATGAAAACATGACATAAAATGAAGTTTTGAAGTAAAGTAGAGATACACGACTGTGTTTGAGCCCATGTGCATCTCACAACTTGTGCAAATTCACAAATTTTGGAGATTTTGGAATATACATGATCTAGTACACACATGTGTATCAAACCATATATCTCTCATAAACCTTAAAATTTACTATAAAAAGACATTAGTAGAGGCAAAAAAAAGGAGTCGACGTTTTGAGCCAAATCCAAACATAGAGAATATTTAGAAGGGACGATATTGTTGGGCACTGATTCCAGAACCCAACTCTTACTCTGATACCATAACTGTTGAGCACCGATTCTAAAACTCAACTCTTGCTCTGATACCACAACTGTTGAACCCCACTTCCGGAGCCTAACATTTGGAGTCATAAAACGTGTGCTTGTGTTTATTACTATGTATGGTTATTCCAATTAACGTTCATTAGTCATCCTTGGTTCATCTTCATTCCCTGATACCGTAGGCGTCGGACCCTATTTTCTAAATCATTCTAAAACTGAAGCAAATATTCTATGCTCAACTTCCATCCAGATATTGAACATCTTAGAGGCTGAATCAGAATTCGACCTCTTCATATAATTTGTAAACCTACATCTCTATTTTATTACATATTGAAAATCATCTCAGTTGGAACCCTACAAATCTAGATATATTCAAAATATCAAAGCATGTTCAGTAAAATAACACCAGTTCATACTATTCCAACAGATTCCTTCACTTTCCTTCAATTAAAACCTTTTTCCAGTCAATTTGGAATGCTGAAATTTTTTTTTGTGGAGAGATAGTACAATGTGTGAGGAATCTATTGTTCCAAGGGTTTGGGTTAAAATTATATTCCTTTAGATAATTTGTAGCTCTATGTCTCTAGTTTGTTTAGACACGAGATTAATCTTATTTAGAGGTTGGATAAAAAAGTTATGGCTGAAGGAAATCAAACAAGGTTCTGTCCTCAACCATATTGAACCTATTTTGGGACAAAAGGCATAACTTGCTTTAGGGATATTAGATCAAGGTCATTCTTGAAGGGTTCGAAAGAGGACTTCAATATCTACATCTTTCATGAAGTCTTTGATGTGATATTTTGTCATTTAGAGGATCAGAATTGGACCAGACGATACAAGATGAATAGTGATCAGAAGAAGGTTATGAATAATACACAGAAGATATCTTGCAATTGGCATAGTTTTCTCTAGAGACATCAGATTAAGGTGTTCTTATGGATGGTTCAAAAGAGAACTTTAAGATATATAACTTTTATGAAGACCTTAAAGACAAATTCGATCATCTATAGGGTAAAAAATATGACCATACGATAGGATCAGATGAACATTGCACCAGATGATATGATGTCACTAGACGATACGTCCTTACCAAACGATGTGTCCTCACCAAATGATATGTCCTCACTAGATGAAGCGTCCTCACCAGATGATCCATCCTCACTAGATGAAGCATCCTCACTAGACGATGTGTCCTCATCAGACGACGCGTCCTTACCAGATGATACATCATCCCCAGACGATACATCCTCATTAGACGATGCGTTCTCACCAGACGATACGTCCTCACCAGACGAAGCGTCCTCATCAGATGACACATCATCACCAGACGATACGTCATCAAGAGACGATAGGTCCTATACTTCTGAACATCTTCACTTATAAGAACCATAACTTTTGACTCCGATATCCAAAAACTCCATACTATATATTATTGGAAAGCTAGAAAGCTAAGCTATAGCTTTCTAAAAGAAACCTTTATCTAATTCAACCTAGATTAATCCAGATTTTCCCTTGAACTCAAAACACAAATTTTTCCTTAAGCAAGACTTGAAATTTTGCATTTCGCAAACTTGGAATATCCTGAAGCTTAACCATTCAGCTACCAAATTGACTTCATTAAACTCTTAAATCTCAACTCTTTAGTCTTATCATCTTCAACTACATTTGATCAGCCATAATTCCTATCTTCCTTCCCGTAACATCTCACTTATGCATACATATATATATATATATATATGCTCCAAAATTCAAGTACATATCCTCATGAAATTCTGTTACTTTATTTGCTGACACAACCACCGATACTACATCTATATCTAACATATCAGACTACGCCATATTTCTTATTTCTAAATATCCACAAACTTTCCTCATCTTACACTTTAACTAAACACCATTCTTCCCATCATTTCTACTAGTCTAAACTCCTAACAGAAGTTCATACATGTGACTCATATGGTTGCGATTACTGGGATTCTATACTCATCAGTACCCTTCTCAAATAGTGAGGAATCAGAAGCAGTAGATCCTTGCAAAACTCCTCGTATTCTTTTACAAGGTGACATTTTACTCCTTCGATAAGACATCATCTTTCAGCTTACTTTCATTTTAATCTTATTTCCTACATGTATGCATTATATGCATGTCACTTAATGTAACACATCAATTCACAATATATCAATAAATCACATAGCACACAGTTCATCCCATAATGCATTCTAAGCCTAAAAAAAAGCCTAAGCTCTGATACCAAACAATGCTGGACCCCACTTCCAAAGCTCAGCATTCGAAGACAATTAATAGTCAAATCACATTGTAAATTTTTTTAAACAATTAACACATACATGGAAAAAATTGATAATCAAATCGGCCCGATTTATTTAAAACCATTTCAGTCACAAAGATGCAATCATTATTGAACACAACAAAGTTTCAGTAATCACTTGGGCTCATTAGAAAACACAACGCTCATAATATCTTTACATTTCAAAAACTACCTTTTGCCTTAAGACAAATATAAAATACAAAATACAACTACACATGATACAATTTGAATGTCTATGCTTGATATGATTCTAAAATACAAAAAAATCTTGAACTAACTTAATTACAAAAGTCTTTAATTATCTTGGAGTTCCAATGCCTTGCAAGGATCGCTAATCTTGTCTTTCTGAACCTGAGAAGGGAAGCGTGGGGTGAGCTACATAGCTCAATGTCTAATATATTTATAACCATTAGCAATTGACCGAAAGTTAAGCATGTGTATGTATATATGTATATCTAGCAATTCTAGCATTCATACTTTATTCAAGCAATTTAAACATTCATCAAATTTAGCTCAAA
>JAOSBK010000003.1:20987949-21018514 GCA_027568895.1 Erythroxylum shatona
GTATTTCTCCCTAACCAGAGCAGATTTGCTCCTCAGAAGGTATGAATATCCTTCTGTCACTATCTTCACTCAATTTTCTGCCTACCCTTCTCTTCTCTCTCCCCCTTACATAAATCCCCTCCCCAGGTACATTATGTTATTCTAACCACTTTGCCACCTCAGCAGATAACTAATTTCCCTCTTAGCCCACTGTTCCTCCTTCTGGAACAAATCACTCTCTCTCCCCCAGTAGATCCTAACAGATATTGACTTGGTTCTGATAATTCATCTTGTCAAATTTATCAATACAGACTACACCTTAATTAACCAGAGAAATTGCTCTAACTTGCTCAGAAATCTTATTACTTGTTGGTTGATCTCTTCTGCTTCTTGTTTTGTTGTTTCAGTATGCTAGTCAAGTGTTCCTGTTTGTTGTTTAGTTGTTTCAATTTTCTTTAAACAACTCAAATCTTTAGTCGTTGGTTGTTTTGATATTTATCTACTTTACAATAAGAAGTCTGTTGTTGCTTTGCTGTATGTCTTAGAGAAGTTGTGACACATTGAAGTCAGCGCTTCAATGATGTCTAACCTCTTCAAAACTGTTATAATCAACTCGTCTCTCTTTCGGTTTTGGTTGTTGAATAATCTTTTGTATGCCCTTTTGTTTTGTATAGTCATCGTCAAACCAAAGATTTGATACCAAACTGATGACGGATGAATAGATGAATATCGCATATAAAATGAAAAATATGAGTTGTTGGAACTTTGATTTTAGAGCTGATCATTTTCAAACGTAAGGAATTGAAACAAAGGATAGGTCTAAGAATCACTCTAAAGATTTGTTTCAAAAACTAAGAATCACACTTAAGAATTGAAACAAACAAAACTATTGGAATCATAGTCACTTTCAAGATTTAGTAATAGCTTGTAATTATTTAAAATTTTGAAACCCTAATCCTAAGGAATAGGAATTCCAACTAAACTTCCAAAATAAAAAACAGGATCCAATTTAATAAAGATTCGTATTATTTCTTAGTAGATTTAAACTCTAAACTAATAAGGAAATTAAAATTAAGAATTTTTTTATTAAGGCAAAATTAAAAATTATTTTTTATTCTGCATCAATGTTTGTTAGTTTTAATTGGTAAACTAAATTCTGCTTTTCAAAATCCTTTCCATCCTAAAAATGAGAAATTATTGTTTCCAAGAACATTGGGTAAAAGATTTTATCATTTAGAGAGCCATATGCTATGAGACCTAAGTCGAGAAACTTATTGTTATGGTCCCGACTATAAGATCGAGTTATGTGTCACTGGAGTGTAAATTCAGAATTAAATTGTTGGAAGGAATCTTTTTTGGAGTTTCTTCCGTTTCTATTTTTCGGCATGAATGTGAGAGCTCATTGGATTGAGAGAACTCTCCGATCTCAGACTTAAATTTCCTGAAGAGAAGGCTTAACCCCTTCCCATGCATGCATTCAATTATATAGGAAATAATAACCGTTTACAACAGACAACTGTCATTACATTATAATAAAATATAAAATATTGACTGCTTCAGTGGGATGGGGAAGTTACTGATTCCTCGGCTTTGAATTTGCCATGTGTAAACTGTTTATAAACTTGCGGTCCTGTAACACTTATCTTTCAAAGAATTATACCTTTCAAGTTAATTTTATCTTCAATCTGTTTTTGAAATGTTATGGGTTATAGGTAGCTGGCAAGTTAGTTGCTGAGAAGATCAATGTTAAATCTGTATTTTGAATGTTATAAGTAGTTTACTAGCGATATTTGCATAAGTTTCTGGATGTCTGATCAGATTGATGGCCCTTTCTCGTAAAAAATATAATCTTTTTTGGGCAATTGTTTATGCAGGCAAAGATGTTCTATTTCAACACACATTCCCTTCTTGAGCGAGGAATGCGATCAGTTGCACTGCGGGCAATCAAAATCTCAAAAAAGCTGGGAGGAAAAATTTTCTATGACGTGAACCTTCCACTACCACTGTGGCAGTCTAGTGATGAAGCCAAGTCATTTGTAAGACAGGTTTGGAGTCTAGCCAATATTGTTGAGGTTACCAAGCAAGAGCTTGAATTTTTATGTGGGATCAAGCCCACTGAGGAATTTGACTCTAAAAACAATTCCAGTTCAAAGTTTGTTCATTATGGACCAGAGTTGGTTCAACCACTTTGGCATGAAAATCTTGAAGTTCTCTTTGTGACAAATGGGACTTCTAAGATACATTACTACACCAAGGAGCATAATGGTGCAGTTCATGGCATGGAGGATCCACCCATAACCCCTTTCACCAGTGACATGTCAGCATCTGGAGATGGCATTGTCGCTGGTACCATGTCTTACCTCTAATATCTGTGATCTGTTCTTATATCATTCATACAGCTACATATGTGTTCTCTTTTACTTTGTTGCTCCGCATGTTCTTTGTCGGACTTTTGAAGATGTTGAGCTTTGAATTGGTGTAGAAACTTCACCTTAATACTGCCAATCTTGACAATCAAGAGAATGTTGGTGCTGCCAATCCTGACAATCGAGAGAATGTTACGGTTTGAAGCAATGAGAAAATCTTGTCATCAAAAACAATTTGTGGGTTATTCGATGAGAGTCAGTCCTTCTAGGGAACCCAAGTTTTTATGTCCTAGCTTGTTTTTCAGAACTGTGAAATGATTTGCTTAAGAAGTTGAATTGCAGATAAAGCAGTGTGAGTTAAATCATAAATGTGTATGGCGTGCTCTGAGAAAAAGCTCCTTTATTTTCTCTTCTCTTTCTCCTGAGGTCCCTCATATTATGAAAGGATTTGCTAAGGAAAAAGGGAAGTTTTCTTAGAAATGTAGTTCTTTTGAGTGTTTTAATACCTACAGTAGATTGTTAAATTTTACTCATTGGAAAACTGCTCTTGCTGAATTTTGTGTTATTTTTTGCTCTCAGCTCTCATGAGAATGTTAACAGTTCAGTCGCACCTTATTACTGATAAATGGTACTTGGAACGCACCATCAAGTATGCCATTGATTGTGGTGTCATAGACCAATGGCTGCTTGGTCGGGAACGTGGCTATCCCCCTAGGGACGACATGGAAGAAGTGGAACCTGATCATAATGGCATAAGATCAATAACCGAGAAGGAATACCGCACAATAGCGCCTTCGAGTTGATTTGTCAGTCGGGCAGATTCACATAGCTTGTGTCATGTGCCCCCAATTTATCGGATACAATTGTTCCTTGTAAAGTAAAATAGTGTATTTTTTTTAAGTGAAAGGGGCTCCACATGCAGTGCCAAATTCATGGCAACAATTTCGTGTTATTCCGATAGCATTTGATGATCATTAAGTTAGCCAGCATCCTTATACTTTTTGGTCTTTTTTTATTTCTTAATTCTGGATTTGCCAAATTCAATCTGTCCTTTCTTAAGCGTGGCAACAACTGGATACTTTCACTTTGTCCGCTTTGGCCCTTCCATCAATTTTTCGCTTGTCTTTTTCCTGGCTCAGGGAGGTTTCGTTCGGTTGTTCAATAGTTAAAAAAACAGGCATACTGATTGCGAAGATTCCGAAGTCTGAGCTAATGCATCAGAATATATCCCGTTTATTCTGCACGAATGGCTTATGTTGCAACAGTACGTGATTCCGGAGGGAATAGACGATTATTAGGCTCATGTCATGTTGGCAGCATAGAGTCTTTTAACATTTTCGAGGGCAGCAGTCACGTCCTTCAAAGTGATACAATTACTTTTCCAATAATTGGAGTCAGGTAAAGAAGCTGTCTTGATTTTGTCAAGATTGGCAGGATGCCAGGATAATGATTTTTGTGAACTTTAAATAATTTTAGCATTTTCCTTTGAGTAATAGTGATAACAATATTAATAGTAGTATTTACTGACGATTTGATTATTAGCAGTAATAGTTAACTCTGGTGGATTATATCTTGAAAGTCAAATTCGAGAATGATTTCTCTAAAACCACCCGACTGTATCCAGCATCTCAACTTGATGATTGTGTAAGAGACAAAATATCCACATGTGTGACAAAACAAAATATGAACAAGGCTAGCCCAAGTCCCAGATCCATAATGAGCTCCAGCCCAACAACTAAGTTTCCTCACAGTAACAGAATGCACTTGCAGCATACACAATTCTCATGACAATTCGGTTGTAACAAACTTAGCTGTACAGATATTCAATACATTTCTATGTACAGACACACAATACATCTCAGTATATATATTTAATCAATGAATTGGAAAAAGTGTGGCGATTACATAATAACTTTTCTTTCGTCATAATTTACATGGTATCAGAGCTGCAAAGGACAAACGTCCATGGCTCATATTTCAGAAGCTTCTTCTTCTGCCAATCACCCTTCTGACTCTCAACAAAATCAAACCCCCACAACAATGCCTTCTCTTGATTTTTCTGCACTAGCTAAAACCCTCAATTTTAACTTACCCATAAAGTTGGATAGGAATAATTTTGTTAACTGGCGTGCACAGGTCCTAGCAGCCATACGTGTATTGGAGCTTGAAGCCTTCATCACCTCAGGCATTTCACCACCAGAACCAGTGGTTCTCTCATCAGCTGAAACTCTACCTTCATCAAATCCAGACTTCAGAGAATGGAAACGTGCAGATCAACTCCTTCTCTGTTGGTTATTTTCCATCATTGGTGATGACGTGATTGGCCAGGTCAACACTTCCTCCACTTCACTTGAGGTATGGCAAACCCTTGAGAGATTGTATGCACAGACTTCCATGGTCCGTGTTTTACAGCTCAAGCAACAGTTATCTACAATACAAAAAGGTGCCCTTAGCATTTCATATTATATGCAGAAGATTAAAATAATTGGAGACTCTCTTTTAATTGCAGGACATCAAGTTCCTGAACATGAACTCATTCTAAGTGCTCTAAATGGTTTAGGACATGAATATGATCCAGTAGTTGTGTTTCTCACCCATACCATGAAAACTTCTACTTTACAAGACACTCAGTATACTTTAATGATGCATGAGACTCGGATTGAGCAACTTAATGCTCTATCTACATAGACTACTGCTATCATTCCCTCAGCTAATGTTGCTTCTTATCACACAACTAATAACTCCAATAGGCAGCAATCTCATGGAAACAGATCTGGTTATAGAGGTAGAGGAAGAAATGGTAGATGGACTGGGTCTGGGAGAGTCTTCTGTCAACTGTGTCAAAAACCTGGTCATGATGCTCTCAAATGCTATAAACGGTTTGATCAAACATGGCAAGGATCCCAGAATTCATCAAATTGGCAGCCACAATATCAGTCTCAACACACTTCAGGTGGTTCTCAACATCACAGATCTACTCCACATACATTTATTGCTCACAATCAGCCACCATCCTATACTCCCACAGATCCTGGAAGTGACTCAACGTGGTTTGTTGACAGTGGTGCTACCCACCATGTCACCTCTGAACTGAACAATCTCACAAATAGCACAGTATATGAAGACAAAGATCATCTTACTGTGGGTAATGGTAATCCTCTTTCCATAACTCATACTGGCTCTTCGTTTATTCATTTTCATAATAACAAATACACTCCTTTAGCCCTAAAAGAAATTCTTCATGTTCCTCAAATAACTAAGAACCTTTTGAGTATTTCTAAAATCACAAAAGACAACAAAATCAAAGTGGAATTTACTGACAATTATTGCTTGTTTAAGGACAAAGTTTCAGGGAAACTTCTGCTTAGAGGAGTGCTTCAAGATGGTCTCTACAGTTTTAAAGCTACTACTCCATCACAGTCTGCATCTTCTACTTCTATTTCTGGTTTATCTAAGACCCCTTTTTCTCAAACTTCTACTGCTAATGTATTCAGCAGATGTGAAGCTTACAATATTAAAAAATCTGTCAATGTTTGGCACAATAGACTTGGTCATCCATCTAATCATGTACTGGACTTGATTTCAAAATCAATGAACTTAAAGTTTGACTCTAGTAAACTTCAATTCTGTAATTCATGTCAGCAAGGTAAATTACATCAACTTCCTTTTGCTACTCATGATATTACTGCTACTAAACCTCTTGAAATTGTGTACTCAGACATTTGGGGTCCCTCTCCTCACATTTCCAGTGAGGGTCATCGATATTATCTCATCTTTATTGATGCATACTCACGGTTTACATGGTTTTATCCTCTTAAACTCAAATCTGAAACTCTATCTACGTTTATTCGGTTCAAAACTCACATTGAACTACAACTTGACCACAAAATAAAAGCAATTCACACAGATAATGGGGGGAATATAAAACTTTTTTACCCTTTCTTAATTAAACTGGAATCCTCCATCGCTTCAGTTGTCCCTATACTTAGCAACAAAATGGTGTTCCTGAAAGGAAACACCGCCACATTCAGGAAACTGGTCTAACTCTACTTTCCCATGCCCAAATGCCTCTTACTCTATGGCTTGAAGCCTTTTCCACAGCAGTCTTCTTAATCAATAATCTTCCCACACCACATCTTCATAACAAATCACCATTTGAACTCCTTTATCACAAAACCCCAAATTACCTTCTTTTTAAAACCTTTGGCTGTAGTTGTTATCCCTACCTACGGTACTACTCTAAGCATAAGCTTGATTTTCACACTGAAAAATGTGTCTTCTTGGGGTATAGTTCTCTTCACCGTGGGTATAAGTGTCTCAATTCATCTGGTAAGATCTTTATTTCCCTTCATGTTGTTTTCAATGAAAGTGAGTTTCCTTATCCTTCCCTTTTTCATCCTAAATCTTCATCTACTTTACCATCTTCCAGCTTACCTCTCTCTATTTTAGCTCCTGCTGTTCATTTTCAGGTCTCATCTTCAAGCACTCCACTTGCAGCAAGTTTCCCTGATCTGCCTCCTTGCACCAGCAACAATACTCAGGTAATTCCTCATTCTCCCTCTCCTATTTCCTCTTCTCTTAATTCTACTTCTTCTTCCCTTCCACAGCAGCCTACCTCTATTCTCCCTACACCTTCATCCACAAACATCCATCCCATGCAAACTAGATCCAAACATGGTATTTTCAAGCCTAAAACCTATTTTGCTACCTTAACCTCTTGTCCTACCTCAGAACCTACCTCAGTTTCTCAAGCTCTTCAAGATCCTATGTGGCATCAGGCTATGAAGGATGAAATTTCTGCCCTACACAATAACCATACTTGGAGCTTGGTCCCTTTTGATCCTACCATGAATATCCTGCCTACTAAGTGGGTTTTTCGCACTAAATATCATGCTGATGGGTCTATGGACAGGTTTAAAGCACGCCTTGTTGCCAAAGGGTTTAATCAAACCTCTAGCATTGACTACTCAGAGACTTTCAGTCCAGTAGTCAAGGCATCCACCATTAAAGTGGTTTTCTCCCTTGCAGTCTCTCTTAATTGGGACATTCAACAACTTGATATAAATAATGCTTTCCTCAATGGTGATCTCCAACAGGTAGTCTACATCAGTCAACCTCAGGGTTTTGTCAGCTCTACTCATCCTAATCATGTTTGTCGCCTCTCCAAAGCCCTCTACGGCTTGAAGCAGGCTCCTAGAGCATGGTTTCGGACACTGAAGGCAGCTTTCAATAATTGGGGCTTTGTCAACTCTAAATTCGACTCCTCACTCTACTTCTACAGGCATAACGGTTTACTTGTAATTGCTTTAGTCTATGTTGACGATATTCTTATCACAGGGAGCAGTCTAGAAGCTATACAGGATCTTATTGCTAAACTTCACTCACAGTTTGCTCTCACTACACTGGGCAGTATCAATTTTTTTTCTAGGGTTTGAGGCTTACCGTAATACGACAGGGCTGTATCTCTCTCAGAGTCAGTGTGTGCGTGATCTGCTTCACCGTGCAAACATGTCTTCCTCTAAGCCTTGTGCTACTCCTATCTCCACCGGTTGCAAGCTCTCTCTCTATGATGGCCTCCCCTTCTTGGATCCTTCATTGTATCGGAGCTTAGTTGGCGCTCTTCAGTACCTCTGTAATACCAGACCCGACATCAGTTATTCGGTCAATAAATTGAGTCAATTCCTCGTTAATCCGTTAACTACTCACTGGATCGCTCTAAAACGGGTTCTTCGTTACCTTCAAGGGACTGTTGATTTAGGGCTTCACTTTCGGCCTTCTTCATCTCCTCTTCAGCTTCACGCCTTTAGCGATTCCGACTGGGCCAGCTCGCCTGATGATCGGAAGTCTACCAGCGGTGGCTGTGTCTTCCTCGGGGGGAATCTTGTCTACTGGAACTCGAAGAAACAATCGGTTGTGGCTCGCTCCAGTACTAAGGCAGAGTATCGGGCACTTGCTCAGGTCTCCACTGAAGTCATATGGCTTCTTTCTCTCCTCTCCGAGCTCGGCTTCACCTCGTCCCAAAAACCCATCATCTGGTGCGATAATAACGGTGCTCGATCCTTAGCTCACAACCCAGTTTTTCACTCCCGCACCAAACACTTTGAACTGGATCTGCATTTTATTCGAGACAAAATTTCAGATGGTGTTTTGGACGTCAACTATGTCAGTACTACAGACCAAGTTGCTGACCTACTTACGAAGCCCTTGACAACCACACATTTCTCTTATCTCCTATCCAAACTCAACCTTATCTCCAATCCTCGGTCTCGTTTGAGAGGGGATGTAAGAGACAAAATATCCACATGTGTGACAAAACAAAATATGAACAAGGTTAGCCCAAGTCCCAGATCCATAATCAGCTCCAGCCCAACAACTAAGCTTCCTCACAGTAACAGAATGCACTTGCAGCATACACAATTCTTATGACAATTCGGTTGTAACAAACTTAGCTGTACAGATACTCAATACATTTCTGTGTACAGACACACAATACATCTCTGTATATATATTCAATCAATGAATGGAAAAAGTGTGGCGATTACATAATAACTTTTCTTTCGTCATAATTTACAGATTGAACATATACCTATTAAATCCTTCTATACCAATTTTTAATATACCGCTGACTGTCGCATTACTTCACCTAAACTCAGTTACACAGCACCATCAATATCAGTTTGCTCTTAGAAATGGAGCTGTTGTAGTCCAGACAACCTTCAAGGCGAGACATGTAGGGGCTTCAGCCTCACAGCTTCCAAGGCATAGCAACAAAACATGGAGAAAGAATGCTGTTTAAGACCCAATGCAGGGACTTCAGAGAATAGAGTGGCATGGAGACTTACTTGAAACATAAAGGTGGAGTTGTCGCAGTTCAAAGATCCTTCAGGCCAGTCTGTTGGTGTTGTTCCAAAACATTGATATTATTATGCAACGTCCATCGTTTCTTTTTTCATTACCCTGTAATAAACATTAATAGAGTTCCTTACATTCAAGTTTTTAATTTGTAATACATAATATAGACCTTATTACGTACCCCGGATCTACATGAAAGGATCAAAAATGAAGATAATGCGGAATACCTTATTTCGGTTCCATCTCTAACTCTGATGCTGATTCCGAGCTCCAAACGATCACGAACCTCTAGGGACCTTTACGAAAAATGTTCACCGAGACACGGGCTAGGTCTTTCTACAATTTTCTCAATGCATAAGCACCCCTAACAGATCAGGGATTCCTCATGCTTACAATTGATATGAGTAATTGCAGGAGATCTTAACCTTTATGTAGCTTCCATATTGACCTTCCCTATCACAAGGCCGACATGGATCCGGTCTACACTAATTGGGACCTATTTTCACCTGAACTTTGACCTATTAATCTAAATCATTTATTGGGTCACTTTATTATCTTTGTTTGAATCCAATTTCGTAACTTAACTGATAATATATTTAAAAACCAAAAAATAAAATTAATAGTTGTCTAACTAATGGGAATGACAAAATTGTCTAACAATCTCCCTTTTAGACAAGCATTAATTGCAGTTTTGACTCTAGGTTAAAAACAGTTTATAAACTCAGTTAAGCCGCGTTGTTGTATTAGTCGACTAAGTTTTAAAAACAAAACATTTGATCCAAATATAATAAAAGTCCATCATTTTTTCCTGCTCATTCTGTCTCGATTTTTTCAACTTTATGCTAAACAGCATATGCTAAACTACATTAGGGAAATCTTGTTTTCTCTCATAGAATGCTAAACAACATTAGAGAAAACTTGTTTCCTCTCATCAAATGCTAAACAGCATTAGAGAAAACTTTTATGTTCTCCAACTAAATACTAAACTGCATTAGAGAACCTTTATGGGATTAAAAACTTATATCCCCTTATGTCATGTCAAACTTCATAGATATCTATAATAGAACTGTAGGCATTTAAATGACACAGGCACAAGGTAAATCTGTATATATGTCCAATGACATTTAAATGCTTAAGATTGACAAAAATCTTAAGACTTTTATACGTATTATGATAATGTATGACAACACGTATTACTGAAGATAAACGATGATTATCTTTATTGATGAACCATCATACTATCATAATACATCAAAATGTACAAATGTACATGGGGCAAATATAATAATCCCCAAACTAACAGTGTCTAAAGACATCAAAACACTCATACTTTATACTTGTGTCATAAACATAAATGGGTGAAGTCCTTTAGTCAAAGGATCGACTTACATTTCCTCAGTCTTTAAATGCTCCAAACTTTAATGTCACCTTTTCGTATCAACACTTTTATAACCAAATAACTGATCTTTAATTGCTAAGACCCACAGTATAACCAAATGAGTCTAGCCACTGAATTAACCATAGACAACTCAGAAATCAAGTTTATGAGCTAAACCGTCTGTAAATCAGCCCCATAGCATGCACTTTGCATACATAGTCGAGGAAGTTATCTGTGTCTACTTGACACACTTCTACAATATTGTACCATCTGCAAACTTAAAACTGTAAACTTAAGTAGACTTTCAATCATCTGGATACAGAGCTAACATCTTAATCTAAATTCCCTATGAAGTTTAGTCTGTTAAATTTTCTTTATATCAACATGTAATCCTTTATTTCCTTTAGTATCTCATCGCTCGCTAGACTACATTCTAATGGTCTACAACTAGATTAACCAAATATTGACCAACCAGCCAAACAGTGAATGCAATGTCCTACCTAGTACATAGCCGAGCATACATCAGGCTATCCTCCGTACTAGAATATGGAGCATTCCTCATAACCTCTCTCTTTACTTTATTCTTTGGATACTGGACCAAAGATTATCTCTAACTATGAGAGACAGATGCTATGACAGGTTTACTAGTAACCGGTGTTACGACAAGTTTACTATTAACTGTATTAAACCTTTATAACACATACTCAATGTATGCATTATTTGAGAGATCTGATGAGTGTTAAAATCTGTCTTGGTGAATCTGAATACCTAGGACAAAAGATGTTACACCAAGGTCCTTAATGTCAAAGTTCTTAACTAAAAGTTGCTTAACCTCATACAACATGGTCAAGTAATTTGACGTGAGCAATATATCATCCACATGCAGTAACGGAAGATAACTTTGCTCCCCTTAACCTCATAGTGTAAGCATCTCTTTGATTTTATTTTCCATGAAGCCGAAAGAGATCTTAACCTCATCAAATGTAAGGTATCACTTTCGGAAGGTTTGATGTAAACCATATATTGATCTGCATAACTCGCAAACCATGTCAGTTCCTTCTAGATCATGGGTTCCTTATGATATTACCATATAGACCACTTCATAAAGAACTTTATTCAGGATAGTAGATTTGACAGCTATCTAATGAAACTCTGTATCATCATAAGCTACAATTGCCTTAATCACTCAAAATGTATCCTACGAGGATATTAAAGAAAAGGTAACATAAAGTCAACCTTCCTCTCTGAGTGAACCATTAGGCAACTGAGTGAGCCCACAAACCATTGAACTTTATCCTGAAATCCTTTAGGTCTTAAACTTCATTTACAACTGACGAGTGTGTTGTTCCAATGCAAATCAACTAACTCCTAGAATTTATTTTGCTTCATGGCTTGCATCTCGTCATTCATTGCATCCCACTACGCATCTATATTGGGTCCAGAAATAACTTTTGTAAAAGTAATTGGATCTGTAACATGTCTAATAACGTAGTCCAGTACACCTGATAGACTATGTAATCAGATGGGATAGCAGGTTGTCTTACTCTAGTGGATTTACTTAATTGTATTAGATCTTGTACCCCCAGGAACCTTTGTGTCTACAGATATGGGTTCCTGTTCCTGTACAGGCAAGGTACAAAGACCTAAATCCACTGGATCTAACTGTATGAGTAGAGGTTACATGATAACTGTAGTATCTTCCCTGCTATCATCCGAAGGGTCAAAAGGTCCACCATTATAATAGCCATCGTATTCTAGAAATTTAGTTGTTTGTGATTCCACTATTTCAGTCTCTCCTTGTAGCGCCCCCTTACCGCAGGGTACACACCGGAACGCTTAGAGGTCATTCCGGTACATAACCTATGATAAGGGTAAACTACGTTTGATCATTACATTCTCTTCACATAGCATCATATCAATATTCATTATAAAGCATCAATAGAAAAACAACAATATTTTAAAATCTAACTTTTCCTCGTTTGATTTCATAAAAACCCGAGTGTCTACATTGTGTCTTTAAACATTTTCTATATGTACATCATCAAAACCTAATACAAAAGTACTATATGAAAGAGGAAAATATACACAATCTAACTAATCTGTCCAAAAATTACAACTGACCGACATTTGAGCTATGACTTCTCTTACAAACTTTAAATCAATGGAAAGCTAAAAGAAAGATCTATAACTTTCATGAAGACAATTTTGTCAAAATCTGCCTAGATCAACACAGAAAATTCATGGAAGTTTAGATCGAAAATTCAACTCTCTCCTACTATTCATTCCCAGAATTTTCAGACTTCCAATTTTCAAAAACCAACATTTCAGATTTTTATTTCTAGTTTTTCTACTCGATTTCAATCAACTCATTCACCATAAATTCATACTACTCCAAAATATACAAGTTTAATAAAAAATCATCAAAAGCCAAGAATTCATAATCAACCTATTCATGCTCTGTCAATTTTTTGCATTTTTAACTTTCATTCTCAATCACTATTCTTCCTGTCAATTTCCATTTAAACACTCATTCCCATCTCAAACCATCATTTTACAATTGCTCTTCAACTCCAAACCTATTTCCTTGATCATCTCTAAGTTTTTATTAACTCACGTGTAAACACCTATATATTCATACATGCACAGTGAAGAAACATAGCATATCACCTTTGCATATCTAATTCTCTACACTAATCCTATACATCATTTCATTGTTATTTCAACTCCAAGAACCATTTCCACAATACCCGATCACTAACAATCCATCAAAAACTAAATAACACCATATCTACAATTTTCATCCCATTAACATAGTATTCATGAATATAAATATACGTAAATTCCATGATCATGCACTGGCAATAAATCTATCAACCTTATTTCAAAAATCTACAACTCTAACAAATTTATTCATTACTTGTTGAAGACTCCAAAATCTTCAACTATCTTCAAGCTCTAACTCCATACAAAATTATGTAAACCACTGTGAACACTAACCAACTTCTGGTTTTCTTAAGGTGGAAGAATAAATAGAAGTGGTGGTAGAGGAAGGAAAAAAGCAAAGAAATTTCTCAGAAGGTGTTTGATGAAAGAAACTCTGTATATGGAAAGAATTTCAGAGAAGGTGATATGATAAAGAAGAAAACTTAGGAAAACTTAGTCTTTTAACTCACAGATATCATTACTTACTTTCTACAAGGTTCTAAAAATATCACTTAGTGAGTGACACTTGTCACTTTCCTAATGCCTAAGCTCTAATTTAGTTTCTTTTGAAACTAACTCCATTTAACTCTCATCTTTACAATCCAACTATCTCCAAATCTTCATTTTTATTTCTTTTCTTCTTTTTCCTATTTTCCATAACACTATAAATTCTGAAATAAATCTTAAATTCACCAAAATTCTCAAATATAATAATTCTACTAATCAATAAAATTTCCAATATAAATAAATTCAAATTCACAAATTTCCCAAAAATCACATCTCAGTCCAAATATACCCGAAATTATTCATGAATGCATGTACAATTATTTTCATGTGCAGAAAAATTCACTATTCATGTGTATGTGTATGTCATATTATGCATGAGCATGAATGTGTTTCCTACTTTCTTAGCAATTTCTCTCATTAATTGTTTTTACCTTAACATGGGTAATAGGATGTTACATTATATGCCAACAAGTAAAAGCAGAACATCAAGTTCCATCGGGTTTACTTCAACCAATAACAATACCCGAATGAAAATGAGATCGAATCATGATGGATTTTGTGTCTGGGTTGCCTCAAATTAAGAAGAAGCATAATGTCGTATGGGTGATTGTAGATAAATTGACCAAGTTAGCTCACTTCTTACTTGTTAGAATTGACTACCAACTCTCAAAGTATGTGGAATTATACATCAGTGAGATAGTGCGTTTGTTTGGAGTACCATCTTCCATCATATCATATCAGGATCTAAGATTCACCTCAAGATTTTGGAAGAAATTACCTGAGGCCTTGTGTACAAAGCTAAATTTTAATGCAACTTTTCATCCTCAAACAGATGGACAATCAAAGAGAGTGATTCAGGTGCTAGAAGATATATGCTTAGGAGTTGTGTTATCGATTTTAAAAGAAGTTGGGATGAACACCTCTTATTGATTGAATAGGCATACAATAATAGCTATCAAGCAAGCATACAGATGGCACCGTATGAGACTCTTTATGGTAGAAAATGCATAACACCCTTATGTTGAACAGAACTCAGTGAAAGAAAGATTATAGGTCCACAATTGATAAACAAAATCGAGGATAAAGTTAAGATTATAAAGGAAAGGTTGAAAGCTACTTCTGATCGCCAAAAATCATATGCAGATTTAAAAAGAAAGGACATTGAATATGTTGTTGATGATAAGATTTTCTTAAAAGCTTTACCATGGATGAAAGTGTTTCGATTTAGTAAGAAGGGTAAGTTAAGCCCTAGATTCATTGGTTCATTTGAGATCATTGAGCATGTGGGACCAGTAGCATACAGATTAGCATTGCCACAAGATATGTAAAAGATTCAAAATTTCTTCCATATATCTATGTTAAGGAAATATCGTTTTGATCCATCACACATTATAAAACTGGAAGTTATTGAAATACAACCAGATCTAACTTATGAAAATAAGCCGATGAAGATTCTAGCAAAAGATATAAAACATCTAAGAAACAAGATGATTCCATTGGTGAAAGTACTATAGACGAACCGTGAGGTCGAGAAAGCTACATGGGAACTAGAAGAAACCATGAGAAAGTCTTATCCATGACTATTTGACACAGGTAAATTTTGAGGACAAAATTCTAATTTGGAGGAGAAGAATTGTAATGCCCCAAAAATCTCGATTTTATGAGTAGTACTTTTTAGGTCATGAATAGTAACACCGGGACTCAAACTGCATTTTATTTTATTTAGCATCAGATAATATTGTTCAATGATAGCTTGAGGATCAAATTAGAGCTCAAAACGATTTCGTTTTGAGGGTTTGAGTAAAAGTTGACAATGGTCAAAGTTTGACCCAAGAAAGGATAAAAGTCAAAACCAAAAATATTAATGAAAATAAATGATATTAATTAAGGTCTTTATGTGAGGTTGATATTTTTCTTATGGGTATTTTATTAAGAAGAAGAAAATAATAGATTAAAAGTTAAAGTTAATTTTGGATCTAAAAAAGAAGAATCGGAAAACTTTTAATAAGGGACCACAGGACATTTTTATCAACTATCCATTATCTTCTTCTCCAAAACATTGCTGAGAATCACCTCCCTCCTTTCTTCTCCATTTTTCTTTCATATCTTTCATTTTCAAGCCAACTTTCTTTAATTCTTAACCCTCAAGCCACCTATTAAACACTAAATCATCAACTTAGGATCCCTAAACTGACCATATCAACAAAAAAAAAAAGGAAAAGATGAAGAAAATGTATATGGGTGATCTTGATGAATAGTACCTGAAAATTTATATAGTAAGTTAATAGAGTTTTGATTATTTTTAGTACATGATTTTGGTATAGTTGCATGCATTGATGAATAAAATGCATGAAGTTGAATTTGTTATCCAATATTATGAAGATAAAGAAGATGAACTGAAGGGGAGAGAAAGAGAGAGAGAAAGAGAAGGAATAAGGAATTGATGATGAAATTGAGGTTTATAGGAGTATAATTTGAAGATTTGGACATCAATTTGGTAAGTGTTCTTGCAATTCTACTTTTTCCTAAAAGTTGTGTATTAGGAAATTTAGGCCTTGTTTGGTTGGATGTTAATTAATGGAATGGAATGTAATATAATAGAACGGGACGATTTATAATGGAATGAAATATAATATAGTAAAAAGTTGTTTGGGAGGGATGGAATGGTTCATAATATAATGTAGTGAAATGATGTTTGGAAGATGGATAGAATGAAATATAATGTATAACAAATGATTTTTATACCCCTTATATTAAAATAGTTATTGTAGGAGGCTTATTATTTTATTATTAATTATATTAAAATATTAATATTAATTATTTAATATATTTTATTTTATTTTATGTGATTTATATTTAAAAATAATTTATTTATATTTTTATGTATATAAAATATATACAAACAATTAAAGAATAATTTTTATATTTTTTCTTTTTTCATTAATAAAAATTTTATTAAAATTTTCTTTTATTATTAATTATATACAATTTATTATTAATTATATAAAAATGTTATTATTAATAATTATTTAATATATTTTATTTTATTCTATGTCGTCATCGTCGTCATCGTCATCCCCAGTCCGAAGTCCCATAATAAAGCCAGTTCGAAGTCTTGCAATAAAGTGGGGTCTGGGGAGCTTTGATAGTACGTAGCCTTATTCCTACATAGTAGAGAGGTTGTTTTCGGTAGACTCACATGCAGATGTGGCAATAAAAGAGTGATGCAGGTTAAAAAGTAAATAAGTAAAACTGGCACGTTAAATAATTATGTAAATAAAATTACAATAAATACATAAATAAATAATAAAAATATAATATAATTCGACTTTTAAAAATAAAATATATTTTAAAACTAAAATGTAATGAAATATATGATTTCTTTATCTATAGAAAAGCACCAATACTCATATGATAAGAGAGCAACAAAGCATCAAAGAACTCAACTTTGACTAAAAAAAATTGTAGAAACACAAAACTGTTTGAAACCATAAGATCATTAAGCATAAAAATTTAATCTTGACATAAACCCAACAATATCAGATGCAACAAGATCAACATAATTAAATCCAGAAAGCATTAGACACTAAATCAAACCCATAGATTTTTTATTTCAACCATTTTCCATTAATAATAACTCCAAAGAATTTGATTAAAGAAGATTGCATTGAAGCTATTTTGACTTCTATATCATTACCATCATATGTTGCACAATTCAAATTTTCCTCCACTAGTTTAGAAAGAAATAGTAGGATTAACATGAACTTGGGAAAGAAAAATGACAGAAAAAAACCTAAATTGTAGCAATTCAAAGCTTTGAATAACATCACAGGGAAAAACATTCAAATTTCAATACCTTGATAGTTCGATCTACAGACCCTGTGCAAAACCAATTATTACTTAGATCAAATGCAACAAATATGACCCATCCCAAATGGCCACTAATGACCCTATAATTCTTCCATGGAGGATGGAAAACAGGATAGGGCTATTTGCTGGGAATTCTTTCCATTGGAGAAGCAGTTGAGAAGTTCCTCTCAGATGGACCTGAAGTAAAGATTACTGTAGTACTTTTCCCTGATGGCCATCTGATTGGTTTTTTCTTTCACCAAAGATTGATTGGTTTTTTCTTTAACCCAATAAGTTTCACAAGTTGCATATGATTCTACTCAAAAGAATGTGTGTGTGTGTGTGTATGTGTATTCATAACTTTGTTCTCATTAAAATGCTTCAACATTCTCAACGTTTAATTTTTACTTAGATTTAAACACTTTGAATTGTTTAAAATTTTAAATCATTTCATTTAATACAAATAACTATATCACACAAACTCATTAGTATTCTAATGAAATATAAGTATCATCCTTTTATGATTTGTTATTCCATCGAATACATCACATGTATAAATTTAATAACTTAATACCATCATCATTCTTTCACCAAAGATTGATTTGGTTTTTCTTTAACCCAATAAGTTTCACAAGATGCATATGATTCATACTCAAAAGAATGTCTGTGTGTGTGTGTGTGTGTAAATTTTTTATTATCATCATGTTAATTTAACCAATATTGCATGAACGGACAATTTCAATTATCTAACTTTAGATTTTTACCATTTATGTTAAGAATAATACTTATTTGATCTGTCACATACCAACTATTTGTATAAACTTTAATCAACTACTTTTACTTAACAATATATTATTATCAAGCATTGAACATTATAAGAATGTTGAATTTGAGTATAGTATCAAATACTCAAATGTATGAATTAGAAATATATATGATATTTATCATATCGCATCTAGGCAAGAAAATTCATTCATTCATTTTCTTTTATTGACAACTATTATCATACTATAAGAAATGCCTTTAATTGTAGTCCACAATTATGCTTTTAGTATAGTAAATTGAACAAAACAATTTCGTCAGTGTATTATATACTTTTCATCTCTACTTCATAGAACCTCTTTCATCTTGCTATCATAGTATTGACATACATCTTACATGTTGTCATCAAAGTTTAATAGACATTAGTCAAACTCAAAATGTCAATACATTTTGTCGTCCATATGATTTTGATATTTCTCTAATACTTTAACACAAAATCCTCAACATGTATTAATAACAAATTGCATAATGGATATATAAATTTTTCTACCAAACTTTGAGAATTCTTCTCAAACATAACCTTTCCCTAAGAAATTTGGTTCACTAACTTATCAACTATACTAAACAAGGTAAATTCTACTAAGAACAAATAAATAAATGTAAGAAAATCAAGTGTTGGTTATGTGCCATGACTACCAAATAAGATCAAGATTTAAATCATGTATTTGGTTACTCATAATATTTTGTTCTAAATAATAACCCTCACTACTATTTGAAAAGATTATTGTAATCTTTATAGTGGGCTATGATCTCATTTAAATTTAATTGACTTTGAGTCACTCAACAAACCAATTAAACTTAAATTTGTAGAAAATATCCTTATTAATCACATCTTATCTTATGTGACTCATAGATCTATTAGGTGACAACTCTTGCCAAAACATATCTTATATGCTATTCCTAACCTTGCCTCTAAATTCATATGAGGATGTGCAACATCCCACTACCATAGGGTACATACCTAAACATTCAGGAACATTCAAGTACCTATCCTATGATAATGGCATGATAGAGCAAAACAAATCCAACTTACACATGACATCATCTAACATAATCAGAAGTCATCAAATTTTAAAACCATTCATTGCATTCATTCATAAAGTCTACACTATTTCCATTAGATGAATATTTACAAAACTTCATATAGGTTCTAGCAAAAACTACAAAATAAAAGCTATAACTCTCTAACATCAGCTGACAAACCTCTGAGCCATAGCTTAATCCAAAACATTCTTCTAATCCAGAATAAACACTAAGTCTCCTATCTCGTACCTGAAAAATCACGTTGCAATTTTTATAAGTTTTGCGAACTCAATGAGTGAACCATCATTGATGATTTCACTGGATTCACATGTACAAATCACATATTTCATAATTATTCATACAGAACATGAATATTTCAAATACTCACACTGTTATGGCACATCGTTTAATCAATGCAAATTAGATCATATATAAACACATACACATGCATATGAGACTCCACATTCGTTATTAATTTTGTGACAAAGTGCCTATCACATATACAAATACTGGCCCATTGGGCTCACTCAGAAACATATATCACGAACCATAGCTTTACGTGCAAAATCATATATCACGGAGCAAAGCACTGCACTTGATACTAGCCACTCCGGTCATAACGTCTTTATCTGAGCATGCATTTTATGAAATGTATCAATTCAAAATTTACCATATATCACAATCATGTATAAAGCACAGTCAAAATTTCATAATCATTGGACCTAAGTATGGCATTCAACTTTTGTTGAGAATTCACATAACATAATACAACCAGAATTATCAAACAAATCAGAACACTTCCAATACATTCCCAAATATATACTCCTCAGACTTTAAGTCTGGAATTCAGAAACAATCGCAACAGTTTAATAATTGGAAGCTTAACAAATCAAATTAAATCATTCCTTGGAAATTCATCTAGGTTGACTCACAGTATGCTCTAAGAAGTTATTTTCTGAATGGTCTGACAATGTCTGACTGGCGTCCTAAGTGCTCCTCTATAACATACACAACACATTTACAAATATCACATTTTTGCACAAATGTATAACTATTCCTTTATGCACAAGTATTTATAAAAATATGCACAATGTATGTTTAATGACAATGTCAAAATAATTTCATAATTTCATTGACCACTTCATATTTTTTTTCTAATACACATACAGGTCAACTTTGCATACTAAATCTGATAAAGTAAATGGAAAAATTAGGCAACACTTTCTTCTGGAAAATTGTTCAACCATGTCTTAAGTTTCTAACGACTCCAAGATCATCTAATTTGATTCAGTATTCTATGAATTATGCTCACAATATCACAGACTGTGTATATTTGAACATTTAGCTAGTACATGATCATACCCTCGAATTGTACAACTCATATCTTTCAGCTCAGATATCCAAAAACTACAAAATTTATACCAATGTAAATCTAAGAGAATAAGCTACAACTTTGGTGAAGACATATCAATCCAATTCGGCCTACATCAATACAATTTATTCAATAATCACAGGACATGATTTCTGTCCCTAGTAATGCTACAGCCTAAGCTAAAACATACTTTCAAGCTCAATTTCAAGCCTTTAAAGACAGAATTCAAATTCAATTGCTTCTTAAAATTTGTAGCCAAATGTATCTAGTTCAATTTAAAACAAGGATCATTTCATTTGAAATCTACAGATCAAAATATAGTCAAAATACTGAAGTATATTCAGTAAAACATTCCAGTTATCAAATTCCAACACACCTCAGTGTTTTCATCCTAACCTCCCCTTTTAGGATAATTTTGCATGATCTTTATGACAAGGAAAATGATGTATTTCAATAACACTTTCTTCTAGACAATTGTTCCACTATGTTTTCATTTTCTAATAACACCAAAATTGTACAATTTGATTCAGTACATTGAAAGTTATACCTAAAATAGTTCAGACTATTTTTTTAAACTGTAACAAAACTCATAACTCTACTTCCAGCTAGAATTTGAAATGCTTAAAGATAGAATTAACATTCGAATTCTTCAAGAAATTGTAGACTTATGTCTCTAGTTTAATCTGAATGAAGAATCAACTCATTTAGGAATACACATATCAAGTTATAATTAGAATACCGAGACATGTTTAGTGAAAATTTTCCAGTTCATAATATTCCAGCACACTTCCACATCAACATCTTATACAATCTTTCCTAATTCAATCATCATAAATTCTCCATCATAACATGCTATGAACACTAATAATTACTTACTTGATTAGTTCAAATCCCAGCTCAAAAGTTACTCTCAATCAGTACTCCAAACATGCAGAATCATCACAAATTCAAGGTGAAAACTTGTAAGATTTCAGCTAGGACAAGGCAACTATAATTTGATTCTCTACTTAAATTTGTGAGGGTGAAGCACGAATTTTGGTGCAACAATCAGACCTAATCATAAACCAATATAGGGAGGTGCAAGGAAGAGTATTTTCGGTGGTGTGTGAGAGGAAGCAAGAAGAGAAATGACCATAGTTAAAGTTGCTCCTGCTGAAACTTACACCTAAGGTGTTAGGTGTCAACTAAAGGAATGGCCAGCTTATGGCATGTTCAGCACTTATCAAGCATTGGTGCTGCCAAATGTCTCCAATTAACTAAGTCACTTGTCCATTAATCAAGTATGCCATTTGTCATCAACTTACCAGCCCATTTGTCACACAATGATCGCTCCATTTGTCAATTCAATACTAGTACATTTGTCACCAATTTAACTATGCCAAATGTCACTCGATTATAGGCTAAATCATTCAAATTTTTCATGCATCAATTTATCCTACCACTTAGCGTTTGATCTAGTCCAAATGTACCCCAAATTTTCGAAAATTTTGAAATTTTCTAAAATTCACCAAAATTTATGAAACACAAGTAGCAACACCAAATCAGTTTTTTTTACACATTTAACCCACAATTCTCAATATAATCACATTTATAAATCAATTATACCCGAAAAATATCAATGAATGCATATACAATCATATTCATGTGCAAAATCAAAATTCTCATGTGTGTACAAAAATATGCAAAGCATGATATGGATTTTCTAATTTCTCATAATTCACTATTCTTGCCTTAACATGGGTTACGGGATGTTACAATTCTCCCCTCCTAACAAAAATTTCGTCCTCGAAATTCTTACCTGAATGATCAAATAGGTAGGGATATTGATTCCTCATATGATCTTCAGTTTCCCATGATGCTTCCTCAGTCGAGTGATTTCTCCAACGAACTTTCACCAATGGAATTACCCTATTTCTCAATTGTTTTGTCTTATAACCTTCTATCTTAATCGGTTCCTCAATATAACTCAAATTACTATCAATCTCAATATCTTAAGTCGGTAATACAGGAGTAGGATCAGATCTGTATCTTCTTAACATACTTATATGAAACACATTATGCAATTGAGACATCTCGGTAGGCAAAGCTAACTTATATGCTAAAGGTCCAATCCTCTCAAGGATCTCATAAGGACCAATGTATCTCGGGCTCAACTTGCCCTTTTTACCAAATCTCAGTACACTACGCCAAGGTGACACTTTCAGAAAGACTTTGTCTCCAACATTATATTCCATATCCATTCTATACTGATCCACATAGCTTTTCTATCTATCCTGAACCGCATTTGTTTAACTCTTGATCAATTTCACCTTCTCTACAGTATCCTGTATCAGTTCTGGACCCTCGATCATTCTCAAACCTTCTTCATCCCAGTATAGAGGTGATTGACATTTTCTGCCATACAACATCTCATATGGTGCCATCCCAATGCTGCTATGATAATGATCGTTATAAGCAAACTCAATCAAGGCTATGTATTGATTCCAAGCTCCCTGAAATTCCAGAACACAAGCTCTGAGCATATCCTCAACAGTCATGATAATTCTCTCACTCTATCCATATGTTTGATGATGAAATGTTGTACTAAAATTCAACTGTGTGCCCATAGCTGATTATAAGCTCTTCCAGAACCTCGAAGTAAATTTGGGATCCCTGTCTGACACAATAGACATTGGAACCCCATGCAATCTCATAATCCCTGTCACATATCTCCGAGCGAATTGGTCTAATGTATTGTTCTCCCGTATTGGTATGAAATAGGCTGACTTAGTTAATCGGTCCACCACAACCCATATGGCATCATTCTGCCTTGAAGTCTTTGGCAATCCCATTATAAAATCCATAGTAATTCATACCCATTTCCACTGCGGAATAGGCAACAAATGCAATTTTCCAACTGAAGCCTGATGCTCAGCCTTAACCTGCTGGCATGTTATACATTTAGAAACAAACTCTGCTACTTGCTTTTTCATTCCAGGCCACCAGAAATGTTGTTTTAGTGTGTTATTGTTAATGTTTTTATTTTCCATCTTTTTGTGTGTTAATTTTCTTTGTTCTTGAGGTTTGAAGTTATAATTAATAGGAATTAATCTTATTTTATGTCAAAGTATATTTTGGAACTAAATAGAAAGAACTGTAACAATTTTGGGATAAAAATAACTGAATCAGGAGTTGACCCTAATTAGACATGGCCTCATGCAACAACTAGAAGCTTGAAACGTAGCAAGTTGGAAGTATAAAGCAAATGAAGCAAGAAAACAATGTAGCACATGGAGACCAAAATGCAACACATCACATGATGAGAATAAAAAAAATCGACTCAACCTAAAAATGCAGACGTTTAGGGAAGGAGGGTTTAAAGTGGCGTGAATAGTAAGGTGGCATGGACAATAAACCCACAAGTTTTATTCATCAAATTAGGCAACAGTGAAGGGACGACCAAGTGTGGAAGAAGAGAGTCTGCGAGAGAGTGGTAAGGATGAATAGTAACATGGTCCATCAAGGTTAAATTGTCCCATCGATGAATAGTGAACAAGGAGAGGAGAAGAGTGGGCTTACGATAGAGAAAAGAAGGACAGCGTGAAAAGAAGTGAAGAATGCTTGCGATAGTCCCAACACCAATGATTGTCCCAACGCCCACTTTAGTCCCAAATAGTTAGGAAAAATTGTGATGTTAGGTAACCAAACTTTTATTTCTTGGTTGACGAAATCCTAGTTATTGAACTATGAATGTTGTGAGACTTTTGTTCTTTATTTCAATCAATTTATTAGTCTAAGTATTAATTATTTTTCTGGGTTATTATCTAATTGTATGATTTTACAGCCAGGTACGCAACTAGTTTGTGATTTTATTCAATCAATTTCTAGATTAAATAGTTTGATGTTCAATTCTTTTAATCAAAAGTAGCGACTAGGATGTTTTTGTCTACTATGTTAGGGACATGATTCTAGGAAAATTAATTATCCAGGCTAAATATACATCATATCTATGTTGTCTAGTTTGTCGATTTTCTTGATTCGTAAAGCTATTAATTAATTAAATATGAGATCGTGTCCAGGTTATTGATTAATAAGGGTTAATTCAAATACATATTTTGCTTAACTAAACATAAGAGAAAATAGGTAAAGAATTTTACCACGACGAATGTTTAACTAATAACTTGGTTATTTTTAGTGTCGATGATGAATGTAAGTTCAATAATGAAGGAGATCAAAAACCAAGATTTGTTTCTATTGATTGTTAAATTCTAATTATTTTGTTATTAGTTATTTTTGAATTTCATATTCTAGTTAAATTATGTTTAAGTCACAATTTAACAACGCCCTTTTTATTGCGTAACTACTAACGTCTGAATTCCTCGTGAGAGTAATCCTTACTTTCCACTACTACATTAATTTGTGTTGCAAGAAGTTGGTTTTTTTATATTTGGTTACAGGCGATAGCGTTCACCAAATTTTGGTGGTATTAGGGTGCATAACATAAGCGACCATATAAGCTTCCTCTAAGATTTCCTCCTCAGATCATCCACATTAGGTACACATAATCTCTGTTTTTAACCATAATGTTTCATCCCTCAATTCAAATTTAGAATTTGCATTCATCTTAACTTTCTCAATCAGTTTCACCATATCAGCATCCTTGCTCTGAACCCTTCTTATTATATCATGTAACATTGGCCTCAATTTCAACGTGGCTATTAATGCCTCATTATTCTCAAGATTCAACTCCACATTCAAAGCTCTCAATTGAGTTAAGTTTGGTAACCTCGATAACTGAATCTAAGCTACACTGGTATTCGACTTTCTGCTCAAAGCATCAGCCACCACATTAGCTTTTCCCAGATGGTACTCAATCATGTAGTCATATTCTTTTAACAATTCTATCCATCTCCTTTGTCTCATGTTTAACTCTTTCTGACTCAGCATATATCTCAAACTCTTATGATTAGCATAAATCTGGAATATCTCTCCATATAAGTAATGTCTCCATATCTTTAGAGCAAAGACAACTGTAGCAAGCTCTAAATCATATATTGGCTAGTTAATCTTGTGAGACCTTAGTTGTCTCGATGCATAGGCAATCACCTTACTATTCTGCATCAATACACATCCCAAACCTTGATGTGAAGCATCACTGTATATCACATATCCACCAGTTCCAAATGGTATAGCTAACATCGATGCCATAGTCAACCAATGCTTCAGTTCTTCAAAGCTCTTCTAACAGTCATCACTCCATCTGAATTCTACATTCTTCCTTAGAAGTTTTTTCACAGGGGTTGAAATCAATGAGAACCCCTCGATAAACCTTTGATATTATCTAGCTAATCCTAGGAAGCTTTGGATTTCTGATACATTCCTCAGTGCTTCCCAATTTATCATTTCCTCGATTTTCATTGGATCCACTTTGTCCAGATACTGTATGACCTAGAAATACTACCTAATTAAACCAAAATTTACACTTACTAAATTTGGCATACACTTGTTTTTCCTTCATAATCTGCAAAATCACTCTCAGATGCTTATCATGTTCTTCTCTACTCTTTAAATACACAAGTATGTCATCAATGAACACAATTACAAATCTATCTAGGTAAGGTTGAAATACCTTATTTATCAAGGCTATAATTGTAGCTGGGACATTACTTAACCCGAAAGGCATTACTAAAAACTCGAAATGTCCATATCTGCTCTTAAATGCACTCTTCGGTACATCAACCTCTACTATCTTCAACTGATAGTACCCAGATCTCAAATCTAACTTGGTAAACACTTGAGCTCCTTGTAATTGATCAAATAAGTCATCAATTCTAGGCAATGGGTACTTGTTCTTTACTGTTACCCGATTCAGCCACCTATAACCGATGTACAGTCTCAAAGTACCATATTTCTTCTTTACAAATAATACTGGAGCTCCCCAAGATGAAGTACTAGGTCTAATAAAACCCTTTTTTAGCAATTCCTATAGCTGAGCCTTCAACTTTTTTAGCTCCATAGGTGCCATCCTATATGAAGAAATGGATATAGGAGTAGCACCCAGAACTAGATCAATTGTGAACTCTGTTTCTCGATTTGGAGGTAAATTAGACAACTCAGTGGGAGACACATCCAGAAATTCCCTAATAACAAGAATGTCCTATACATTCTGCTCAGGTCGTGTATCAATAACGTGGGCCAGATAAGCCTCACTTCCATTTTGCATCAACCTCAAGGCACTTATAAATGAGATCAACCTAACTGGTACTGCTTGATTAATACCTCTGAAAATTGCTTTCGGCTAATTAAGAGATTCTAATACCACCTCCATAGTGTAACAGTTCATGATAGTCCTATAAGTAACAAGCCAATCTATACCTAGAATGACATATGTCTTCCATAACCATAATATAATTAAGACTACTTCCAATTCTGCCTGATCAACTCTAATCAAACACCTCTTGCATACTTCTCCAATTACTATAATACTACCTCTCGGTGTACTTACCTCTAAACCATGTTTCAATTGCTCTCTATCATAATGTAATTTAAATGCCAGATGCAGTGCGATAAAAGAATGCATAGATCCAGGATCTAGCAACACATATGCTTCATAATCAAAGATAAGCAATGCATCTGCAATAACATCCGGAGAGTCTTGAGCCTTCTGTCTGGTCATAATGTATACTCAGGCCGGAGACTAGGGTCTATTGCTCCGAACCTCAATCCTGATAGAAGGACTTCCAGAACTCACTCTACCTCTGCCTCTACCTCAACCTCTCTGTCCAACCCCTGATCCCCTTATCATACAAGACTGAGCTCCAATTGTAGCAGGACAATCCTTAACCTGATGATCAAATAAGCTGCATCTAAGGCAAGCACCAGACAATCTCTAGTATTCACCACTGTGCTTTTTCCCACAATGCTCATGGTTAGGTAACCGTTCTGACATTGTGCCTCTTCCACTGCCAGATTATACAAAACTACCCCTCTGTTTAAACCCCGACTGTTTTGATCCAGCCAGTGGTTAAAATGCTCTATTCTGGCGCTTTTTAAACTTCCTGTTAAAACTACTCTGAACTTCACTGGACCTCTTCATCTTAAACTCTTGTCTATATTCTCCCAGATCATCTCTCATCAATTGTTCTATTCGAATCAAGGCTACTTTGAGCTCAGGAAAACTGCTCAGGTTGGTGATTGCTAGCCTTGTCCGAATTTCCATGTTAAATCCACCTTCAAATCTCCTACACTTATCTTCCTCAGTAGGAATCAAGGTAATTGCATAACCCATCAGTTCATTAAATCTAATCTCATAATCTGCTACTGACCTTCTGCCTTGTTTCAGATCCATAAACTCTTCCATTTTTCTGTCCAAGTAAATCTTGGGCTTGAAGTTTTCTCTGAAGACCTTTGGAAAGGCTCCTCAATTCAAATCACAAGGCCTGTTGGCACTGCCTGGAATAGTCTTCCAACATTGATAAGCTGGGCTTATAGTAAGGAAAATATGTAGTCGAACCTCTCGTCCGACTCACAGTCCATCTGATCAAATACTTGCTCAGTCATCTCTAACCATTCCTAGGTTTCTGCAGGGTCTGTACTTCTGTAGAAGTCCATAGCCCCCTACTTTCGCAACCTATTGTACCTTTTTCCCCTTCTCTCAAGAATTCTTAGAGGTATTACCTTAGGTCGAGGTACAGAAGACTCTCTACTGGCTCTTACCAATCCTAAGTCAACTGTGTGTCCTTCTTAATCACCTACATTTGATGACCTATTATAAATAATAACTCCAATCACCATCAGCATTTCTCACTATATTTCATGTTTAACATTACTATATGTCCCTATGGATGCCAACTATACTTTGATACCAAAAATGTAACATCAAAGTACCATAGAGTAGGTACAGAACACCTTGTGGACATTCTAGTATATAACCTATAATAATGGCATATTAGAGCAAACGCATGTCCAACTTATCATGGCATCATCTATTATACATAAATTCACCAAATTTTAAAAACCAAACTGCATTCCTCATTTCATTTCATAAAAACCAGATGTACATTGTAATTTTTACAAACCATCCGAATATATACAATGTCAAAACTAAGTATATTACATGAGGAATTTTACAAAAACTTCTATCTAACTCATCAGTCTTCTTGTCACAAAACTCATTCATAAATCAATACTTAATTGATCAATCTAGATTTGTCTAAAAACATAATTTTGGGTCCACTTGCATGAATATTCTCATCAGGAAAGTTAAGTAATTTAATAATACTTCCTTCTAGAAAATTGTTCTCTCGTGTCTTGAGTTTCTAAGGACACCAAGACCGTACAATTTGATTCAATATTCCAAAAGTTATACTCAAAATACTTCGGACTATTCTTAACTATAATAGTACTTTGTACTCAAATTCAAGCCAAATTTTGGAATTCCCAGAGACAAAATTGAAATTCAATTTCTTTAAAAAATTTATATCCATTTATCTCTAATTTAAAATAAATAAAAATAATTCCATTTGGAAATCTATAGATCAAAATATGGCCAAAATACCAAAGCATGTTCAGCGAAGACACTCCATTTATCATATTCTAGGAAAATTTATCAATTTCATCCTAAATTCATCAATCCATCTTTTTTTGAAAGAGTTTAGATAGCTATAAAATTTTGTGGAGAGGAAGAACAATGTGTTATGAGTTTTTTGGTTCAAAAATCAAGTCATTTGGAGGTCAGAAGACGAAGTTATGGCCAAAAGAGTGAACGATGTTCAAAATTGTCAAAAATCACTACACCTTTACTGTGCACGATCGTGCACTCCAAATGATCCTCCATTGTCACGATCGTGCTTATACATGATTGTGCACTACCCTTTTATTCAAACGTCATTCTGGCTCTTCTCATAATAGACCTTCAGGTCAATCTTTCATGGTCATTTTGACAAGGAATATGAAGGCTTTAGGCAAAACATTCTTCTAAACAATTGTTCATTTATATCTTAAATTTATAATGACACTAATTTCATGCAATTTGGTTCAACATTCTACACATTATACCCAAAAAAAACTACAGAATGTTCCCAAACTACGACAGAATCCAAAAAATCAACTTAAAACTAAATTTTGAAACTCCTAGAATTCAATTTCGATCTTTTCATGAAAAATATAGTCATATGTTTCTATTTTAATTTAAACTTAAAATCATCCCATTTGGATGTTTACAGATCAAGATATAGCTAAAATAAAGTTGTGTGTTCAGTGGAAACATTACAACTATCATACTCCATAAATTTTTCTTTCACTTTTTCCATATTTTTAATTCCTACCTTTTACAACTAACACATCTTATACACAAATCATCTTTTTTATTTCCATTTCAGCACCAGTCATTCACAAACATATCCAAAATCCTAGATTAAAACCCAAACATCAAAACAGACCATCATTCACATATTTCACCATTTTCTACATTTTCATTTTTGCTCCAATTGACAACACCATTTCAGTCCATTTCAAACTTTACCAAGATGCCATTTATAAAACCATAAAGTGTTGGACCCCAATTTTTGAGTGGAATTTAGAAATATTAATTGAACTTGAATGAGTGTGTTAGTATATGTATTATGTTATATATGTAATTATGCTTAAAAGAAATTGCTGAGAAATGAAGTGATTGGTTTTGATGACTTTGAGATTTGAGTAGATTTGTATTGGTTTATGAAAGTTAAAGTGCAT
>JAOSBK010000003.1:21018614-21036081 GCA_027568895.1 Erythroxylum shatona
TTCTGTTTCGGAATGCTTCCTTCTGCTTTTCTGTTTCTTTTTGCGTAACTTTCCATGCGTCCATCTACTTTTCATTTGTATATTTCTCTTTGTTTATCATCAAAATTATTTAATACGTGAAGTCTGTTTTGACTTAACAGTCGATTTAGAGGAACTTATTGGGTTGTTAGTGTTGGTTTCAACTGTGGATATGTTTTTGCGGTGGACTATACATTCGTTGTGTTTTGCTCCATATGGAAATTAGTTGTCTAGTCTGGGTTCAAATTTTGAAACTAAGCTGGAACTTGCCATTGATAACAGTGATAATAGAAAAAAAACCTATAAGATTACTACTACTACAGAAAAGAATCTTAGTTGTACCATAAAAGATAAAATAGATTAGAAATTACCTCTCAACCCTTCCAAGGGCAACCTCTTTTGTTGTGTCCATCTGTATAGCAGTGGCTACATGCAATGATCATGCCCCTCCTAGACACGTGGTTAACATTTTGCTTTTTGTTTACTTTTGTATTCTTTTGAGGCTCATCAATGCCCTTTTTTCTAACTGTGTTGGGCTTACTAGGCCCTTGTTTAAATTTTACTGGCCTAATAGTTTCTTTATTGCTAATGAGCCAATCCTTCATGCTAGGCATTGGTTGAATTGCCTTCCCATTTGCTTTGACATATTCAGTCTTCCATAACCAACTAGAAGTGTACTTTTTAATATTAACCTTACTGCCTTTAATAACATATACAACATGTGCACAAGGAATGCCAAAGAGGTTATATCTCCTATAAGAACATTTTTTCTGAAGCCTCACCATATATCTGTTCTGTCTATGATCAATCTCATACCCTCCTTCTCCATTATGATGTACTGAACAATGTTGAGCAACTATGACACTCTTCTCAATTGCTTCCCATATTGTTGACCCCAAATTACCCATCCACTTGGAAACCTCTTTCCTTCTTCTCACAATCCTTTTCATCAATTCTCTTCTAATATGCTCAAACAACCCTAAAATTGACATTTTTCTTGCGTTAACTAGAGTCTTATTGAAGGCCTCACATAAGTTACTGTCAACCAACTCAATCATAGAATCTTCCCTTTGGAAAGCTCGGCACCATTACTGAACTGGTGCATAACTCTCAATATCTTCTATTGTCCTTTACTTCTTTGCTTTGAGCTTATCCAAAATTTCTTCATATTCCCTTATTATGAAGGATTTTGCAATTTTCCAAAAATGCTCCTTCATCTCTTCCCCTTAATGTCCTCTTATATGCCAATTCACATAAACATGTCTAGCATAAAATATGTGCATAACATCTGGACATAAATTAGTAGTAGCTTTATTAAGTCCCTGCAAGGGAAAGCATAACCATTTGAATAGGCATATGGATGCAAATCTACATATTTAATAACGATTACACTCTCAATGAAAGTAAAAACAATTTTGATGTGAAACTTTTACCTTTTGTTGGTTAGTCATTATAGTCCAATCAATTCCAGAGCCCAAGTGAGGTAAATCTTTTTTAGCCTTTCAATGAACCACTTCCATGTGGCTGTCGACTTAACTTCAACCATAGCCCAAGCAATAGGAAACATTTGATTGTTTCCATCTCTTCCTACAGCACATAGAAGTTCACCTTTAGTTTTAGTTTTCAGCCAACATCCATTTAGGCTAAGAAAAAGTCTGCATCCATGTCTAAACCTATATTTAATAATTTCTAAGCATATGTACATTCTTTCATATACAGGTGGAGATGTTAGCTGAGACACTGTCAATGTAACAGTGCTTCCTAAGTTGGTCTTTTTAATCAATTTAGCATAAGACCAAAGCTTCCCAAACTCCTCTTTAATGTTGATCACAACACTATCTACTTTTTTTTCTTTGCTTTTCTCACCATACTTATGGACACTTCAACACCTAGACAATCGTTAATGTAAAATTTGATATCATCATTCTTCAAAAATGGCTCCCTTTTAAGCTTATCTTTCAACAAGTCAGATAAAATGATGGTGTTCGTCCTAGGATTTTTATATACCATATTACAATCATGATTTTTCCTAAATATTCTAACTTGAAATGACTACAGCTTCTTATCAAAATGCTTCATATATATATATATATATATATATATATATATACCAAGGGCAGTTCTCTATCCTACATTTACCTTAGCAAAACTTTGGCTTATTTTTCATAAACATGACAACCCTATTTGTTTTGATGGACTACAAACTCACTGCCTGCTTAAATTGCAAATGATTAAGAAAAATCATCCCTACTTCAATGTAAGGCTCTGTTGCATTTTTATTATAAACAGGGCATTTCCTTTTCCTCTTATTAGCATCATCTACCATATCATCTACATCACTAACAAGTTTTCCATATTCATCATTGTTATAATATTCAGAAAAAACTGCCTCATCTTCATCATCTACATTAGCTTCATGTAGTCTATTATATCCATCATCTTTATTAGGACCATTACCTTCATCTCATGGCTCTAAATCCTCTTAATGTTGTCATTCGGACCATTACCTTCATCTCTTTGCTTTAAATCCTCTTCATCATCTTCATCTTCTTTAACCTCCATATTTATATCATCTTCATTCTCCATATTTGCATCATTTTCATCCTCCACATTTGGCACATTGTCTAAATTATCTACATTACCTTTGAACCCTTCATTATAAATGTCCTCACTATTATCTTCAACTACATTACCTTTATTAACCTCATTACATTCATCCTCAATCACTTCAACAGGGATATCTACACCATGGTCAATATAAATATCAATACCACCTATACCTATCATCTGACTAACTGTTTCTAACACACTGGCATCATCTTGTATAACCCTCAAACCAAAATATAGTTCAAAACAAGATAAAATATCTTTTTCACATTGTTATACCACTTTTCTTACATACATCAACCAATTCAAAATAGCACAGTAAGTTAGGATCAAATTCAATTTCAGCCACAAAACCACCCTCATACATAACTTTATCACCTATATTAACAAAACATCCCACATGGTGAAACCTTAGAGTTACTTCATCAAATGTCATTATGCCAAACCAAATTGAACAACTCCAAGAAAATGAAGAGACTCAGTCAAAATATTGAAAGGAAACACTGAAGTAAAAGTGAGAAATTTAAGCTTAGATGGGTAGGGGTAAGGCGAGAAGTAAAGAAACTGTTTCACTGACCATGTTAATCGACGGTAAAGAATTTACTAGTTGTAATTCAATTCCAGATTTGATGCAACAAAAGAGGGACAACATCCAGAGCCAGGGTTTCTGATCTTAAGACAACAAGAAGATAACAACATGATGTGAGCAAGGAAGCGATGACCCAACTTTAGCTTTAAATATGACAGTGACCTAGTTGAAGCTCCATCTTCAAATCTATCGGTAACCTATTCAGTTCTAGATCTGATGTAGCTCTCACCTAGCTTCGTCATCTTTTCTTTGACTTCTCTCTATCTACTTTCCCCTTTCTTCCCTCCCTTTTTCCAGCGTTTAGCTTTCTGTAGTACGCAGCTATTCTTTTGCCATTTTTGCTGGTGGTTCTCCCCTTATGGAGGGCCTCCCTTTGGCCTCCGCTCTTTAGAGAGAGAGGAAACATCTGTGGCATAGGTTGAATTCCTTATTTAACTTGTAAACTGCTCATGCAAAAACCATGTGGATTAAGCGATAACAACTTTGTTGAGATTTGCCCCATTGGAGCATCGAAAAATAAGCTACATACACCTCCGCAAAAAGTATCTTTGAAGCACTATAATAAGGTCAGGTCCGATGGAGTTGGTAGTCCTCCTATAGAGTTATTACAAGTTGAAGCGAAGGTATGGTGCTCTGCATTTATTGATATTTTATGGAATAAAAGACTAGAGTTTCTCGCAATAAATGTTTGGGCCAAATCACGTTAGGGCTCTAAAGGTTTAGAGAAAGTTTTGTTAAGAGAAGATGGCTCTATCTTGTTCAAATTTATGGATGAAAATCAATTGCCAGCTATATTGGAGCAAGGTCCCTAACATATAAGTGATTAACCCCTCTTTGTAAAGAAATGGAAGCCTAGTATGGCTATGGATAAAAGCTTAATGGATACAATCCTCATTTGGGTGCAATTCCATAATCTTCCCTTAGAACTGTGGACAATAGAAGGCTTGAGCTTTCTTGCAAGCTCATTAGGGAAGCCTCTACTATGGACACCCAAATAGCTCAAATAGAGAGAATATAGTATGCCAAAATTTGTATTAAAGTTATGAAATCATTTTCTTTACTGAACGGTGTGTCTGTTAGGTGTTTAGGAGAGGATGGAGAATTTGTGAAAAAAAACATTTCAATTACCTTTCCATGGAAGCCCAACGCAACAACCAAGAATGGAAACTTATGGGGAATCTCTTTCTCACTGGCGGGCAATAAGAACTTATAGTACAAACAATATAGACAATGCTAAGGAAGGCTCTAGCTTACTAAAGGAAAATCTGGATATGGTAACCATTATGCTTGAAAAAGGTAGTACAGAGGCATTGGCCTATATTCCCACTGAGGAGAAAGGCAAATCTATATTGATGGATGATGCATCTCCCAGCTTGAACAAGGGGCCAGAGTAGTCTCAAATGAATAACTCATATACTACTAATGGTCAAGAGTCGGTGGGAGTCACTGATGTTTATTATAAGGAAAAACATGTTATAGTTGATAAATGAGAGGAGTACGTGAAGATTGTTGTTGGTTTTTCAATGTTGATTGAGGATGGGCAGATAGTAATTAACAATTTCCTAGACCCGTTACAAAAAGATGGGATAGCTAATCTTATTAAAGGCAAGAACTTTATGTCCTATGAGTATCCAATTGTGCAATTGGGGATTGGGAATTTAAAGATGGTTGACTGTTTTGAGATGTCTCCTGTCAAATCTCTTGCTGGTTATGGATTGGGAAAATGTAATGTTATACAGGAATCTTTAAACCATGAGGTGTCTAACAAATATGGCAATTCTATGGGTTGTGAGGAATCATGTGTGCAATTGCATGTTGGGACATCTAAAGTTATTATAGATAGCCTTCTTATAGAGGATGAAACTACTAGTGTTGTTGCAGGTGTGCATATTGATGATGGGGATGTAGTTACCGGTGATGAAGACAATGTTAATAAAGTACATGATATGAGGACTGAACAAGTTGTCACATATATTTCCCAAGGAAAGACAACTTTGGACAATTTCAGTGTAGAAAATAGGGAGAATCTAGACAGTAGCATGAATGAGTTCACTTCCAAATATTTGGAGCATTGTTGGATTGAGTTGACCAACATGTTGACTCCAACTACAACTATTGGGCAAATTGAGAATCATAAGATAGTGGATATAGAACAAATAGAGGACTATGATACCCCACTAGCTATAGTTTATACCCCAGACATCTTTGGTGATTTTTATGTGCAACCTAAATCTGTAAAAAAGAAATCTACCAGGAAGAGAGCAAAATCCCAAATACCATAAATGGTGAATGAGCTTTCCCATGAAGATGAAACTTTAGTGATGCCTGTAATTGTTTCTTGCTGTTGTCTATTATGTAGATAGTTATTCTATCTCCCTTAGGGAGTTTTTGACCTTAAGTTATATTGTAATATGATGGTAGGCTTAAAGCCTTGAACTCATTGTAATGTCGATTTAGTTTTAACTATAATAATATTCTTTTTAATTTTTCAAAAAAAATTCATCAACTAACTAATTTAGAATGGTGAAAGGTGACAAGAAACATATAAAAGTTAGTGGGATTTCCTACTAACCTCATATATATATGTATAACTCCTCGAAGAACTTACTAAGTTATATTAATTAAGGTACGTGACATTGTTTATACTTGTCAATCAAGAAACATGTTCTCTCTGTAGCTCCTAGGCTCGTGGAATTTTTTCACCTATAAGCCTCATGGGACCTGCATCATTAGTTTCCAGCCTATATATCTACCTAATGGTTTATTTTGCCTCAATGTTTCAAAAATAATCATATTAAATGGAATCCTTATTCAAATCAATTGTTACATAAACTTTAAGTTACTATTAATTAGAGTCTATAGGATTGAAGTTTTTAGACAAAGATTGAAAGCTAGGAAAGTCTAAAGTACGTGGTATTGTTTGCACCTGTGAATCAAAAAACATGTTCTCACTGTGGCTCCTAGGCTCATGGAATTTTTTACCTATAAGCCTCATGGAAGCTGTGTTGGGCCCCGAAATTTTATTTATTTATTTTATTATTATTTGTTAAGCATAAATTGAATAAATTTTGTGGTCTTGTTAGATAAACCATTTTATTTAAAGTTGATTATTATGCCAAAGATAGAATTAAATTAATGTACGATTAAGGTATTGGATAAATGGCCTAAGGTAAGTAGACTTTGGATTAAATGAAAGAATGTGTAGAATTGGAAGATCACTTAAACCTAAAGGTTATAAGGCTTATGTTGGAAGGCAAAAGGGACATTCGTTGATTATTATAGTGTAGAATTAGAAGAAGAAAATTTTGGCTTGTTTGAGAAGAGAAAAGAATCGTGGAAGAGGGAAAGGAGGAGAAAAGAAGAAAAAAAGAAAGAAGGAAGCTAGGGTTTTTGGAGATCTTAAAGAGCTTGAAGAATTTGGAGCTTAATCAAGTAAGTTATGTTTTAAATATCATGAGTATGGTTATATGAAGTTGAATGTGTATGGGAAGTTGTTGATGAATGATATAGTTAAATGTTTTAATCTTTTAGGGTTAATGATCAAAGATAGATTATGATGCTTTTGTGAATGATTTTGGGTTGAAATGGAGTTGAAAATGAAGTAGAAGAGATAGTTTAGGTTTAAGATGGGTTATTTTTGAGAGATGGGAAGTAAAATCTGTAAGATTTGAAAGAAGAATCGAGTTTTTGTGAAAGTTCACCACAGCGAAATCTCTTTGGTTCACCATGGCCAACTTGAGGAGTGAAGTTCGCCGCGACCAACTTTTATTGGTTCGCTGCGTCGAACTTGTTAGATTTTGGGCGAGTTTTTCCTTTCTGGAAAAGTTCACCGCGACAAACTAATAACACTAAATATGCTTCGGTATTCTGAGCAGAACTTTTTGTGTAGTTATCCAAATGGAGTGATTTTTAATTTGGAATAAACTAAAGACATAGGGCTATAAGTTTTATAAAGTAATAAAGTTTAAATTCAGTCTTTAGGGATATCAATTTTTAGATGTAAGTTAAATATAGAATATTGTTTTAGTATAAGGACAGTCCCAACATGTTTGGAGTATAACTTTCCAATTTCTAAACCAATTGAATGATTTTGGTGTCATTGAAAACTTAAGACAATGGGGAGTGTTTTCCTAGAAGAAAATATTTGCAAATTCCTTTATTGACCCTATCATAATGATCAGGGAAAAGTTGACCTGAAAGTCTAGATTTTGAAAGGATTATAGTTCAATTTTAACATTTTTGATTATTGAAGCTTTATGATTTTATTGAATTTGGATTGAATGGAAAATTGGCTTGTTTTATGAAACCAAGTAAATCCTATCCAAGAGCAAGAGGAAGGTCAACATTGAACTTGGATTTTTCAAGCAAAATTAGGTGGGTAATGTATTTATAGTTATTGTGTAATTAGGCAAATTCTTTCCTATGTGTGTATATATATAGATTTCTTGATTTCTGAATTGTTATGAAGATTGATAATGTATGATGAATTACGATTATGTTATACCTTGAAAGAGGTTATAACATTTTGAATTAAATAAGAAAAAGGCATGATAGTACGAGCATATTATAAAATGAATATATGCTTTTGTTTGGGCAAGAGTGGAACCATTTTGTTCGTCACGTGCACATTGACAAGAGCGTTCTCCCGGCTGCCTGCTTGTGGCATATGAGCTCCAAAATGGACTCATTATGTTCATGATGTAAACTTTGGTTTCACCATTCTGTTTCCATGGAACCCTCGAGCCATTTCTTTGTGCATTGCATCTTTAAATTGTCAAGCATGATATATGTGCTCATTATGCATAATGATTGAAGCCTATGTTATGAGTTATGAGATGACTTGTCTAATTATGAGTTTTTGAGTTAATCTGAAAATGCTTGAATTGTTAGATATATATATATATATATACATATGCTTGAATTTGTGGCAAATTACTGATGGCTATAACTATGTTAGCCTCTGAGCTGTGTAGCTCAACCCATTATTTTTCCCCTCCTCAGGTGCGGAACAAGACTACAGTTGATCCTTACAAGGCATCGAAAACTCCAAGATAGTTAGAGGCTTTTGTACTGAGATAGTGATTTTGGTTAGCTTTATAAGCATAACAACATTGAGCATCCTTATGTATTTTGTTTTGAGCTTTGATATATATGATGTTATGTAAGTAAAGTTTGTTTAAACTCCTTGATATTGTAATGACATAAAGACTTGAAGTTTCTTTGGTGTGTGAGCATGTTTAGCTTGTGGTTAGGTTGGATGGTTAAATTTGAATATATGTGTTTGTTTAAAAGTGTTTGTGAAATTTCAGATTATGAGTGTTTCGTCGCGGCGAAGCCAAAGATCAACGCGACGAACCTTTCTGAAGGCGTCTTCGCTATGACAAAGAATTAGTTTCGCTGCAGCGAACCTTTTTGAAGGTGTCTTCGCCACGGTGAAGAATGACTTTCTCTGCGGCGAATTTCCCTTTGTTGCCACCCTGAAATTTCTTTTAAATGAAATGTTTTTCACTTCTCATTCACACCACCCCCACGTGACTATCCCGAATGGTCTTCTCGAAATTCATCTCAAGACCTGGATCAAGTATCTTTTGGTATCCGAATTGATTGTTGGGCTCTGAAAATGGGGTCCAACAAGCTGCATCACTAGTTTCTAGCTTATATACCTACCTAATGGTTTATTATGCCTTCACGTTTAAACAATACCGATATTAAATGCAATCCTTATTTAATTGAATTGTTACATCGACTTTAATTTACTAGTATTTAAAGTCTTTCAGATTTAAGTTACTACTAGATTGTTAAATCAGAACTTTATGTTGATGATAGTCAGAGTATTGTAAATTGATGATAACATAAATTTCTAACTTAATATTCTAGTAGTAACTTAAATCTAAAAGACTTTAATTACTAGATTTAAACAACCTTAATTCTTTGGTTTTCTTCCTAGATTCTACCCGATTTCTGATTCTTTTAATTCATAAAGACAATTAATACCTAAAAACATAATAGGAACTAAGTAAGTACTAAAAATAATAAAAGAATTCTCAAATAAATAAATTAATGAAATTAATCAAAGGATTAAAAATACTCTATTGCATTTATCAGTGGAAAATCTTAAACCTACTACTATTTCTCTACAATTAATAGGTCATTATATGAATTTCTAGTAGGAATATTAGATGATGTGCCTATAAAATTTAGTAAGTTTTGATTCCTATAGATTTTGTGGTCTTAGATATGGTTGAAGATGTGCATGTGCCTTTGATCTTTCTTTTATGAAAGGAAGCTAATCTTAATGCCCGAGGATAATAAGCTAGAAGTTAAGAAATTTGAAGCTTATATATATAACTCCAATCTTGGTAAAAGTAAGTGCAATAAGTGCCTCTATTTTGTGAGATTATTAAGGATATAACTTATGTTGTACAAGGGGAAAACATACCAAATGTAAAGGGGATAGGTTCAAAGTTGAAGGAAGCAAGTGGAATGGGCAATTTCATTATGGAAAAATATATAGTATGCTTGAAAATTGATCATTTTATAAAGATAAAAAACAAGAGTAAAGTTATAGACAGACTTCAAGGTAGTACATACCCATAAATAGGGGTTTCTGCCAAGTTGAATTTGATGGGAAAGGGTTATCTTATAACATAAAATAAGTGCTCATTAAAGGCAACCCAACACTTTCTACCTTTGATGATTTTAGGCCTTTGTATCTTTAGTTGTTTGTGTTATTATATATTTATTTCCATAATATCTATATCATTTTCTTAATCTTATTTTATTAAGTTCTATCTTAAATCTCATAGTAAGTTTCTGGAGTTAGTGTATTCTTGATTTTTTATAGTTTTTAGGCCAAAGTGGGCCCAAACACATGATTATGTTCAACCTTAAGTTAATCACTTTTTAATATGACACCTATATAATAAATGTTGACAATTATATTGCCACACATGCCCTCATGTTTCTCTAGGACCTGACTTGTGTTCACTTATAGAAAAGGAACTAAAATTTTAAAAATATGACACTTTTAAACACGACATCTGCACATTATATTGTTCATTCCTATATTAAGAACATTCCCTGAGATAAGTATACAAGGCCTTATGTTATACCTTATGTATAGAAGTCAAAAGAAATAAAATAAGCCATTTTTAAACATGACATCTACTTGCTTCCGTGTAAGTCATATGTTCCTATCTTGCCTTTTATGTTTTGTCTTTTACATTTAATTTAAATAATATGCTTGCATGTTTACCTACATATATGTGTGTTATTAATAGTATGAGGCACCTAAATGGTCTAGTGTAAGTTTCGTGTAGTGCACTATAATAATTCTACCTAGGGATGTCAAAACTAGCCCGACCTGATTTTGATCTGGTTTGAATGGGCTACAGGTAGACCATGGTCAGCCCGACCAGACTAAGAGCTGACAACGAGGGGCCTATGAGACGGCTTGGCCCGTGGCCTGACTATTCCTTCAAAAACGATGTCATTTTTGAATTTTTTTAAATATATATATGACCCACCCATACCATGCCATTTTGTGGACTGTCAAAAATCCCTTGGGCAATGCGACAATCTGTTTTATGGACAACAATATGTTGAACTAGCCAGATCGAGCCATAAAACGAGCATTCCCGGTCTGTCGGGCAATGCGACAATCGGTTTTAGTTTCTCTTTTAGTTCCCAGAGTGGTAAACTACACTTAACTCTCTTCAATCCTATATAGAACGACTTATTCTTTACCAAAATTTTAGCTTCATCTAAGTTTTTTTTTTCTACACACCTCCATTTTTATTATTTTTATGCATCTTAGATTATTTAATGTTATGAATTGTGTTTTGAGCCTACCTGATGATTAGATATCCATTATAGATGATCTTTAGGGTGCTAAAAATGATTTAGGAGAATTATGAATGATATATGTTTTATATGTCAGAGATTCATAGTGTGACTTATATATATATTCCTTTCAAGATTTATTAGTTTAAAATCTAAATAGACTAAAAGATATGGGAATTGATATTTTAGCATTATCAAATATAGATGATGGTTATAATATGCATGAATAATGAAAATAAACAATGGGAGTATTATAGGCTATTGATATTCTATATAGTGGTTCATTCTTTTATTTTGTATTTTATTACACTTTACTCCTCACTTATTCATAAACATGACATCAATTATTGTTTTTTGAGATATTAATTGTGTTTTTGTTTAGATATATACTATAGTGAGGAATTGGGGACCATCTAGACCACATAAGAGATTTGTTCAATCATTGTCACATAAGAGGGTTGGTGTGGACATTAACACCTCTTCATATCACACCATTAATTTAAGGACACATGATTCAAGAATGCAGTAGAGGTTGGAGTAGACAACCCTAACACCATCACCACCTACAATAAAGCCACATGCTCTATTAGATATTCAACAATAGTTAGATCATTTGTTGCTATATTTTGAGACAAAGGCTTAGTAAATACAGTATCAAGCATTCCATACCAAGTAGTTAGAGGCATAATGATTCATTAATTGATACATTAAAAAAAAGCATCTCATTGCTAGGATGCACATGATCATCATTTTCAAAGGGTGGCCAAATGCCTTCGAGATTAAAAACTTAGTTTTCCAAAACTCACCCTATAGCTCATTAGCACATTAGAGGTAGATGATATAAAGACATCATGGTAGGAAATAACAATCCTTAAGTTCAAATTTGGAGGTGCAAACTATAATCTGTGCTACAATAAATTTACAAACTAGTTGGGTTCTACAGTCAGGAGCATTTAGTGATACTCATACCAATAAAGAGTTCAAAGTTAAAGAGTGAACTTGGTAGTCATTTAAGATAATGATCTAGTTGAGTAATTGAGGATATTTATGGCAAGTTATTTACATTTTCCTAAAAAGACTAGATTACTTTTTGAACAAGCTTCTAATGCTCATATTTAAATTAATGTCTTATTAATTAGGGTATGCAAATTTGTTTGAAAATTTTAGAGCATGTTATCTTATGTATGTTTATTTTATGTAGGGAATTGAATTTTGTGATTCAAGTTAAAGTTTTAAAAATTAAGAAGTGAATTGAATCATCTTATGAATTGATGCAAGTAGTTGGTTACAAAGCATTTTGATGTTCCTTTATGATTAAATAAGAAATATAAAATACAATTCAAAGGGATTTGGTTGATTAAACTTAAGATAGAATATGATCTAAGTTTTTATTAATCCCAGAAACTATAGTAATTCATTATATTATAATGAAACTTAATAAAGTCTTATGGGATTTCTTACTTAAATCTAGTTATTTCATTGATTCCATCATTGTTTTTCTTTAGATTTTAGGTTTCATTTTATTTATTTTATTTTTATTCAATCATATATAATTATCGGCCTGACTTGTTAAGCTCATAAATAATAGGTAATTAGCCAATAGTTCTCGTGTGATGGACTTGTACTTACATGTACTAGCTATAATTGCGCTTTTTATTTGTGAAAATAAATAATCACCCAATTACTAAACTTGTTCACTATTATAAATGGCTAATGGCATTACTCTTTTAAATAAACCTTTTTATTAGTATAAAGCTACTAGAGCGAAATTATTTATACTCTTTCACAATTTTAATAATCTTTTTTTTTGGGATAATGAAAATGTTCAAAGGAAGTTATAATTACTTAATTCTTGTAAATTTTTATATAAAAAATAATATAATGCTCATTTATTATTGTTTCTTAAATTTCATTAAGTAAATCAAATTCATTTATTCACCAAAACCTGTAACTCGTTACATAAATATTTCAAATCAATAAAATAATCAAAATTATAATTAATCATCTCTATTTGTATGATTTAAAATTCATAAGCTTAATCATTTTATATAGAATCCCTCTCCCATAATTAAGATTCAAGGATTACACAATCAATCCATCAAAATAGACATATACAAAGTTTTTGATATACTAGACTGATAGTTCATTCTCAATTATATGGAAGTGTTTGCATTTCATAAACAAAATATAAACAATTCATATTTTGGATTAAAGCTTATATAACAACTACCACCTTCAATTCTTTAATTAATGCAGAAACCAAAGAATCTTTTCCATAGTGCAAGAGGGATTAGACAAGGGAATGTCCTATCCCCATATATTTTCACTCTTGTAATGGAAGTTCTCTTTAAAATTTTGCTGAAGCATATCAACAACATAAGGAATTTCACTTTCCACTACAAATGAAAGAACTTTGTCTCTTCTCTTTAATGTTTGTAGATGATCTGTTGCTATTATGTGTTAATGAACTTAACTCTCTCTTAACTATCAGTAATTCTCTATAGGCTTTCTAAAAAATGTTAGGACTAAACATAAACTAGGAAATGAACAAGATAATAGCTTCAGTTAAGATCCATGATGTTAATTCCTTAGTACAAATCTTTGGGACGTAAAGGCAAAAGCTACCTTTTACTTACCTTGTATTACTAATTTTCACAAGGAAATCAAGGGAAGCAGACTATCAACACTTGATTAAAATGGTTATGCCTAGAAAAACAATACTCTCTCTTTAGCAAGAAGAATTCAATTGGAGAATTTAATTCTCTTAAACCTCAAAAATTTTTGGTCCTCAGAACCTAATGTTACCTAAAAGAGTCATAAGAAGCTTTATTTGGACTAGATATCCTTGTAACTTCTATAGAGCTAAGGTTAAATGGAGTAAAGGTTGTACCATTAAATAAGAAGATTTTTATGGCATCACATCCCTCAAACTCAAAAACTAGATGTTAATTGAAAATAAGATTTAGAGATTATGCATATAAAAAGAAGCCATATGGATTGAATAGATAAACTAAAATTATTTTTCATAGTGTTATTTTTAGTATCTCAAAGGACTTAAAAACCAATCATGGCCTCTTATTGAGATACTGAGATCGAGAAGTTCCATATATTGTTTCATTAAAAAAAATGGAAATGGACTCAAGACTTGGCTATGAACCCACTCAAAGCCACTTAACCCACTCAAAGGAAGATTCCCACTAAACACCAAAATGGCAGAGACAATATTTAGGGATTCCTTAGTTTACAATCATAGATTTATGTCTCTAATTTGCAAAAATTCCACCAAATTATATAGCTGACACTGTAGAGGATGACACACTCATTTGGACACAAGAAAATCATTGAATTTTTCCAATGAACCCTATATGGATTTCTTCAGTCTATATTCTCCTAGAGTTCACTGGCATGAACTCATCTGGTCCAAAATCCTAGTACCTAAAGTGGCTATCATAACTTGGTTCGCTATTAAAAATTAGCTTTGACCAAGGATGAGTTATAAGCTTTAAATCCACTATATGTGTTGTAACATTCCATCACCGATGGGAAGGGTAAATTGGTCAATTGGGACGGGTTAGGAGTCTATAAATTAGTCTCGGCATGTTTATGCATAAGAGGGCCTCCATATGACCATAAAGTGAAATTTTTTCACATGCACATGAGTGTACTTGCATTCATGACATTTCCCGGCATACGTGTTTATTGTGAAAAATGTGTTATCTGTGTTTGAAAAATTAAATTGGAGTGATTTATGTGTGTTTTGCATTTTTAGGGAATTTCAGAAATTTTTCTGGAATTTTTCGGGGTACTTTTCCGGATCGGAAAATTTCCACGTGGTAGACGGATTGGGTTTCCGGTACTGGAAAAGACTGTCCAATGGCACTGAAAAATTGGATACATGGTTTTAGGAATTTTTTTTGATATGAGCCATTGGAATTTGGAGTGAAAATTTCATTGTTTTGGAAACTGACCGGTAGAGTGTTTAAAAATCGGGACAAGTGGCAAGTGACACATGTCACTTGCCTAAGGGTGCATAGGATGATGGTTATCCTATTCAATTGATTTTGGGTGAGCTTCTACGATGCTTTCAAGGGAAAGTTAAAGAAGGGTGCTTTTAAATGATAAGTCTCCATATTCATTTAATGTTTTTGTCTTATTCTATTCTTTCACTCACGACACTCTTCTTTGCAAAGACTTAAAAAAAATTATTTTGAAAGCATAAAGCTTCCTCTCTTCCGTAGCTTTATTTCTTCTTCAATGGGTGTTCTCTTCTCCTTCCTTCGTTGATTCTTCATCCTCCAAACAAAAAGTTCTTCTTGTTTCCTTGCTTGCTCCTCTTTTATTCATTCACAAACTCAACCTTTAGCCTTGTTATGATGTTGATTAGTGGGATGTTGAGTGATGGCCGTAGGTGGGGAGGGGGGGTGTGAAGTAGAGATTTGGTGCTTGTTTGAAGACTTGAGGATGTGAAGAGTTGAAGCTTGGAGTTTGTTTAGGTGAGGATTTATGTTATGTTCTTTCATTTGGTAGATAGAAGCATTTATTGTGATTTAATGTGCATTAATTTCATGAAGCCTAGGGTTTAATGCTATGAGTATGTGTGCTGAAATTTTGGGGGTTTATGTTCAAGTGAATGTTTAGATGAACTTGGGGCTGAATTGGAGACTAAATTGGATGCTTGTTGATGTAGAATTGATGGTAGAATGAAATAAGTTGAGTTGGATATGAAATCTGGAAAATGTGACTTTGTGTAGGTTTCAGATTTTTGCTCATAACTTTTGATAGGGTTGTCCAATTGAGCTGAGGTTTGTTTTAAATTAAACTTAAGAAGTATGGCTAGATTTCATATGAAGGAAGTTTTGTCCAATTCTGACTTTAAGGATTTTAATTTTGGCATGCAAAGTGAGTTGTTAGGTGCTGTATGAACAGTATCCGAACTTTGTGATCTGAAACTTTGGTGATTTTTTTTAGGTTGATTTGGATTGAATTTGCTACTTTGGTCTTCATGAAAGTTGAAGAATTTTGTGTTAGCTTTCTAACGCCACTAAGTATGATATTTTTCGATGTGTGGATTGAAAGTTATGGTCTGTTAATGTTCAAGTGGTAATTCAGCCTTTGGTGTGCAATGCTCTAAGTGTATAGATTTTGTGCTCTTTGTGTTCTGAGATTTATTTGGGACTGTTAAGGGAGAAATTGGTTCAAGTGACCTTCTGGAAAATTGTAGAGGATTGTTGTAGCTTTCTAATGAGGTATTTTATGCGAATTTTGAGTGTAAGGATTGTTAGATATAAATTTATAAAGTTTTGTTATAGTTTAGGTTAAAGGCTGTTTTCATAAACCCTAACAGGACAGCCACCTTAATGAGAGGATTTGACCTAGTTTGAATGGGAATTTGTTTTGAAGTCCTTCTTGAGAGTTGGAGTATTTTGTCTGAGCTTTTTATTGCTATATGGTATGTAATTTTTCGACAATGGGTTGGAAAGATATGAATTTTGGAAGATTGGGTTATATTTGAGAATGATTTGGATAGGCTGAAGCTTTGATTGAGAAATTGAGTTGTTTAATGATGGAATTGGCTTTCAGTTTGTTCATGAAAGTTGTAGCCCTTGTTTTTCTCTTTTGATTGACATAAAATTTGGAATTTTTGGTTAAGGGGATAAAAAGATATGAATTTTGGAAAAGTGCTGAACTGTTGTGGTAATTTTGTAATTTGGCAGAAGTTTTGAGTGCATTTTTGACACCCTTAGGGGTGAAATTGGATTTTTCACTCTTCATGAAACTTGTAGAATTGTTCAAGAGCTTTCCAACGAGACCAAATTGGTGATTGTTGGATGTGTGTGTGAAAAGTTATGAAATTGGAAAGAGGAGAAGGGATTTTAGTGAAAATGGGAAAATAGTGAAAAAGGAATATTTGAAAAAAAAATGACAATTTGGTCTGTCGCTCGCACCTCGCGAGGTCGCGAGGGCGCGAGGCTGGGTGCGACGCCCAGCCTCTGATTTTTTTTATTTTTAATTATTTTCTTTTCTAATTTGCTTCATTTGGGATTTATGTGACCTAATTATTTCTTTTGTCAATTACTTTCGCATCCGACGTCCGATTGACCTGATTCTCGAGGCATCGGATTCGTATGATATTTAATTTCATTTATTTGTAAAATTGGGAATTTTTAGAGTTGAAATTGACGTGGACCGATTAGGTCAAAGTGAGAGGACCGGAAAATGATTTTTCTGACTCGTGTTTTATTTATAATTGGACCTATAGAGGTCCAAATTGGGTGATTTCGGTGTCAATGGGTTTCTAATTTTTAGAGGAAAATTTGGTGACGGGAAATTGTGCAATAGTGCCGGGAATGTCACGAACATGCATTGTACACATTTAATTGCTACATGTGCATTATTAAATGTTTCTGATTG
>JAOSBK010000003.1:21036181-21052670 GCA_027568895.1 Erythroxylum shatona
AAGTTGTAGATTGTCTTTTATTCTTTCCATTGATATAAAATGTGACATTTTTGGGCCATTGAGTTGAAAGATATGATTTTTAGAAATTCTGTTACTGTGTAGGATAATTTTATTTTGGGCAGTCACTTTGAAGTAGTTTTTGACTCCCTTAGAGGCCAAATTGGATTTTTAATCCTTCATGGAAGTTGTAGAGCTTCCTTTTATCTTTTTATTGATACCAAGTTTGAAAATTTTGGAATTCAGTGTGAAAAATTATGAATTTTCAAAGTTTCAGGTGCTTGGCCACTCGCGATCGCGAGCAAGCGAGCATTTTGTTTCAACGCTCGCCTTGCGATCTGCAGAGTGCGACGAGGCACTTAAAATTTTTATAATTTATTTTCTAATTTTTCCTTTTTTTGCAAATTCAACCTCCTTCCACTTCTTAGCTTATAACTTTTTCGTTTGACCTCCGATTTACTTGATTTTTGAAGCATTGGTTTTCTAAGAAAATTCTCTACCCCTTCCATGAAAATCTAGAGCTTTCAGGTTTAAGTTGAAATTTATGGATTAAATCAAAATGAGAAAATTGGATGGAAATATTGAACATGCTTCCGTACTTTGGTGATTTCTCGATCTAGAGAGATCTGATTGAGGTGATTTTTTTGGTTATAATTAATCTAGAGACATGAAATTTTCTCTTTAGCTTAGAAATCGGATTTCAATTTGGGCCCTAAGAATTTCATTTTCAGGAATGAAATTAGGGTGAAATTTTCAAGATCTGTTCAGAAGTAAGTAAAATATAAGTTCGTTTTTTAGATTTGACCTGGTGAGGAATTCCTCCCTTGTGAGATGCGCGTCCAGATGTCACGTAGGACGTCGGACACGTGATCAATCGGAGCGGGGTTCCAACATCTAGGTTGAAAGATAATACATAAAAGACCAAATTAATGAGTATATCAAACATACTTGGCAATTACTAGTGAGAAACTGGAAGAGCAGATTGGCGAGATGATGCATAAAGTAGGCAAAAGTATCCTTTGAATGAAGAATGGAGCGTCGATCAGCCGGTAGTGAAAATGCGTGAAAGAGGCAAGACAAAGATCAGTGAATATTTGGGGATTTAGGGTTCTATAAATTTTGATTAATTTACCATTCCATATTATCGTTTACCTTTTTTGACATGGCAATGAAAAATATAGTAACAGGGCCATGTATACATTGTAACGACGCGTGTATGACATGTCCTAATTTTCATCCACAAAGCCCTAAATTGACCAGACTTGTGAAAGTTTAGACCTTCATTGAGCAAGTTACAAGTTTAAGCCCTAATCTTATCAAACTCAAAATGTTAGGCCCCAATTTAGGCTTTTAGCCCCTTATTCTTTAACATGCACATTGAACTATTTAGAATCTATAGTGTGTTAAAATTCCTAAAATGGGTTTTGATATATACGCATTCCTAGAATATCTTTTTGGCGAATTTTTTTCCTAATGATTATTGCACTTGGCACACTAGCTAGCATAATTTGTCTTAAATAAATTTAGCATTTTTTACAGTCTACATCTTCCTCTCTTTAATCTATAAGTGCATCAGTTAACTAGTTTAGTTCATTTACATAATAGTGGTAGAAACAAAATACAATAGCAATTTTTTAAACCAAGGTATTAGTCTCTCTTCTTCATAATAAGGTTACAATCTCTATTCTTCATAATAAGGTTACAACATTATATGTTGGGAATTTGGTAAACAAAATATAGTAGCAAGATTTTTTGACTTAATATTTTTGTACCTAATTTATTAAAAACAAGTCCATAATGATAATTGATATTTTATAATGCTTATGTTTTTATGATTTATCAGGGTTATAATGACTTTGTATGTAAGTTTAAAGTTATATTATGGTGGACACTTTAAGTTAGATCTTGAGATTGAGTTATGAGGGAGGATTATTAAGTTTTTTTCTTTGATAAAATTAATCTTAATTTTGTTACCTATAAAAAAAATTTATGAAATAAGGAAAGAACTTGAGTACAAATAAGTTGAAAAGGCTTATTATATAGTTCAAAGTTTTAGATTTAATGAGTCTTTAAGACACCAAATTTAATGAAATTTGCATTAAGTTAATTAACTCTTTGAAAATATATAGGAGAATTGACGTGTTACAAATAAGTTAGACAATTTGATTTTGGCTTAAGAAGTTATCGCTATAACAATTAATGATGTTACGCCTATAGGGATGTTGTGTTGGATGAAGTAATTATAGAGAGTGTTTTTTGAGAACGTATATATTAAAGATGCAGATATCTATAAAGAAGAGAGTATTGTTGAAAATGATGATAACAATGATTATAATTCAATTAGGAATGTTGCTTCATATGATGAAGATCACAATGAATTGAAGGTAGGAAGGATGCATCTGATGTGTCAATTCTAGATAGTCACCAACTAATAGTGAAACACCCCACTCCCGTAAGACACTTACCCAGCATCCTGAGTAATATCCGAGTACATGCCCCATGAGGGTGGCATGCTAACATAGTCAGTCAGTAAAATTTCTTTATTAAATTTTTTTTGAAGCACATACATATGCGGAAATCAATTATCAAATCGGGCCCATTTTTATTTCATAAATATTTTCAATCGCATTAATACAATCATCATAATTTCAATAGCCATTTAGGCCCATTACAAATTCAAAAATACTTGTAGCCATAGTTTCATTACATTTCAAAGTCATTTACAAACCTTTCCAACTTGGAAGGTTATTACAAACAGAAATACTCAATTCCATACAAAAAATAAGAAAATACAAATGTAGATGCGAACTAATCCCGACCTCTATCTTTCACTTGTATGTGGTGGCTATACTCCTATTTGCCTAACGAGATATGCTTCTGAGCCTAAAAAATATTGCAAAATTTTGGGTGGGTTTTTGCAAACTCAGTGAGTGACCGTCCTCGATGGCTCACTCAATCACATAACACGTACAATTCATTAATTCATCAAATAAAGTCACATACATTTCACATTCACTTAAGCATATATCACTTGATGATTCATTTGACATTTCACATTCAACACATTACAATTATTCACATCATGCATATGCAGTGCACATGAGACTCACTTTCAATTTATAACTTTGTTGTGACTGAGTGCCTAACTGTCCCGTATCCATTGTAGATACCAGGCTTATTGATAACTGTCCTGTATCGAGCTCATTTATAACTCTCCCATATCCGTTGGAGATACCGGGCTCATTTTACATAGTGAGCCTTTGGCTCTTATACATTTTCTAAGCTCTAGGCTCTTTTTCATATGCTGAGCATTAAGCTCTTTTTTAGCAACTACTCCGATCACAATTGCCTTTATGTTTTATGCATTCATGTAATGAAATGCATCACATATATTCAGTCAATTGAAAGTGCTCAATATCACACAATTATATTCATTATCACATTGTCATCAGACCTTAGTCCAACATTTAACATTTAAGTTGAGAAAATAGTTATTCCGTCCAATTTACATTTAATGAGCACTTCAATATCTCATTCACATTTCACAATCATCGAACCCTCTGTCTGAAAATCAACACAATTCAATTCATATTCACAATGCATAATCATTCAATCCATAATATAAACAAAACAAATAATAAAGTAAGACCATCTAGGTCTACTCACAGTATGCTCCAAAGTAGCATTTGCTTTCAAGGTCTGGAAACAATTCTAGATGATGGAACTCTATATGTTCCTCTATATCATGCAAACATACACATTTCACAATTCACACAATTGTATAAGTGACTATTGATGCACAAATATGTATATTAAATATGTACAATGTATGTTCAATGACCTTCCCTGGTGTATATCCTTAATACATGTCTCATAACCAATTATCAAGATCTTTGAATCATTCCTTAATACTTAGAACACTCTTCTTACGTTAATAATTCAATCCTACTTCAATTGGGCTCATTTAATATCACTAACAAGCCTAAACATTTCATTGTACAACATTGATAAGTCAATCATTCATAAACAAACATCTCTTGGGAAAAATACCATAAATTTTGCTGTAGATCTTGGATTAATGTCATCATTAGATGATTTCGAAGAGGACTTCTAAATCTACAACTTTTGTGAAGACTCAAAAATAAGATTTTGCCAAAACACACGGATGTGTGAAATCAAACAAGCAGCCCATGTTTCTTTCGGGTCTAATTGTGTTTTTTTTTTGTCAGGAACACACCGACAGTGTGAATTTACACGGTCTGACCGTGTAACCTATGGGTTACTCAATTCTCCTTCTCCAAAACCCCTCCAATGGATCCTACACCCATTCTAACATCACTTTTACTTATAGTCTTCCCAAATTCACCTTTTTTAATGCAATATCACTCCATAACAATTCAAACATCAATTTGATTTCATTCACTCTCAATTCTCAACTCATTTGATTCATCATCTCAAGTCGATAACTTCTTCAAATATACCTAATTTCAAATCAACATCATCCATGCACATTTCATATTCCCCACTTGATCATAAACACCCAAAATATAACACATTCTCATACACTTAAATCATAACACAACATAAACATTCATCCACAAATTTTGCTACACCTAGTTCCTAATTTCATGTCAAATTTTGGGACTCTTAAAGACAGAATTTAAATTCAGTGTCTTCATGAAAAATGTATCCCTATTGTTATAATTTAATCCAAATCAAGAATCATCTCAACTAAACAACAATAGAAGAAGTTATGGCTAAAACACTGAAGCATATGCATTGAACATTTTCCAATCCATCATCTTCAAGTTTTTCCAGATTTTTACACCTAACATACTTGTACAAAGATTATCCTTTTCTACTCCATCTATCTCCTCATTCTCAACTCCATTTTGACTCATTTCTACACTTAACCACTAACACGAACAGGTTACAAATGCATTTTTGTACTCATTAACTTCCAATTCTCATTAAAACATCCATTTCACAACCAAGTCATCTTTAAAACATGTGTAGCATAACTCATAGTTTCTTACTCATCATATACAGCATCAATCATCCATAAACAACTCCTAACCCATTATTTAGAATTTACATGAAACAAACATCAATATTTACATATATATTTTCATTTCTTCACCAACATTCTAGTATATACAAAACTCCTTATCATGGTCATTCAACCTCCACCACATTTCTGTAAATCATTACTCATCAATAAAGCAAGAAATTTTACACACCCTTCACCATTCACGACACCCATATACCCATAACACCATTTCATGAAATTAACCTCTAACTATCATCACAATTGCTTCATTTAACTAAACTCATAAAAATTAAAACATGACTTACTTGATTTAGCTTCCAAATATTTATAATCACCATTAAACCCTAACTCTTTCATCTACACCATCATCAACTTTCATGGAAGAATAGGTTGGGTCTTGTAGTGAGAATGAAGAAGAGAGCAAGGTATAATAGTAGCATGAAAGATGAGATTTCAAGGGTTAAAACTCATGAAGAATAGAGGAAGAGAGAAGATACGAAAATGATGGAGGAAACCAAATAAAACACTAATGGGTTTTTAAGAGAGAAAGTAACGTGAAAGCCAACAAAAGGGGGGGTGTCCTTTTAATTCAAAGAGTAGTGGCTTAAGGCATTGTTTGGCAAGTGATATTTGTCACTTGCCACACATGCCAATTCCAAAGTATTTGATTGGTTCTTTCATTTAACTAATCCCATCAACTTCAATTTCTACTCCAATTGTTCCCCAATTTTCAATGGCACTTGTCAATAAATTCTAAAGTCATTTATCAAAATTTCCATTACCATTGGACAGTAATTTCTATTACCATTTAACAATTGTTTTGACACTTGGCAATTTTTCCTAGCTAAAATACCCAACAATTTCCAGAAATTTTTCAAAAATTTAAAAAATTCTAAATCAAATTATACGCTTCCCAAATCAATTTTCAACATATAAAACCCACATTTCTCAATATATTCACATTTATAAACAATTGTACCCAAAAATTGTCAATGAATGCAGGTACAATTATTTTTCTGCGCAAAGATTCAATATTCACGTGTATGTGCATATCATGTAATGCATGAGCATGAAATGTGTTTCCTAATTTCTCAGTAATCTCTCACATTTACTATTTTAGCCTCAACATGGGTAACGAGATGTTACAAATGGAAATTGATTCCAGTTATTTGTAGAAACTTCTTGACAATGAGAGCTAATGGAGAGTAGCTTGGAGAGGCAATAAAAAGGCCTAATAGAAGTGTTAGGCATTAACCATAAGGTGGAACATCATAATGGATATAGGGTATGAAATTTAGCAATGCTAAATAATTCAAAGATGTTGATTTTTTAATAGCAATAGTTTTAAATGTCTAATAGAAGAAGAGTGAGTTTAAGCATATTGAAGTAAGATACAATTAGAAGTTGTATATAGGTTACGATAGTAAGGATGAATGCTTCAAAATCAAGGTATATAGAATGGAGCATATATTTTTCATAACTAGAAATTACCTCTTTTCTATTATCTACCTAACAAATTAAGATGATGATTTAATTAAAACAATTAAAACTAAATTGAAGTTTAACAAAAATAATAACCAAGAACGTGAATCACAAGAGAATAACCAAATTAGACTGAGTTAAAAATCCCCCTAAGATTTTTTTAAGTATTTTATCATATAGTTCAATTGAAGATCATTGGACTGTAGAAATTTTTATCTTATAATGATAACTTTCTCAAAACTATTAATAAAAAATATTTAGTTGATTAATTGAAATATCTTTCTAGTTTAAACCCCTAAGATTGCATTAATTGATTTATGAATTTTATTATTACGTTTAACCATAACACAGAGGGTTTATGTCGACATATCTTTCGATTTATATGCAATTTCTTTTAGTTACTGTAGATATATTCATACAAAAGGATATTTCAATCTTAATTACATGAAATCATACGTTGAGTTAATATCCCAGACATATTAATTCAAGACTCAAAACACATAATTAAATTGCAATAAATCAACAATTAAGTTGTATTAAATAAAGAATTAAATCACAAAGTTCATCCTAACTTAAGGGTTCATCCTACTTTGGCACTGAAAATTTTAGTTCATAAATATAGAAAACAAAAACAAAAGTTCAGAAGAAAAATTAAAAAATAGAGAATTCATTATATATCCCCTTTTCTCTAATATAATCCCCTGAAACTTTGGTGGAAGAGCGTTCTCTATCGAATCTGTAATCGGTCTCTGATTCTCTATCGTTGTCAGATTCATAATTATGTTTAGAACTCCCCTTTATCTCTAAAACTCCAACTCCCTTTAATTAACCTTTATATTTTCTTTTTATACTTCGTAATTAAGGTTTCTAAAGAGGAGGATACTGTCAACCATATAGCTATTTGCATGACTGTGTCCCTTAATCTCCTTCGAAAATTGTGCATAGATGCGTTCCCAAAATCTTACATGGGAAGTGGACATGATTGTATCCATCACCTACATGGGTAAGTCGAATCTACAAACATGCAAAACATCTTTTAAGTTATACATGCTTATAGGGACTTACACAATCCCACATACAGTAGTGTACATGACTTATAATGGTGTGTCCTTTATTAGTACTGGCATGTCCCTCCCAAACATCTCTAGTTTTTTTGTTTTTTGTTTTGATTTTAACCTCATTCTTCTTTTTTTAATCCATGAAGGCAATTGAGACCTAATAACAAATTAGAAACAAAACAAGTACCACAAACAACATAAAAAGCACTAAATAAACAAGCGAAACACACTAAATATGGGAATAAAAATATAATTTATTAAGCATTTATCAAACATCCCCATACTTAAACCTTTGCTTATCCTGAAGTAAATAATAATCCAAATCATTAAACTTAAAAACACCCATCCCTTATTAATCTCAACATGTCCATCCACAACCTGAATTATCATATGAAATGAACCAAATCAATATACAATTAGACTTATCATTCTTAGAACAAACTTTCATAAGATAATATCAATAGCAATCAAATTGATAATTTTTTGAAATCAAAAGAACAAAATTTCATTCACTAAATGCACTTAAAGTGTTTAGAGTAGGAAATATAATAAACTCTCACATTAATACGGGAAGATTCGTAACCGTAAGCTTACAATAAAATCAAATCTTTGCTACTTACAAGTAAACTATAAACAAAAATCAAAAGGTCTTTAAATAAGGTATAATGAGGCTTAAGTAGATGTATGAATGGGATAATAAGAAGGTTAACAATGTTGAAAGAAATTCACATAAACAAAATAAGATAAAACATGGTTCTTTATAGCATAAGTCCTTAAAGCAAAAATTTCATTGGCACAACAATAATTCTTCTCACTATCCAAGCTTTCTTTTCTTTTCTCTTTCTTCTTTCTTTTTTTCAATTAACATGCTAAAAATAATTAATTCTAACTTAAAATTCGAGAAACTTTAGATAGAATATAAAATTATAATAATAATAAAGCTCTAGAGGAGAAACAAATTTAACAGTTAACATGTACTAACAATCATAGGCACATTAGACCTTATCTTTAAAATTCTTCAATATAATCCAAGTCTTAAGTGATAAAGTAAGTGTAAATCCTTCAAGGTTCAAAGATTATTAAAAGTTTTCAAGGAAAATAAGATAATCAGCTATCAATGTGGTTATGATCAATTAAAGGAAAGGCTAAGTCTTAAAAATGGTTACTTTTAAGGGATAAAATAAAGTAGGTAATAATCAAAGAAAATAAGCTAAAACAAATGGTTAAATCTAAATGTCTTTATCATCTTAATGCCTCTAGTTTAATATTATGGTCTGAACATGAATAATAAAAGCAAGTTTTAGAATCATCTTACTGTATATGATAAACACCCAAAAAAGAATACTAGAGCATCAACTAATGATACAATTGCTCTTAGGCTCAAAAACTGACATTTAGGTTTCACTTACTAAAATAATATGCAATTTTAATTCAGATTAACCATCTCAGTGATTACTAAAAAATAAAAATATAACTTATAGAAGCAATTCTATTCTGACATCCATCCTTTTGCATCCTATTTTAACTCAATAATAACCTAAAGTGTTTCAGATAGATTTTAACTAAATTGGGATATTAGTTAATAAGAACAAACAATAAATATTATAATAAGCTTAAGAAATTTGAAATTTTCATTTAAATTTTTATTATTCCTTTCCTCACAATGTACATAATAAAAGCACAAAAAACATAATATCAAAGAAATAGTGAGAAAGGAATAATGATTTAGTACTTTAATGAATAATAATTTATTAAAATTTTAAACTCGTTATAATTTCCATCCCATATTAAATACAATCACCTTGCAAAAGAGAAACAAAAGGAGATAAAAAGGAAAAAAGATATATAAATAATAATAAAATAAAATAAATTCTAACAACATTGCAATAATAAAGTTTAGAAGGGTTAACTTTTACTAACTATTAATACAAAAAATAAAATAATACATAAAAATAAGAAAAATACTTGAATAATAAAGATGAAAAATAAAAGAAACAAAACAATACTAATTAAACATCTCATGTCGCTTTTATATTTGTCAGTCATTTGGTGTACTAGGAATATTTGTGGCTTCCATGTCTTTGAATGTTGTTGTTAAAGTAGATAATAATGGGTTAGCTCTAATTGGTGGAGTTGGTGCTCCTAGTTTATGGTGTCCTGCCATCCTACATAACACCTCCTCCATCCATCTATTATATGTCTCCAGATGCATCATATATGCCATCAGCTCCTACTAATCATCCTATACAGTTGCATGTCTTCTTAGGATCGTTCCCATGTATTTTTCTAATCAAACGATCTTTAATTGGTCCTAATGAAGAGGTGGTTTCAAACTACTAGGCATGCTGGTGCTCTCTGAGGTGTCATTTTGTTGGTTGGGCTCCCTTCTTAGTAGTGGTAGCTAAGGTGAGTCTAGTTTTGGCTCCTACTCCTATGTGTTGGAACAATCTCTGTCTACCCCTGCATCTACTTATTCATTCAAAAATCTAATCAATTTGTACATATCATCTATCGTTCCTTGCCTCTGGTACACCATGCGTATATTCTTCATTATATCCAAGTTCAAGGATACCATGGTGCTGAATAGCCTCATTGGTGGTAATCTACTAAACAATCCTATCCTATTTACTAACTGAGTCACGTAGGGTTCAATGTATATCCTCCCCACCTTCTTGTCCTTGTACCAATGCTGGAAGTACTAGGCTAAGGCATGCCTAGATGGATTGGCATCTACTCATTCATGCTCTATAAGTATAACACATATGCATTCCTAACAATGCTAAAACTGTCATCCCGCTCACCCAAGTTATGACTAAGAATGGCAAGAACGTACCTGAGTGTGGGGTGTTATAAGGTAGACACATTGGATTTTCTAGGGTTGTATTCCTCCTCCATGTCGATAGTATGCCAAAAGTGTCAAGCATCCATCTCGTATGGAAAATCTATGTGAATATCTAAGTACTCCTGAGTCTCTATAAAGTCTTGCTCATAAAGCTCCATGATTAAGAACACCGTATAACCCATCCACATCATTCACCAAGCATCTAAAATTGAATTGTATTTGGTAGATTCCAATTGTAGTGGCCTTTTTCTATAGAGAAAGTGGAGCACACCTTGAATATGAGTTCTTAGTATGTGGGCTTGACTATCTCAAAGAATTGGGACCACACTTTAATGCTTAAGAAATCTCGAACTTGTTCGGCTAAACTAACTCATTCCAACACCTCCCAATCAATGCATCTACAAGTTATTAACTTTTAATATTTTAGCCTTTACAACTATGTTTATGAGCTCTAGCATTAAACTTAGCATTGCTTATTACACTGGTAGATGTGTGACGATCTTTTGAGTTGATGGCAAATGAGCTCCACTTTGGTCTTTAGAAGACCATTTGCCTCTTTATCATTTTCTCAGATTCTCATTTTCCCTGAAACATAAGAAAATAACAAATAAAAATACAAAATGACAATTTTCTCCACACTTTATTCGTACACTCATTATATGTTATGCAGTTGTGAAAAATGATCACAACTAAAAATGAAATAAACTTAAAATAATGAAATTCACAAAATACCTAGGACTAACAAATATAAAACAAGACAGCTAGAATCTTTCATTAAAACAAAGATCAAATTAAAAAATAATTCCTAGGCTCATCACTTCCGAATCTATATTCCAATTTTAGTTCATAATAAAATCAAAAAATACATAAAAAACAATAAAAGATGAGAACAAGCTCATGATTCTTGAATCTTAATGCTATTTGATTGATTTTGATGAGATTTTGCTTTTTTCCAAGATTGCTTCTCCTTGATAAGTACTTAAAATCTCCTCAGCCTTGGGATTGATTTCTAGTCCTTCAAACATATATCCCTCTTATCTCTTCTCTTTTCTCATCTTTTTTATTACAAAACCCTGGAAATTTGGTCAAACACATGTTAAATATGATCTAGTGTTGATCCCCACAATGTTTTAAAAACTGGATCGGTAATTGAACCAGAGAAGTAACTGATTCAAGGGTCAATAGTTCAACCAGAATTCAACCGTGATCGAACCAGTGATTAATAAATATATAAGATAATTTTTAAACATACTATTTAATTATTTATCTAATTGTAAACTTAACTTAAATCTTCAAATATCAAAATATACAAAAAAATTAAGTTTACTAACACTACACAAAATAAGATAATAAAACTCACTAGTCATATTTCTTCAAAAAGATTTAAAAAATCACTAATCATAATATTCATTCAAGTTAAAATCATCAAAATCAAGGCATTTTAAATGAATCAACCGATTTAGCGATTTTTACCGGTTCAATAGTAAAATGAATGGGCCAATCACTCACAAAAAGCACGGGTTAAACCAGACCGTTTCATGCTCCAGTTTTTCAGTTCAGTCCAGTTTTCAAAACACTGGTATTATCTATTAAGTTTATAACTAAAATAGGTAGTAAAAGTTTACGAAATATCTAAAAGGTTAGATATAATCTTACAGACCTAATTGAACAAATTACTTGTTTCAATATATAGTTATAGGAGAATGGTTCTCAAATAAGTAGTAGGAGTAAGATAAAATTTGAAAAGTTCAAATCTTATGACAGTATATCCAATTGGAACCAGTATCTTTATTGATACATTTGATATATAGTTGAAAGACTACGAGACATTGAAATATTCACTTTTATGATGAATTCGAAGAGTTTGTTTTAGAGATGACTGTGAATTTGAGTGTGTTTTAGAGATGACTGTGAATTTATCATATCTACGAGACTACAACTATACTTCCACTGACCTTTGTTAAAAATACATTTATTTAAGAACAACTCTTATTGTATAAAAGAAGATAACAACTTAATTATAGGAATTAGATATATAAAGGTAGATTGGAAGTTGTTTACCTATTTGAAGTCCTAGTACATAGATAACGTACTAAAGATGTTTAGTATTTGAGATATTAATTATTCTATGTATAAGTTGATATTTAAGTTTAAGATAATAAAGATATAACTTTATAAGTAAATCCTAATTAAGGTCTATTTATATAGAACAATATCATTCAAGATTGGAAAGGTTCTAACGTAGCAATAGTTGATAATTAAGCTATAATACATTTATTCATTTAGTGGAAATGATTGTTTAGATCAATAAATTCTTTAGTAAACTTGATATAGTTCCTTGCATTGTTTAAAACAATAATATCTTGTAGAATATTAGAGTCATTGGGCATATAAAAGGAGCTAAGATTTCATCAAAGATCTAAGGATATATTTAGGCAATTTTTCTTAGTTATGATAATAATTAAGATGAAAATTGTAAGATTTAAGCAAGTGCTCACTACGAAGAATCTGAAATAATTCTCTCATTAAGCCACTATCCTAGCAGTAGCATGATCATCATATGGTAATGTGGTATATGATACTTAAATGATTAGCTCAGAGCAAGTGAAAGATTGTTGGTTTATACCCTACAACTAATCAGTTTAGTTATAGTTTAGTGACAAAATAATTTAAAGGGATTCTTTATCTTATACACGTTTAGATGTATATGATAAAGTCCATGAAATAATTATACATTGTAAATAAAATTATATAAAATTATAATTATAAGATTCATATTGTTTTTATGTACTATTCCTAAATTGTTTGTATTTATTGTTCTATTAAGACTTAATGTTTTCAAAACCAATCTAAAAGTTAAATCGATAAGATAAAATGTTTAAGGTTTAAAAGGTTCAACCGGTATTAGACCATCATAAAACTGATTAAAGATTGAATAAAACTGAAGAATTTGAAAAATGATTGAAAAAATTATCTTAACTTAAAGTTTAATTAAGAAAGAGACTGTTAAATAAAGATTATTTTGTTTATTTTAGTTTATAAAACTAATTAGTTTAAAATGGTTAATTAATTAATTAACTTATCAATTTTTAACAACAAAGATTACTAAACTAAATCAAATCAAAATTTGAAAACCAAATTGAAAAGTTGATCAATTTAACATTTTCACTGTTAAATCGGTTGAAGTGGTTTGATTTTTAAAACATTGTTAAGACTAAACAGTAATAAAATGTAAAAAGACTAGCACACATTATATTTTCCTTATAAAGGAAGTAATCGACCTTATAGCCTAAAATATGGAGATACTTAAATAAACGTATAGGTGTTTGCTAGAGAACAAGTTTAATAAACATATCTAATATGAGAAATCCATTTAAAATATTACTTGTAGGTTTGTGGAAATTCTCATTGTGATGATTGTATAAGTGATCTTTTGACTTGAAGTCTTTAAAGTTATCTTGTATAGATATTGCTATGTTTTAATATTACTTATGACCTATTTAATCATGGGTCATTCAGTTGGTAGTAATTGGATGTAGGATGAATTATATGGAGGTAGTTGAGTGATTAAGATAGGATTTATCACCCTAAAGTAATTAAGGAGAATTTTCTTTTGTTCTCAATTATTATTAATTAGAGAAGTCCTTGGCCAAGGCAAAAATGACGTTTTGTGAATAGTTTACAAATTGGTGAATTGAATCAATAGCTAATGACAGAGAACTAATATGATTGGACTCAAATTATAGTAGACATTAATTATATACTCTATGTCTAATCAGAGCATTGTATGATGAAAGGATTGAATCATATAGAAAAATCATGCACAAAAAAGTTAATCAAAACTATTTTAACATTCCTAAATATTAGGTGGTCATGATGCATTGCTAAACACAAATCTTGATCTATGATTATAAATTGTTTAATTGAAAAATTAAAGATAATTAAAAGAATTTTTAATGTATCTAATTCTAATTATAAATTTTAATTCTAATTTATAATAATTGCCAATATATTTGGGAACCTAATGGGTCTCACATAAAGAACACGTTGAAGAGAGCAAAGATTTTTTTTATTAAGTTAGATTTGATTGTAAAGTTTGATAAACTTTATAATTAAATATGAGATATTTAATAAATAAAGATCAACAAGAGATATTAGATCTTATTTGAGTATAACTAGTATTTAATTAAAATTATTTGTAATTCTAATTAAATTTTAATTAAAATTATATTATAATTTCAATTAAATTACTAAAATATCCAAAATTTATTATAAATAGGCTTAAGCTCTAATGGAGTTAACACTTCTTACTTAACCCTCTCTGTAAGAGTTGCAGAGTTTTCTCAGCTTGTTTTGTGTATACCGTTAGAAACTGAACACTTGTGCAACTATAGTGGTTGAGATAGATCAATTTCTAAAACGATTTAAGGGATATGATAAGAATATGATCAAGTTTTGGAATAAGGTACGAATTAAAATTCATGTTTTATTATGATTTAATTATTAATTATTTTATAAAATTAAAATAATCTTAATTTTTGAAAAATCAAAATATGAAAAAGTTTCGTAATTACTCCGCTATAGTTATGATTTGATCCCATTTTGATTTCCCAACACTTTCTTCTTTAGTTTATTGAATCTTATAGTAGCATTGTCTATCCATGTAAAAGCATTAGATTGTAATAGATCTATAATTAGACCTACTATAAAAGCATACTGATGTATAAAACATTTGTAGTACTCGGTGTAGGACCTCGGCCTCTCGGGCCTCGCGTCCTCCAAAGGGCCTCGCACCCTCACGGTTTTGCTTTTCCACAGGACTTCCCAGGAGGTCACCCATCCTGGTACTGCTCTGGCTCTAGCACGTTTAACTTCGGAGTTCTGATGGGATCCGGTGCGTTAGGGCATGGAAAACGCGTCAGCAAGGGGAAGGTATCCACACCCTTATAAGGGGTGCTTCATTCTCCTTCCCAACCGATGTGGGATCTTACATTAGGTGTCTATATCTACAGTGCCAAAGGTGCACCTCATCCTATGTAATTGTGTTAAAATAGGTGGATGGTATAGGGTCAGATGTGGCACGCATTATGAACATTCTATTCAGACTTTTCTCTCTATGATTAAGCCTCGTTCAGGATGAAACACCTTACATTTTCTTGTTGAAACAAAGTGGTAAGGCCTTTCTCTTGCATTTGCCTAATGCTTCGAAGATTTTTTTTAGATTTGGTACATAAAACACCCCTGTGATAATCTTCACATTTTTGTTTACCTTTAGTCTTACATTTCCTTTGCCCATCATAGCCATGTTGGAATTATTTCCAAGTTTTATTGATTCCCTGAAATTTTGATCAAAGAAGGAAAAATATTCCTTCTTTCCACACATGTGATTACTACAACTTGTTCCTGGACGTAGCTTTCATTTGTGCATCATTGGTAGTCACATATGCCATCAATAACACCTCTTCTTCTTGGGTCTCTACATCATTAGCCTTTTTCTCCTTGCTTTAACATTCCCATTGAAAATGTCCATGCTTATGACAATTATAGCACTTCACCATAGCTTTGTTGAAGCCTTCTCTGCCTCTGCTCCTTCCTCTTCCTCTACCTTGTCCTCTGCCTCTATGACAATCTTTAGGGCATGTTCTTCGACATCATTCAAACTTATGCACTGCTCATGTACCAGCAAACTACTTTGTAATTCGTCAATGGTTAAAATGCTTATATCGTCAAACTCCTCAATGGAGCAAACAACATAATTAAACTTGGGCGTCAGTGATCTTAAAATCTTTTCAACAATAGCAGTATCTCCCTTATTCTCACCATTAGCTTTCATCTTGTTAGCTATGGTAAGTGTCTGGGCAAACTACTCGTTTACAGACTCACCTGCCTTTATGTTCAAAACTTTAAACCCTTTCGTAATTGTTGGAACCCCTCCCTGGTGCGACACGTGTCCGACGTCCCACGTGACATCTGGACGCGCATCCCACGAGGAAGGGATTCCTCACCAGAGGAGAGCCCTCCTCAAATGAACTTATGTCATTGTCATCCGAATACATTTGA
>JAOSBK010000003.1:21052770-21075665 GCA_027568895.1 Erythroxylum shatona
ATTCATGAATGCATGTACAATTATTTTCATGTGCAAATTCATTCACTAGTCATATGTATGTATGGCATACTATGCATAAGCGTAAAGAAGTATTTTTAAGCCTCTCATAGATCACTCACATTTACTATTCTAACCCTCCCACAAATAATGGGATGTTACAGTTCCCCCTATATTTGGCTATATGATTCCATGTTGAACATGTGGCCTACATTCGATAACATGGTACCATTTGGTGCCATGTTCTGATCCTTTCTATATCCCAAAATCACTCTAAATCTACTTAAACTTGCACGAATACATTCATTATTCATTAAAGAGATAAATAGATCTTGCAAAAAATATAAGCTCAATTAAGCACCAAGCTGCATATAAATAATTAAAATACAAGTTAAATGCTCTCTAAATTATGCTAGAAATATGGTATAATTAGCACTTATTATATCACTACAAAAGTGCTTTTGGTTATAAATCAAGATACCAAAATCCTGAAATTCAGCCAACAAAATACAAAACCAAGAAAGAATGTTCCAAAATAAATAATTACTAAAAATAAATTTGAATTAGATTAACAAAAGTAACATGTTCCTAATATCTTAGTCCCTAACAATAGCGTTAAAATTTTGATATATGCTTTTTGAACAATACTAAAGATTAACTAGGCAAGTGCACTTATCACTTGTAATATAAATATGAATATTGTTCTCATAATGAATATAAGTATTAGTAATAAGAATCATTTTATTATCTAATATAACAAGTAAAATGAATGATTTAAAAGAAATAATGACCTGAACTTAAATTAATAATCTAAAATAGCAAACCAAAGTAATAAACAAGATTGAAGCAACCAATTGATAAATAAGACATAGATGTAGAATCCGCTGCAATTTTTTTATGCTTAAACTTATCTTGTTTCAATTATTAACCCTAGTTTTTTGGACTGATAAAAATTTCAAAGTTATATCATATTCTTTATCAAGAGATACAGCTTTTGTCCTTAAGTTAATTAATTGAAAGTCTCTTTTTAATTAAAATACCCAAGAATGCGTTAATGTGTTCTATGAATTTTGTTATTGGATTTAATTCTAACCAAAAGATTTATGAGGTCCCACATTTAAGATTACATATAACTCTTGTTATTTTATTTCATGATTTATTTATACATATGATTTATCATTACCTATATATGAAATCTAAAACTAAATCAAAACGCTAGCACTAATAAGAAATAATCATGAATAATTCATAAGGAAACCAAAGTGTTTAACCAAAGAATATATTCAAAGACATAATTTTGGGTTTTATCTTATCTAGATGTATTCAATTTTGTTCACAACAACTAAGAAATAACACAAAATAGAAGAACTCATTCTTATGGATATTTAAATCTTGATTTTTTTTCACTTAAATCTTGATGAAAATCCCTTTCTTTCTTTCTAAAGTTACTCCATTTCGGTCTAAAGATATTGTAGCATATGACTATAATGATATGCAGTCATCCCTTAATAAAGGCTCTCTTTTATATATAAAAAAATCCAAAAAATTCCACGCACCATGACTAATACAGGTCCAACATGAACTAGTGTTGGTCCTTTGTTACTCTTTCTGATAGAAAACTAGAATTTTTATAAAATGTGGATTTATATTACACCTGTGTTGTTCGACATCTAACGCGACGAATGGTGTTATGTTGGTGACCCAATTTCAAACCCTTCCTTTGAATCACGCTAGAACTTCTCTATTTTGGCTCCAACTTGCTCGAATTCATGTCTTTATTTGGAGGCTAAACAAAACATAAGTCATATTGAAAGCCAAATCCTACAGAAATCATCTAACTCCAAACAAGATATTCTCAAGATCATGTTAAATATATAACCTTATTCGTATTTATCAATAATGAAACATGAACTTGTAGTCAATTTCATACTAAATTAATTCTCTCAAGGTGACTTCTACGGATATGGGATCTCAAAAGATTTATTTAAGAATGAAATGATTGTTGAGTTATAAATTACCTACCCAAAAATACGACAAAAAATTTATGAACTTAACCAAGTCAATCTGCCTAATTCAAAATTATCATTCACCAAAATTTCAAAACTGTAATAAAAATTTGATGCAGCTTCTTAAGTGTTTCAAAAACAAAATAAGCGATGGCTATTATTCTCAAATAATACACTGCAAAATAGAAAATCAATGCAACCAAAACTACTTTTACTCATTAATAACAACCAATAGTCATGGCCATACAACAAAGTCGTCATGAAACTGGCACTAAAAGAGAGTAACACTCACGTAAAGCAAGCACAAGCAAAACAAAACATTGGGGTCGGGATTTTAGGACAATTGAATACCATGAAAGATGAGATAGGCGCCACATTTGAGAAATTAGGAACCAAAAAGGAGACAAACACCATGTCCATGTGTGAAAAATTAGCAACTTAAAAAGTCTTCGGCAAACCAACGACGACGAAAGTGGAAATTGTTCGAGTGAATCCCTAATTTTCCAACCAAGGCAGATGTGAGGAGGAGGAACAAAGTTTGTGGCTTCCCTTCAATTTAGAGGTTTAATTAAACATCGAGTTCGAAACATTTGAATTAAGTTGCACGTTAGTATAAATGAGAAGATTCAAACTGATCCTTTTTGCCCATATTGTCTCGTGGTGATTCATTGTATTTTCACTCGCTTCTTGTAATTGTAAAAGAGACAGCTCAGTTGAACACATTGTTAGAGACATCTAACTGACCCAATTAAAATACCTGGGACAGACTAACAAATATAAAACAAGATTCTAGTCCATATTATACCTCCTCAAATTTAGTTTTCAGGAATCCAATAGAATAATTACCAGGATCCTTAGCTTGACAGAGACTATGCTTGCAAAATACTTGATGCTCCTTTCCTGAGATGTCTAATCTGATAAATGTAAGTAAAGCACCTAACGAGTTTCCAGAAGCTGTGGCCTTACTGAACACAAGTGTCATGTTACACATCCCATGATTTTGCTATCTGACTTGGTGAATAAAGAAACAAGAGCTGGAAAAAGCTTTTGGCACTCACTCCCCACTTTATTCTTCTGACTAGCACATTTCAGACATCTCCAACTCCTCCAGCTTAGAGGATAAAAAGGCAAAAACGGAGAATATAACCCCAGGCAAAAGGGAGAAATAGAAAAATCAATGGAGAAGAAAAACAACGGCAAAGGTGTTGACGTTGACGTTGGAATCCTCTTCTACATACTTTCTCCATCATCGGAAAAAAAAAGACATACTCTACACAGCAAACTGGGGACTATCAAGTTTTGCAGCAGCCTGTTTATCAAGAAACCAAACCAACTTCCCTTTTGTTGGCTGGACCATTCGTGCAGGCAGTTTTGAGCATTCGGGTCCTACGTCGTCCATGGCCATATGAACTGCTTCTGCCTTGCTCTCACCAGTCACAACTATAGCTACATTGGATGCTGAGTTGATGACAGGCAGAGTGAACGTAATCCTCTCTGGTGGGGGTTTCGGTGAATCGGTAACGAATGTTACCCATTCATCTTTCTCATTGAGCACAGAGTGATTAGGGAATAGGGAGGCAATATGACCATCAGGACCCATCCCAAGAAGTATGAGATCAAATTTGGGGCAGTCATTAATTTCAGAGACACTAATTGTGCGTGTTTTCACTAATTGTCGAACAACAAATTCATACTCGCGTGCAGCTTCCTCTGCAGATACTGAATCATTGATAGAATGCACATGGCTGGAGACAATAGGCACCTGCCACCACAACCAATGCGTATGCCATAAAATTATAGAGCAGCATAAAGTGACTAAAATAAAGAAAAGAAACCTGATATACTTCCTTTTACAAATGTACACTATGACCAAACTTGAATTTCTTTTTTCTGTTTGAAACTATGGGAACAGAGGTAAAAGCGTCAAATTTAAGAAAGTGCAATCTCCTAAAGTCTCATCTACAGCATCATTACAAAGCCCAGAAGGCATCACAAATCACCTACAAGATTAAAAATGGTAAATTCAACTCAAGATGAAGTTCATGATTATGGAGTAGAATTAGCTGTCATCAAACAAGAAATGCATCATTCATTCATTCCTCGGTTCTCTCCAGTGTTATAAAAGGTAGAAACAGATTTTTTTCCTAGGTCAAATGAAATTATTTGAGTTCTAATGATTTCGTAGTCTAACATATATCCATTTTTCAGTTCATCGTAACTTTGTTAATAGAATCTTTAATAAAACCTCCTTAGGAAGGTATCAATATCAACAGGTGCCCTTATGTTCTACATTTCTTGAAAACAATTCAATCAAACTAGCACCGTGTATAAAACAAAGATGCCAAGAGTATTTCGTTGTCAAAAATTATTTACAAGAACAACAAACTACGCCACAAATAATTCCAAGAGAAGTCAGAACTATCTCAATCACAGAGATTGTCTTTAATCACTGCAAAAGTTTTGCAAGTATCAATTACAAAACAACAGAGAAAACTCTCCATTGTGCAAACTTAATTTAGCAAATCCAGATAAGCTGATGATATACCAATAAAAGGTTCTGAGAGTAAAGCAACTCTTAAGACAGAGATTTTCCTGTACAAATATAAGGTTCAACCATAAGATAGGGTGGAAAACATCCGTCATACTGGATAACTGTATTTATCCCTTAAATTGGTGTCCTGTTTACATAACTTCTCATCTTTTTACCATAATCATATAGCAAGACATCCAGCACCCAATGAGGACAAGATGAAAATAATCATCCAACCATCGAGAATCATGTCAGTGAAAGCAACATACCAACAAATCAATTAAATTTGAAATCATATAGTAACTATGAGAAACATCAAAAATGGTAAAAATAGATGGATTGAAATGGTTTGAGAATTTGCATGTTCAATCCCCAAATATTGAAACTTAAGGCTATGACGATGAATAGAATAGAAATGTCTCAAAGATTACAAGAGAAAAAGATAAAAGAATAAATGAAAGCCAACAGGGAAGAGATAACTCCAAGTTAACAAACTAAGCTGGAGGGTTTCTTTTACACTATTAAGTGACGATTTCTGTCCCATTACCAAGTTAATTCACACTCTTTATTATATAGAATGGCCACCACTTTGAAAGTTGAACGGAAGTAAGGAGATAATCAAATTTGACACTGCTCTAACTTAGTGGAAACCAAATTCTTTCATATACATACTTTTCATCTGCAAAATTTTAATGAAAGGATGCTGACACTCAAAAATTGGCAGACTGTAACAGCATTGTAAAAAGGAAATAAGTATTTCAGCAAAATAGAGACACTAAATTCTGACTGTGCTAAGATTAACATACTGAAAATGCAATTCACTGAATAAAATAAAGAGGCAAATTTTTCTCCAAATCCTTATAACTTTTCTAACAGCCATTGATAGCAAAAATAGATACAATCTTTAGAAGATCCAAATTACATATCTTGCTGCCGTTTAAATTGGAAAACTATTTGTTTTGGGAACAACTTGCATCCACTATAGATGCAAAATAGCCACAAAAGGAAAAGTTCAACATTCAAAAGGATCAAGGCAGTTTTGAATATTGGAAAATTAACTCTCTGTACCAGTGTACTTAGTAAGCAATGACAGTAGAAAGGCGCCGCAAGTTGAGTAGGAGAAAAAAAGCAAGAAGAAAGTCCCACATGCTTGAAATGTCAGCCATTTCCCCCACACTCTATTCTTTTTGGTTATTGATCACAATCAGTATCATAAAAAATGAAACTATAAAACAACAAAGGAAAGAATAATAGGGCAAACCTTGGACAGAAGGCCATCTTTTGTGAGCTTATAGTTACTATCGGCATGGCTTTTTGCGACCACACGTTCATCCGCCCAAAATACGTACCATTTAGCCCAGTCTACAGTCTTGATATAAGGAGCTTCACAGAGTTTCCTGCGAAGACCAAGAAATGTAAAAAAAAAAATGGTCCAATGTCATAAAAAGGAAGAAGGGAAGAGAAGCCACTGATACCCCATCAAGCTAATGAGAGAACCACCAGATAAGGCAATGGCAAAGAAACCCCTTTCCTTCACTGATGCCTCGGACAATTCAGCAATATAGTCTGCCAAATCAGTACGAAGTTCATCCAAACTCTCATGAATCCTTAACTTTCCTCTATCTTTATGAATCCCAGAATGAGCCATCCTTTGACAGAGTTTAAAGAGCAACATAGTTTAATGCATATAACAAAGGCAAGAAACCAACAGAATAGTAGTCAAAAAGGCAACTATTACACGTTATTTGACAGAGGCAGTGCACCAGGGAGGAAACTAGTGAAGAGAAGATAAGGGAACAGAACATCAAACAACCAAAGGTAGTTCGTTAACGTTGAAGGAAGGAAGAGGATTTTAAAATTTAAGAATACTTTCCCTTTAGAACGTGCATGCCTCAAAAAATGCATCAAACAGCAAGGAATTCAATATATGCATTGACTTCAAATCAGAACAAAGCCGACCCAGATAAAGGGGTGTGATCATTACAACAGAAAAAGATCGGTGCCCAAAAGGAACAGAAATTCCAATAGAGACGTCTTAAACGGATTAATTTCATGCGAAAGATCAGAAAACCGTCTAAATCCCATCAAAACAGAAGTTCAGAGAAACACAAATATACAGGGAAAGCAAAACAAAAAATCTAGCACAGGAATAGCTGTATATAAAACATATAGGAAAAAGGGAGTGAATGCTTACAGAGAAGAAGAGGAAAAAGAAACAAGGAGAAGAAGAGAGATTGTCTGACAAGAAGAAGAAGAAGAAAAGGGACGAAAATGGAAGATGGGTATTGAAACAAACACGAAACTACGACCCAATACGGCATCTATAAATGCACATATGTGTATAGATACATAAACTTTTAACATAGGAAGATTGTATACTTGGGCTAATTCCAATTTACTGGTTCTAATCAATTAAAAAAGAAAAAACTTGTTGTGTACAGAAGCGGAGAAGAATTTACCGTACGCGCATCCAATGATCGTGACAATACACACACGAACAAAAAGTCTGTGTCTTTCTCACCTGTGGATGGTAAACTGATAAAATTTAGATAGATAAAGTTAGTATTGAGAGAAAGATTGGAACTTCTGTATCTGGGTACTCAGAAAAACAGAGAGAGTTGAGAGTTCGGGCGCTAGATCCTCTGCTACAACAACTTTTTGTCCCTTTTATCTCCCCGTCTATACAACCAAAGAAATAATGTAAACGTATACCATACATGCAGCTTTTCATTTTTTGTCAAATAATTAAATAACAAGGTGCGTGTATATGTATGTATTTTGTGACTTAATTAATTGTTCAATTTCTATTTTAAAAAATAGAGAAATTGGGAAAAGCTAGACGAGGACAACATAGGAAACCAAACACTTGTTGAAATCAAACGTTGACAATTGTACCAATCGGGTGTTTTTAATTGGGAGACGGCCTTCGTCGACTCTGGAATCTGGTGGGTTTTTCTTCTTTAGGTGATTTTCTAACTGTTGTCTCGTACTTTCAAAACTCTAAATTGTCTTCAGTGTTATTCAAGTAATTCTCAATGTTGTGAGTGGAATTATTCTTTGCCAACTCAACTTTTCCTTTTAGTAATTTTTATGAGTAAGTTATAGTGATCTAATGTGTTAAATATGAATTTGAATAAGTTATAGTGATCTAATGTGTTAAATATGAATTTTAAGTTAAAAGTTATCAATGTTTAATATTTTATATAATTGTTTAAATTATTTGGTTTTGTCATTTTGTGGTAGAAATTATTAAATTATAATAAGCTTTATATATATATGTTTGTATTCTTTTCCACACACCAAAAAAGAAAGAGAGAACAGAATATTGTAAATTTTATAAATTTTAGTATTTGAAAATATTAAATATCCATTCGCACATTAAAGTCTTTTTCTATTGAAGGATTTGTTGATACGGTGGCTTAAAAATAAAAATAAGTGGAATGTTACACCTAATAATAAATATATAGATATTGAATTTCCTATTGACATATGTCTCCTTAAAATTAGCTAATTAACACCTGTTATATCTATGACATACATCACATTTTTTGAATGTTGATCAGGATTGAACTTGTAAATGGCTGTCAAAAATTAGAAATAGAATGTAGTGTAGTTGTAATTGAAGGCTACTCCTGTAATAATTTTTTTCCTCTAGATTTCTTCCAATGGTTAATAATACGATTTTCAATTATCATAAATAATATAGGCTCATGTGAGATGATTTTAATATCAGCCTGCAATAATTTTTTTCCTCTAGATTTCTTCCAATGGTTAATAATACGATTTTCAATTATCATAAAAAAATAGGATCAAGTGATGTGTCAACCACAACATCTCCTTTAATGATGAAGTTTGGAATCTAAGGGCATCAATATCAGGCAACAGTTGGGAAAGTGAGAGCTAAGAATGAGAGACAGAGAGGGGTTGAAGTTGACGTCCCCACATCACTTTACTTGAGGTTAAGGTAGGGTAGTCCTTGTTTCACTAATGTAACAATTATCAAAGACCTTACATTTTGGGTCAGCTCGTAACTCTATCTAGTATATCGAGATCTACAACCCAACTTTAGCCCTTATTTTCTGTTCTTTTCTATGAAAATTAATTCATTTGAACATTTACTAAATGAAATTAAAATAACTGACGTCTAGAATCAACACATTAAGGAATAACATGCTAATAGCGAACTTATTGCCTCCCAACATGTCTTTAAAACCAAGTGTAAACCACTGGTTCGTAAGTTGAATCCCAAAACACTAAACTAACACTTGTCCATCCAATCATTTATTAGGTGCATGCACATGTATTTGTGGCCCTTTCTACATCTAAAATCGTGATTTGTGTCATTTTCCTTTCTAAATTAATCACTGCATATATATAATAGATTTATTTCTCATTGTTACATAATTTATTCATCATCATCACCTCTACTCTTTTAGCTATCCAACATCTTTTTTTTTTCTTGCTGTACATTAATTAATTTGGGTATATATATATATATATATCATTAAAAAAGACAACTTGATTGTGGTAAAATGCCCAGTAAGCATTTCTGGTTTGCTAATGTGGGAAAGCAGATCAAATAGCTTATCAAACATAGAAGGGATGAAAAGTTGTAAGGAGGGTAGTACATAAGAGAGAGTTTAAGAGGTGAAAGTAACTTATGATCCAATTATGCAATATAAATATTAGCACATGCCACATTTCCTGGTCTTGGTGTGCCATGGTTGATCTTCGATAATTATTTGTTTGTTCGACCATGGTCTCCAAGTTTCTCAATAGCGCGTGGCACATTTGATTATACTCTAGTTTGGGCTAGGTTCCAGATGTTTCAGTCCAATATTATGATAAAGATCTTCTTCTTGCTTTGGCTGCTGGCTTAGGATGACCTGTTAAGGTTGATAGAAATACCACACTTGCCAACAGAGGAAGATTTGCAGGAGTGTGTGTTGAGATTGATTTGGATAAGCCATTGGTTGGACAGGTTGAGTTCGATGGTTATATGTAGTACTTTGTTGAGTACGAAGGCCTCCATATAATTTGTTTCAAATGTGGGATATATGGGCAAGGATAGGGACTGTCCTCTAATCAAGAGTAATCTACCTACGATAGAAAATAATCAATAGCTTCCAGCAATGGGAGAAAAGCTTCCTCCCAATTTTGACACAGATAATGGGCATAGCATGGTTCAGGGCCCTAATGGTCGCTTTGGAGCTTGGATGGTGGTTGAAAAGAAATCCTGAAGATCTACTCGTACTAGACAAAATGCAGGCAAAGTCGCTAGTAATACTAAGGCAAATGATTCTAGATTTGCTAATCTTCAGGTGGATGGTTATGATGAGGCGGAACTATTAACATTTGTAGATTAAGGTTGGAATAACACAGAAATGCAAGATTTAAGTTTTAGGATAGGCCACTCAAATGGGACTAGAGGGCCAAACAAGGGATATAAGTCTGGGTCAGATAATCTAAAAAGTGGCACTACCTCTCATGCAAATACTGTGCTTGACAGTCCATCATCTCTGAAGCCTAAATCAAGGATTGTTAGCGATAAGGTCACCTTTGAGGTGCAAAGCAAGCAAACTCAGGGAGGTAATCAAGAAACCAGTACAGCTATTAGGGGTAAGGCTATGGATTTGAACTCTGGTAAGGTACTGCAGCGACCTCCTTCAGCTGAGATCATTAGGTAGGTTGCGACTTCTTTTCGGGAAGCTTTTCAATCTACTCCTCTAGCTATGAAGCAGGACATTTCCATGGCAACGCTACATGATCCACTTGATGATCAACAACAACTTGAGTTTAGGGCTAAACCACCTGACTTAGATCATAGGAGAGTGTATCCAAATGGTGGAGGCCTTGGGCTTTGTGTCACTTCATCATTGGAGAAGGGCAATGTTGTGATGGATACACCAGCATAAGAGATTGACATGGATGTAGTGCCAAGCTCTTTGGCTTGATTTCATCTTGAGCTCGTTTGCCATATCTATATTATTTTATTATTTAATGATTAATTCCTATAACATTTTATCCTGGAATTTTTGTGGGCAGGTCAGTCAGATATCTCCTCTGGTATCAAGGATATTGTACGTACTTATAACTAGATATTCTAATTCGAGTGGAAACTCACATCTCGAGGGAGAGAGATAGAAAAGCAACAGCAACTTGTGGTTTCCCCCATATGTTTCGTGTGGATCCTACTGGTTTCTCAAGTGGTAATTGGTGTTTATGGCAGGAAAATAATGTTCAAGTTCAAGTTTTGGTTTTCCATAGACAATTTGTCCTTTTACTAGTAGTAGTGGGGGATTCTAGTCCCTGGTTCTTGACTTCTATTTATACTCCCTCTCAAGACCCAGGCTGCTGCATTTTTTAAAATGTCCCATCTTAGCCAAGTTATTGATAGGCCTAAGGTTCTCATTGGAGACTTCAATGATTATGGTTATGCCTCGGATAAAAAAAAGGCCAGGTTCTTTTTCAGTCGTGTTCGCTTGTTTCGTGAGAATATGGATGAATGTGATTTACTGGACCTTGGTTTTAAGGGCAACCCTTTTACGTATTAGAGGAAGCTGCATAGTATGTTCTCCACTTATGTCAGGCTAGATAGAGACCTTTGCAATGTTGATTGCCGTGTTCTCTTCCTGGAAGCCTCTCTCCATCACTTGTCACGCACTAAGTCATACCATAATCCCATTTTACTTAGATTATTTGGTTATGTCTCTCCTCCATCTTTTAAGGCTTTCCACTTTTAGGATGTTTGGACTTTACATGAGGGTTTTCAAGAGGTTGTTGAGATGGCATGGCGAGCCCCTCACACATCTCTTTCGGATGCTCTCTCTCATGTTAAAAATGTTGCTTTGATTTTTAACAAGGAGGTCTTGGTAATATCTTTCATAAGAAGCGCATAACTCTTGCTAGATTGGAAGGCATTCAAAAATACCTTAGCTATTGACATTCTAATTCCTTATTATCTCTGGAACAAGACTTAATAGCAGAATACAATAATATCCTTTAGCAGGAAGAGCTCCTTTGGTTTCAGAAGTCACGAGTGCAATGGCAGAAGCATGCGCACCGAAATACCAAATCTTTTCATACAACAACCATCTGCAGGCGTAAAAGAAACAGAATTGAGAGGAGTAAGTATGGATGGGTCATGGATTGTTGATGATGTTGCCATTCAGGCAGAAGTTCTTGATTTTTACAAGAATTTATTTTGTGTCACTGAGAGTATCACCGTGCCTTTTCCTGATATCTCTTATCATCCTCGACTCCATAAGGATAGAATCCAGTCGCTGCCTAGGCCTGTTTCTAAGGAGGAAGTTTTTGTGGCTATGAGATCAATGAAGCCTTATAAAGGCCCAGGCCCCGATGATTTTCAACCAATATTTTATAGGAAATATTGGAATACTATTAGGATACATTTTTATGGTTGACCAAGCCTTTAATACTGGAGTTTGCCCCCCGAAAATTACAGATACGTCAATAGTGCTCATTCTTAAAGAACCTAATCCTACTAATATGTCACAGTTTCCTCCAATTAGCCTTTGTAATGTGAGTTATAAGATCCCCACTAAAGCTATGGTTCAGAGACTTCGTTGCTTTTTGGAGGATTTAGTTAGTCCTGTATAGAGCGCTTTTGTTCTTGGAAGGACAACAGCTGATAATATTATTCTTGCAAAGGAGCTTATTCATACGATTCGTAGAACAAAGAAGAGGACTGGCTATTTAGCTATGAAAATTAACCTTGCTAAAGCTTATGATAGGATTGACTGGAGATTTCTTGAGTAAAACCTTAATGATTTTGGCTTTCCTCCCCTCATGATCTCTCTTATTATGTCTTTTGTGACTTAATCAAGACTATCTATTCAGTGGAATGGGTCATGTCTCCCTGCTTTCTCTCCTAAGCGTGGACTACGCCAAGGGGATCCTCTGTCCCCATATCTTTTTATCCTTTCAATGGAGATTCTATCTCTCCTTATCTCTACCAAGACTTTATCCCGCCAGTGGTGTCCTATGCGGATTGGTTGAGATGACCCTTCTATTTCTCATCTTCTTTTTGTAGATGATTTTTTGTTATTTTCTAATGCTTCAGTAGGGAAGTGCCAAGTAGTTTTAGATACCATGCGTAATTTTTGCGAATGCTCGAGTATGATGGTTAATGATCCAAAATCTCAAGCCTCAATCTCTCCCCACGCTACAAATGCTTATAAAGCATTGCCTAGACATCAATTTGTTGGATTTGTATCTGGGGATTTCCTTGTAGGAGTGTGATGGTAAACTAGCCTACAAACACGTCATTGAGAAAATGAATTCTCGATTACGTAGCTGGAAGGCTAAGCTTTTAAATAAGGCTGGGAGACATACGCTGGTTCAATCTATATTGTCTATTATTCCCATGTACACCATGCAAACCACTTGGTTACCTTCAGGGCTCTATTCAGAGATTGATAGACTTTGCAAGAACTTTCTTTGGAACTCGATAGAAGGTAGTAAGGGGATTCATTTAATTAATTGGGAGATGGATTACAGTGCTAAACGCATTGGTGGGTTAGGTCTTCGTATGGCCAAGGAGAATAATATTGCCTTAATTGGAAAGTTAATTTGGTCTTTAATCTTGAGGGATACTAAGCCCTGGACTCATGTGCTTGGCTCCAAATACTTTCATGGCCCTCAGGTTCTTACTGGTCCTTCCTTTTCAAACGCCTCTCCTTGCTGGCGTGCTATTCAACATGTTGTGCCCTACCTTAAGGATGGTTACAAGTGGAGGGTTGGCAATGGTGGGTAGATTTTGTTATGGTATGATAGGTGGGTTAGGGATATGCCTCTTCGCTATTGTATTCCAAATATTGATCAGCAAGAGATGGGATTGATTGTAGTTGATATCCTCACGGATATTCGTACACGAGATCCCCATTCTTTACGTACCTATATCCCGAGTAAGGTCTCCTCTTGCATTTATGCTATACCGTTTTCAATCACCTCTAACATGAAAGATCTTCTTGTATGGGACAAGTCTTCGCTAGGAAAATATTCAGCTAAAATAGGATATGATTTTATATCTAGAGCTCCATATCCTCAAGATGAAAGGAAGATTGGGTCAAGCTATGGAAGCTCCCTATTCCCTGAAAATTCAAGTTTTTCTTATAGTTGATTAGCTGGGATCACCTCCCAACTAACCTACTTCGTTTTGAGCGAAGTATGTCCATGTCCTCCAGGTGTGTGCGATGCAATAGAATGCATGAAATTATTCTTCATGCACTATGTGATTGCATGTGGGCAAGAGTCTTTGAGGACCATATCCATGTAGGGGATGGGAATGAATGATTTTTTTATGACTCTTTGGAGGATTGACTGTGTTCAAATGTCGTAGATCAAGGTATTTCTCAGGAAGCTCTCCTTCGATTTGTCATTGGGTGCTAGTTTATTTGGTGTGCTCGAAATAAAGAGAGTATAGAGGGCTCATTAATGCCTATTATGTCTCAAGTCCAATGGCAAAGGAGTCTATTCAATGAGTGTCTCATTTCTTTTGGTGGGAGCAATGCTCAAGCAAATTCCAAGAACTGGGAAGCTAGGTGAATTGCGTGGGAGATGCCTCCAGAAAATTTTGCTAAGCTTAATACGAATGGTAATGCTTTGGGGAATCCAGGGAAATTAGGGTTTGGTGGTTTATTTCGGGATCAGTTTGGTAGATGGCGTACGAGTTTCTTAGGTGCAATTGGGTTTACAACTATTATGGTTGCAGAACTTCAGGTGATTTGGTGTGGTCTTCAGTTTGCTTGGAGCTCCAGTTATAGAAAGCTCCTTGTGGAGTCAGACTCTTTAGAGGCTATCAACCTTATACTTGATCCTTCTAATGATTTACATCCTCTTCTGCCTATTATCAAGGATATTAGGGAGCTTTTAGATAGACAGTGGTGCTGCTCCATTTGTCATGTTAATAGGGAGAACAATCGGTGAGCAGATTTTCTTGCCAAGGTTGGGTCCTCTTGTGATGGCTATTGGGTTACTTGGCCAGACCCACCTTTGGGGCTTCGAGAGATTCTCCAAAGCGATCAATGCTCTGTTGCGTCCTTGAGGAGTTAGTTTCTTTTCTCCTTCATCCATTTTACCAAAAAAAAAAGAATAGAAGCTGATCAAATGAGTAGTTTCACAACATTTTGTTCCTACAAATTAGAAGATACCTTAGCTTACACAAGCTAAATTTCCAAAACTAGAAATATTGTCTTAGAATGCGGAACATTTAACTCCTATCATGCTAGGTAGTTGTCTCTTTTTCTCTAATGCAACTCATATTGCTTTAACAAACATGTACTGCTCTTTGAAGGTTGCTTGTAACTCTTGTTTTTGTCTTTAATGGCTAAAATCGTTACAATTGCTCAACAAGAACATCCTACTACTTTACATGAGAGTGAGAGACCTTGCTTGGGCATACAACCCACAGTTTCCAAGTTAAGCGGCTGCAGGATTAAAATCAATAAAGAAAAAATGGCAATGCTAGTCACATTAATATTAATATAATAAATAAAATAATAAAATTCAGATCTTTCAACCCTCGATAGCAATTGTTACAGGTCTCTTTATATATTATAAACAACAAATCGAGCTAAGATATGGAATGCTTGATCCTGGAGTTGCCTAGTACTTGATGGTAATATGGGGGGTGTCGTATCATGTTTGTTTCCTAGCTAAGAAAATTTTGGGTAAATTTTTGTATCATATGATTATGGAATGTATTCTTCAATCTCTGCCCTCCTCTTCTACGTGGAATACAAATTGGCAGATTTGCAATTGCAATGACAATTATAGGCATTGAGGCACTTAAGTTGAGATCTTGGAAGACGAGTTGTTTTCATGCTTTTGGAGACTGGCACAGCTCTAACAGAAAATGTATCAACAAATATATGTTCATCTGGCTTCAAACTTTTCACGCATACTTTGTTAAATCTTCCTGTAACTATAAAACATAATCTGATGTGCCATTATCATGCGTCTTATATAGAACCAATATTTAATGATGAACAAAAATATCATGAAGCTTATTTTAGAAAAAAAAGTGAAATTCATGAAATTACCAAATTGTATTTTATCTTAACATATATATGTATAATAACATAGACGGATCCCTTGAAATTATTAAAAATTTTATTAAATTTTATGAAATCAGATGAAATGTTAGTTTCTTTCACCTTATCTTAAATAAAATTCAATCCTCATGTCTTCAAGATTATTTGGTTTCGAATTTTAGATCGTCAAATCAGGAGAAACTATAACTGTTAACATACTATTGGTTTGACGTAGTAAACGGAAAGATTAGTTGAAATCTTCTGCAGCCATTATACAAATCTTGGATGACTAAAGTCGGGCAATCTATTAATCTTCAACCCTTTCAATTGTTGAAATGAAGTTATCCCAAATCCAAGATGATATCTTTTAGGATATATCATCCAAGTTTCAAAAATATTGTACAAGCGTCTACTTTACGTTAAACAAGATTCAGTTGGCTATTAGGCAGTAGTAGGTGAAGCAGAGAATATGGAAGAAATAAAAAATTAGGGAAGCAAATAATAGTTTCAATTTTCTTGCTCGGAGGTCTTATTCAAAATGAATTTTCAGTACTCTAACTTTTGTTTCCTGTCATAGCAAATCTTAAATGATACTTTCACAAAGAGTAATGGCGTGTTCACAGTTATTTGTCTCTATTTATCTTGCTTTGGCGCAACTTGTCATAAGTATGAGAAAAGACACTTTTCGTTAGTATTTAAAATTGATTCAATTGAGCATAAGATAATTGAATAATTGGTCTGAAGTAAATCTTACAGATACCAAAAGAACTTAATTTGTTATTCTCTTTTTGTCATAATGTGAGATATTTATGTAACTGGAAACTCCAATGAGACAATATTTTCTTTGAAACAATCTCATGGGTAATAAATGCATAAGGTAAGAAGGAAGCCTGTTGGTTTTGAAGATCTTCAATCATTAGTTTCTTGGATGAGGTCTTAGATTCACAGTATACATAATAAGTAGTCTGCAAGTAAAGTTTTGAAAGCCATAGTTGTATTCAAGAATTTTTCAATTCTCAATTTCATTTTAGCCAATGTCCTAGGATTCTTCAAGAAAGTCTTTAGTGAAGACTTTAGACAAATACAAGATTCATATAGCATGCATCTAGGAGATAAGGTGGATGAGGCTAAAGCAAAAGAGATTAATGGATTCAAACTTTAGTATTCAGGATGTTGAGACGATAGAGTGAGGTAGGTATCTTGGTTGTTAAGGAATTCATATATCATGTTGTGGGGGTAAAAAAGACTAATAATATGATTATATCCTTAAAGATTGTGGTGAAGGGGCTATTTTAAATATAGTGTGTTCTTATACTCCTCAAGTAGGGTTAAATGAACAACTTAAGCATCAATTCTAGGAAGAACTAGATGAGGTGATTCAGTAAATCCACTTGACTAGAGAGTTTTTCCAGAAGGAGATTTTAATGGTCATATAGGAGCAGCCTCAGATGGATACTCTTGGACTCATGGACTCAAGGGAGTTTCAAATATGGTGAAAGAAATGATAACAAGACTACTTTGTTAGATTTCACAGTGGCATATAAGTTGGTAATAACTAACTCTTTTTTAAGAAAAACAAGGAGCATCTAGTGACTTTTAAAAATAGAATTATGCAAACTCAAATTGACTATGTCTTTATAAGGTAGAGTGATTGACCTAGTAGCAAGGATTGTAAGGTGATACCCAATGCTTGCTAGTGAACTTAGAATAGATTGTTGGATTTGGATCTTATTATTAAGGGTTGGAGGAAGAAGAGAAGTCCAAAGAGGTGCACCAGAGTTAGATGGTGAAATTTGAAAAGAGATACAGTGAAACAAATTCAAATAGAGTAATATATGGAGAAGAATGAAAATCGGTAAGAGATGCTAACTAGAAATGGGAGAGCGTTGCAACCGTTTTAAAGAATACAACTACAGAGGCCTTGGGTGTTTCTAAAAGACTTAGGGTTAGTAAGAGAGAATCTTGGTGATAGAATGAAAATGTATAAGAAAAAGTTAAGATTAAGAAGGCTACCTATAAAGCTTTACTGGATAGTACCACAGAGATGGAGAGGTAGGTGATATAGAGGTATAAAATGGCAAAGAAATAGGCGAAGAAGATAATCTCAAAAACTAAAAGTAGAGCTTATGAGAAGCTATACTAACAATTAGAAACTAAAGATGGAGAAAATGATTTTTTTAAGTTGGCAAGACTTAGGGAACGAAAAACAAGAGACTCATATCAAGTTCGTTGTATAAAAGATAAAGTAGGATAGGTGTTCGTAGCTGAAAATGATATCAAGAGATGATGATAGAGATACTTCTATAGCCTTTTTAATGAATACATAGAGGATAACATCTTTTTAGGTGATCGTAACAAGTCCGAGAGATATCGTAACTTTACTCATTGTCGACAAATTACAAGTTAAGAAATTAAAAAAAACATCGAGGGAGATGAAGAGTGGAAGTGAAGCAGGGCCTGGTAAGATACTGATAGAGGTGTAGAAGAGCCTAAACAATGAGGGTCTTACTTGGCTAGCCAAGCTTTTTAATGCTATTCTCAAGTTTGTCAAAATATTGGATGAGTAAAGATTTAGTATGTTATTCCTTTATACAAGAACAAAGAGGACATCCAAAGGTGTAATAACTATAGAGGCATCAAATTAGTCATAGCATGAAGTTATGGGGATGCTTTTTATCTTGGAAAACCAATTTGACTTTATGTCAAAAAGGCCCACGACAAGAAACTCTACATCTTCTAAGAAGATTAATGGAATATTACAGGAAAAGACAACATAACCTATATATGGTTTTTATTAATTTAGAGATGACATATGATAAGGTATTTAAGGAAATTATATGGAGGTGTTTAAAAGTTAAGGAAAATCCTATGATATATACGAGTTATTAGGGATATATATGAAGGTGTAAAAACTAGAGTAAGGATGATATGAGAAGATATAAAATATTTTTCTATTGATATTGGGTTATACCAAGGCTCCTCTTTGAGCCCTTTTTTATTTGCAGTAATAATTGATGAGCTCATTAAGAATATCCAAGTGAATGTGCCTAGGTATATGTTGTTTGCTGTTGACATTATGTTTAATAGATGAGACAAAAAAGAATGTCAATGTCAAACTTGAATGTTAATAAGTTAGAAGATATGGAAGATTGTATTTAGAGACAGTAAAAGGGGGAAAAAACAAAGGCCTAAGAAAATTTGAGAGGAGGTAACAAAAAATGATATGAAATTGCTGGAACTTATTAAGAACACAACTTGTAATAGAAAATATTGGCGTATGAGGATACAAATAAAAGATCTCTCATAAAGAGATCCTTGTCATTTTTATTGGTCTTTTAGCATTTTTTTTCTCTTGTATTTAACCTAAACTTTTAATATGTAATACTTACCTTGTAGCAATTTAGTTTAAGCTTTTTCTACTACCATCTATTATTAATTAATTTATTTTTCTTTTTTCATGTGGGTCATTTGAAAACAATCTCTTTACTAGTCAAAAAGGACTACATATTATCAGACTCCTTTAGACTGGTATCAGCAAGAGTTTTACATAATTGTGGTTATTGTTGTTAATTCCTGGATTCTTCAACTTTGTTTTGGAGTGTAATTTAAACCGTTGGCTACATGAGATGATATTCAACTAACAACGTCAAGTAAATCTGCTTAGGCTATTGGTCGCTTGATTTCATTTTCTTCTTTTACATGCTAAGATCTAAAATCACCATAATGAAAAATTAGCAGGTAAGACTAAATATCATGTTAATTTGATGAAAAAAATAACATGGTATGCGTTGACTTTTCTATCGTAGGAAAATAATTTCAAGTATGGGAAGATTATCTCTAAATATAAGGTTAAAACTATAATTTTATATGATTTTCTTTAATTTAAACAATTTTACATCACATGATAGTCCAGCCTACAAATTTTTCTTCAAAGATAGTCCTCCTCCTACTCTTAGTTTTAGTCGTTAGTGGTTCCTTAAGCTAAAATGTGATCGTTGGGTTATTTAACCAGTCTCATGTTTAATATTTATAATGCTCAAATACTGTCTTCGACTTAAAATTGAAAATTTAAGAATAAGAAATAATAATAACCAACTGAAACTAGAAACACTCAGATACCATTATTATATGTGCCATTAAGCATATTGTGCCATATTGCATGAGTGGAAGAACAAGAAGCGTTGATTGATGAAACTTTAGGATATTAAGAAATGAAAGAAGTGGATATCTTTGCTCACACCTACAAAACAATGTCTCTATTTTGGCCCCTATGACAATTCCCACCAACTCCTAACAGTGACAATTTAAAGAGACCCCTTTCTGATTTGGAGTGAATATTTCTCCACCCAATGGAGTTGGGCAACCTAATTCTGGCAATGTAAATTAGTGCAAAAAGAAACGTTCACGTCACTTGACTTAAGATTGAGAAACAAACCTGTACGTTAGTGGTCCACTTATCCACAATTAGGCAGCCAATGATGGGCATGTTATGTTGTTTTCTTTTCTATTCTATTCTATTCACCATAGAGTAAATCTTTCTATTTTCTCTTCTCAGGTTTTCAGAACCCAGCAAACAGCTATCTCTTTGCCAATGTCAAGGAGAAAACAAAACCTATCAGCTAACCAGCTTTGTTCATTTCCAGGATACCAATTATGACAAGTTTGATTTTTTATTTTTGTTCGGGTTATTTTTCTCTTATTTAGTGTATTTATTCTTCGAAATTCTATTGAAAAAATCCTTGGAAGTGGGACGTGGGACTGCTCATGAAGTGACTGCATTATCGTTAGCACTTCACTGGCTGAGACACAACCTACAATGTGGAGTTTTGGTCATAATGATTGAAAATCATAGTCAAAAAGTTTTAATTAAAGAAAGACATCGATCGTACCTAACCTGCTCCGAGGTGGATAGAATGGCTTGATTCATAAATCAAAACACAGAAAGATTTGTAAATGACAATAACAAGATGGGATGAGGAAACAAAAGGACTCAACTTCAATTTCAAAGACTGGCCTGGTTCCTGACACCAGATCATAGTTTCCGATCCCAGTCTAAGACTCACGGGCCTCGACTCGTCAATGCCAACATCTCCAATCCAAGAACAATTCAATATAGCCCAAAGGCGTTTAATTGTACTTAACAACTTATTGTTTTGCTAATGGCTACTGCACTTGGATTCCGTAGACCAACACCACTACAAAGAAAAAGAAGGATGAAAAAGCACTATTCTAATCCTAGTATGGACATGCAACACAATTTATTTTCCTTTTCCACATTTTGGGTGGCAGATGCTGAAAACTAAAAGCTACTTAGCCAAATATAAAAACAACAGGTCCAAGTAAATCACCAACATAAGCTGCAAAAGTATACCCCTAACGCATTTTATAACTGAAGACCAAAAGAAAGCATACATGTCAGAGTTCAACATGCAAAATCACCTTTTTGTGCTTCTCGAATGGCAATTGCAATCTCCAATCCCTCCTTTTACGGCTTAAAGGTCTGCCTTTGCTTTCAGGGTCTCTATTCTCCTTCACATCTGCCAATTTCCAAACACAATTCTTTGAATCCATTTCCATTGACTCCAGATAGAAAACTCCGTTCTGCTCTTGGCAATTCGACCCTAAACTTTCCACATACGATACTCTCATGGCTACATCCTTGAACCGAGGTAAATCATCCGGTACCTTTAATAACCTTTCTGCACTGGGAGATGATACCTTCAACAGAATAACAACGCCAGTTTAAACTACTCAAGTTATAATGGCAATTCCTAATACTATGGCGTCTAAACTACATCAGAACAACGTTTGAGAAGAAAAGTCATTGATTACCTCAAGAGCTAAATTATCGGGTATTTCTCCAAGAGCTCCAACTTCGTCTAACCTTTTCTTGTACTCTTGAGAAAAGCTTTCAAGCTCCTCCATGCTGGGACACCCATATCTGAAAAAAAGGACAACAATCAATTTCACACTTGACAACTACAGAATTTTATCCATCTACAAAATGAATTTTGATAGAGCACAACATGGGCTGTCCAGAATAAAACTGGTACAATCGAACACACTGTTTTTTAAGAAATCTTCATCCTTAATTAATAATAAGAGAGAAACTCACTGATTTGACAGTTTATCGAGCCTGACATAAATATATCCACGAGGAGTAGTCTTGAATGCGAAAAGTTTCAAGTCGTCGCCGAATTGCAACAAAACCTCGCGAGCCATGGAGAGAGCCCGCTCGCCCCAGTGAACACCTTGAAACACAACTCCACCACCATCCCCACCATCGCCAACCTGCATATAACTTTTCATCAACAAAGAATCGAAATTGTACACAAGCCAACAAACAACAAAATCAGTCGAAAAGCAGAAAAAATGCACCTGGGGCTCAGCATAATCATCATCATCATCTTCTTCCCACCCATTCGCTTCCATCTCTTCTTCTTCTTCAGTTGTATCATCCATTTGTATCTCTTCAGTTGTATCACCTACAACATAGGAACCATTTGAGCAGAAGAGTTAGTTATAAAGCCCATGTTTCTAAAGACGGGACATTGATCAAACATTTGCCCGACAAAATCCAGCTGGATAGAAAGAAGGAACTACATTGAAGCGAATCTTGATCTTGGTCAGTAGCCTCCTTATCAGCATAAAGTCTAGTGGCGCGAAAGAGGCGAGACGTTGAAGAAGGTGACAGAGAACAGAAGAGCAAAGAAATGGGTAGTTGTACGGGTAAACGAGAAAGCGCAGGGTTCAGACATCGAGAGTTTGGAAGAAAGGTGGTGGTTGTGTAGCTCTCTGTCGCCCAGTGATTTAACGTGGAGATGCCGCTAATCGACGACAGAGCGCGATGATATTGATCGGGTAATACACGCACACGGCCAACGATTCTAATAGTACACCTATTCATTGTTTGCTTGTTACTGGTACTTTAATTTCCCTCTCTGGTCTCTCCTGGCTTTGTACTTGTGCTTTATAATCCAACTTCCTGAAATCAAAGCTTATTTATTTCAAACTTTACCAAAGCGATAGAAAAAGCTTTAGGCCTGATCAGTGGGATGTTAATTAATGAAATGAAAGGAAATAAAATGGTTTATAATAGAATGAAATGTAATATAGTAAAAAATTGTTTGGGAAAGATGAAAGGGTTCATAATGTAATGTAGTAAAATATTATTTGAAAAATGGATGTAATGAAATGTAATGTATAATAAATGACTTTTATACCCTTTATGTTAAAATGGTTGTTGCAAGAGGTTTATTATTTTATTATTAATTATATAAAAATATTAGTATTAATTATTTAATATAT